>JBBPCX010000114.1:23653012-23663704 GCA_037974365.1 Hydrocynus forskahlii | reverse complement strand
CACACACACACACACACACACACACACACACACACACACACACACACACACACACACACACACACACACACTAGTGCCAGTCTGTGTTGATGCATAACATTTTCTTTTCAAACTCAGGTGGTTTTTACCATTCTTCATATGCATTGACATGGTCATGTAATTCAGTGCACTCCAACAAGCTGACCTCAGCTTTATGTTCCTCTTCCCCTCTTCTTTCTTCTCTTTTTCTCTTTTTTGTTCTCGCTCTTTCTTTCGTTCTCTCTCTCTCTCTTTCTCTCTCTCTCTCTCTCTCTCTCTCTCTCTCTCTCTCTCTCATATTGTCATCCATGGACTTTATAGAGTCCTGAATAACATTACTACTCCATTCAGAGAATGTTTGGCTTTTTCCATTTTATGTATTTATGTAACGGTTGGAAAAATGACTTTATGAGTCCTCCAAAGTGGTTGAGATTTTTAAAGTCATTGATAAACTACTGATCACTCCAATACTTCAATACGTTTTCTGCTTACCATCATTGTTCATGAACTCACATTTTGTGCAGTTGAACTTCTGGTGGGATACACTTATCTTTGCTTCATTCTCCCTCACTGCCACCAGTTAGTCTTTTATTTCAGTTTGACTGTGATCCATTCAGACACAATTTTTATTCAAAAAGTCATAAGGGCTTCAATCCTTTATTTCCTTTTCTTTTTGTTTTATTGTATAAGTTATCTCGTAAACTGTAGGTGCCACTTTTTTGGTTTTTGCAATTTCTGCTGGATGTCAGAAACACTGGTCTTTTTTTAGACGTTATTTTCATTTTTCGTCCTTTTTGTTTTAGATCAACGATTTGATCCACGGAAAATCATGTTTCATTTTCTCATTTGTATTTCGGCATAGAGCCTTTTAAAACACAGGTCACTGCAGCGAATAGTCGATTGGAATGACTGTTAAACATTACTGTACCTGGTCCATGATGCTCATTCAGGTTAACCTTCTTCATTTCCTTTATTTCCCTGCATTTCTAAAAGAGAAAATGCCTTTAGTTGGTAAAGGACAAGTCTTGTGTTGCTCTGATAAATCAAGCCCCTTCCGATTGGAGAGTTTGATGTTGAGAGAACAGCTTAAACTATTAACAGACGTTCTGAAAAGAAATAACACATCCTTTTTTGTGTCTAGAGTATATCACAAAATTCCAGCTGATGAAGAGTTACAGACAAATTCCCACTTTTATGATAAGAAGGACTTTAATGGACTGCTTCTCCCAACGCACAAGACTTGGGCCTTTATTTGGTTAGTTAGAGACATCCGTTTCTTCTTTTTTCTGTAAATATTGAAGGCATCGACTTTGTATAAAGTTGGACTTTACATGTAAATATAAGGGTGTGAAGTTTTGCTCACTCATTCTATTAGGAAAGGCACAAAAAAAGAACGCTCGTTTGTATTTATGCCTATCATATATGTGTCCTAAAGAAACACATTGGGTATTGAATGTAACACATGTAATGAAATAAAGATTTTAATTAACTTCTTATCATAAATCTCTTTTGGTTCTGGCTCTGATTCTGATTCTGATTCTGGTTCTGGTTCTGGTTCATGCACCTTCATGTGAGCACATACCCGAGTGTTTATTTTTAGCTTGACTGCTGTCGTCCTGACAATGGAGAGGTTAGATGGGGGCAGTAAAGGGTCACTGAGATTTGGAGGATTTCATTCTTGCAATTTTCTCAGTCCCTTATCAGAGCGTTTTGAAAATAGATTATTTTCTGAGCAGCTTGTGTGTGTTGTCTCCTCTCCGGGTTTCTGGTTTCTTTGGCTTACGCTGTTTGTTATGACTCTAGAGGTCACTGTTTTGAAGTCTTTCAGGTCTGTAAGGTCGATCAGAAATTCTGTAATGGCCATCCTCACCTTGGACCTAACTAAGGACACCCCACTCTCTCTTTGTGGCACTAGATGAGAGCTTGCTCTGCTCATAAAAAATACTACAGCAAATTTTAATCAATCCTGCATCTTAAACACAGGCTGTTTCAAATCAAAAACAAATACACACACAGAGAGGTCCTAAGAGATCTCTGGAGCATTTGGACTGCTGACTCTCACTTTGCTGGAAGAGCAGCCATTTAGTGTATTATGACGTTCTCACTTAACCTATGCGTGCACACACACACACAGCCTTCAGTCCCACATGCTGACTGTCCAGCTTGACCTTTGTAGTGGGAGGCCCATGTGTCAGTATAAAACCAAGAATAGACAATAACACAATACAGACAATGCCACAGATTTTCATTTCTTTTTGATAAAACACTAGTATCCTAGCTTTAAAGGGGACCAATTATGCAAACTCACTTTTTTTAAAAAACAAGTTACAATAAGTCTAGGGGCTAAACAAAACTTGTTCATGAAGTTCTTTGCACAAAATCACTCTCACATAAGAGATATCACCAGCTTAATTCTTGAAAGTTTCAGTCCCTTTCAAAACGAGCCGTTTCAAGGCCGTGTCCTTTTTATGCAAATAAGACGTTGCTGGCCACGCCCCACCCATCCCATGCTTTAGCTGCACCTTTAACTTCTGGATTTTACATTAAAATCCATGTCCTTAACAACAGTGAAAGTGTTTCTTTCTTTCTTTCCTTCCATCCCTTCAATAAGTGACAGTGGTCCTAGCCTGTATGGTGACCAGGATGAAGGAAGGGTGGGAGAAAGAGTGAAAGATACACTACGTGGACAAAAGTATTGGGACACTTAACACACGTGGAAAAGGCAGAAAACAGGCGGTATCCACCCCCACACGTCCGACCCCGAGTCGGACCCAGAGCAAGATGAACACAACACTTCATGTGTGCCGGTAGACATTGTGCTCGGCTTATCCGTGCTCGTAAAACTAGCAGACATAATGGTGGATCTTTAACTAATTTGGTGCGCGCTTTACCGTATATGTCCACAGGAACAAAACACGCATTTTACGCCGTTATTGGTGTATTTTCATTTCTTAGCCTTAACCAATAGCAGAGGTTGTTTTATTGTGTTTTGAGCGAGTATTGGCCAGCTGGGCTGATCCGAGTTTTTGCCACTGCAGTGGTCAGGCATGGCTGAATTCAGCAACATAAAGCTGCAAAGACCCAAGATGGCCGCTGAAAGGGGTGACAAGCAACAGGCTAGTGGGTGGGGTCTCGACAGATGAGGGGCAGTTCTATGCAAATTGGCTCCTACTGACCTCACATGGGGGCCCTCCATCCAAACAGCTTGTTTTGAAAGGGCCTGAAACTGTGAAGAATGGAGCTGGTGATATATCTTTATGTGAGAGTGATTCGGTGCAAAGAACTTCATGAACATGTTATGTATAGCCCATAGACCTATACTAACTTTAAAGGCTACTTTTGCTCATTTAAGGGAAAATTTAAATAGCACTGTGCAAAAGTCAGAGATTATTTATTTAAGGCCTGGTCAAAATATTCATTAATTCATAAAATACTAAGTTACACATTTTTCTTTGTCCAGGATGATTGCCCTTGACCATAAACCCCCAAAACAAAATCTGAAATGTTCTGTTAAGCATAAAGAAAAATTCCCAAAAAGTGTGTGTGTGTGTGTGAGAGAGAGAGAGAGAGCAAGAGAGAGTTTGTGTTTGATGTGGAGCAGCCTGTGTTTAAGACATTTGTTGACAAATGCCCCCTAGCCTTGCTGAAAAGCTCACCATGGCCACAGAGGGCAAAAGGATTCTTCAGTTCTTCTACCAGCAGTGCTATGTGTGTGTGTGTGAGCGGAGAGAGAGCAAAAGGAAAAGGAGTCAGTTAATCACTGCAATATTTTCTCCGCACATTTTTAACAAGAAAGTTTATTGGTTTTAAACGAAATAACATTTTAAAAGAAAATAAACATTTTATGTGATACAATATTGTGTAGATCAATTTGCAAAGACTTCAGTATCAAACCACTCTGCCCTGATGGTGACTCTGAAGTGTGGGAGTCCAGCAGCAGTGAGAGCTGATGCAAGGGTCACAGTAAGACTCTCTTGGCTCCTGGCCTCTGGCAGGCCACTGTGTGCCTGTGTGAAGGACTGGCTCTCTGCCATACCCCAGTCTTACCCTGCTGGAAGCTTCTCCACTGCCTTATGCTGCACTTTTCCTTCTCACAGCTTACTCTTGTCTATTGGGCATTTTCTCTCTCTCTCCTCATCTCTTTGTTCCATCCCTCCTCATCTGTTTTTTTTTTCACTTCTTCAATTATAATGCTTTTCTCATCATTCTTTCTCCTTTTTTGTATTTTACCCTCCATCTGCAAAGAAACTATACTAGATGGAACTGAAAGATGAGGACGAACGAGGACAGAAAAGTTTGTGGATTTTCTGAATGTAATCCCAGAGAAGGGCTGAGATAAATTCCAAGCGAATAGGCAGAGAAGCAGCTAAAGGAGCCATGCAGATATTCTTTTCTAATATTGATTTGAATAAGAAAGCTTAGCCCACTTTGTTCCAGCAGAGTGCAGTAACCCATATTTCTGCTGTTTGATACATATCCTTCTGAACCAAAAATAACATTTAAAGGAATATGGTGATGTTAGCTGTTGGATAACAACAACAGCAGTAATAATAATTCCAGTTACTTTCTCTTCCTACAATTAAAAAAACTACAATAAATATGTTTTTTGTTGCTTTTTTGTTACATCCCATTCCTCATGCCTCAAAATAAAGAACAATATAAAATATATTTTAAGTCAAAGTAAAACTCTCCAGAAACACTCCAAAAATGCTTACTAAGGTGTGTAAAGTGTAATGTGTATAACAAAGTGTGTTTGCTACTAAATACATTGCTATATACTCAGAATACTGTGGTCAGTAAGAGGATGTAAATACTATAGATAAAAGAAACAAGATTGATGATATTAGATAGATCCATCACTTGTAGGAGGAAGGTCAAAGGAATATGAAAAAACAAAACAAAACACAGGTTTCCAAAAACGTAAGCTCAAAACATGATTAAAAGAGAGAGGATGGGACGACTAACAAACATGCAAGACCCAGTAAACTTTCTCTATCGCTGCAACAATTCTGTGTATGTATACATTTCTAAAATATATGAAATAATTTGGACTTTGACTCAAAATCCCATATGGGTAGTCTCTGAATTTTGTTCAGTGCTGTATTCTGTCATATGTAAAAGCTGGGTTTTTCGATCATTACTCATTTTATCCCTCATTATAATAATGTAATCTCTTTGCGCCTCATTATCCTTGAACCTCAGTGACTGTGACTCAGTTTTGGTAAAGTGAAACATATCTTCCTGCCGGGTTGTCTAATCCCCCAGTGTGCTGTATCATCTTGAGCTGAAGCAGTTTGACCTCCACAAAGCAAACATCTGTCCAGTTGGTTTGAACAAAGCTTGTGGATGAATCCATATGAAAAGCTCACAGTCAATATAATGCAGTATTTACCACTAGAGGATCCATACCTTCTCAGATCACCAGAGACAAGTGAGCTCTCCAGTTCACCAGTGGCATATTATATTTCATCTGAATCTGTTTCTGCAATGTTATACTCCATGTTATTTTCCAGAATGATCACCAAGATTACAGTGGTTTTCTCATGTATCTACACTTGTGACGGCATCTTATATTTCATCTGAATGTCTTTCTCAGTGTAGGGCGCTGTAATATTTTTTGAGAAAGATCATCAGGGAGACAGACAGGTCCTGCCAGGCTGTCCGTGTTACTGATGGCTTTCCCTATATACTCTCTGTGGCTCGGCAGCACAGCTCTCCTCTATGCCCTTGTCATCTGAAGGTAAATGAAAGCAGGACACTAGAAGTTCAAGCTTCGCTAGGGCTGCACAACATATCGATTGTTAATCGTTATGGTTATATGGGTATTTGCAATACTGATATCACAATGTAATAGAAGTGTCCTCTAACAAAAAACACTGATGATTCAAGCTGTTTGGATAATCCAACCAAAGAGAAATCCTGTAGGTCTTCAAGGCCTAATGATTTCTGGGCACTAAAAAAACATTATACTGCAGAATCATGTTTACATTTAAACACAATAAGTTCTGTAGTACTACTTTCAACATGATTATTAAGTTTGGTTGAAAACAATTGGTAACTTCTTTATTGTTTTGTTTACTTTAAAATAAACACCCAACAGGATTTTGTTTTCTCTTTGTTATCCCGATACATATAATCTTGTTACCTCAGTGAGTTTTCTCACTGGCTAGGCCTTCAAAAGTTGGACTGAAGGCCTAACGTGACAGAACAAACGCCAACACCAAGTTAATTCATTTTTTTATGTTATTAGGGAAAACATCCCTCTATACCTTCTGGAATGGGAGTGTCAGTCTCACCAGTGGGTTTCTGTCAAATAATAAACAGCAAAGGCTCTATGCCTCTGACCCTTTACTGAACAATTCACTCTACTTTTGCAGCATACCAGTGGGGAAGTCTGACTACTACAGCTAGTCTTTAGTTTGGACCATAAATTTCAAACCATGGTCAAATCCCGTCATTAATCTGCTGCTTGTTTTCACAGTCCATGATTCCCAGAAGGCCTTGAGTGACGTTTCCTCGGAGAAATTGATGCCACCCATTGTAAATCAATGGATAATTGGTTGATCCCTCTGTCACTCTGTCATTATGTAGAGGGTTAACCTGATTCACAAGGCCTTCAAATCAGTTTGTGAAGACCTAACCAATGGGAAAGCTCACTTAGCTACATCTACCTAAAAACATGGGAGAGAAAAAAAATCTGATTACTTTAAGACTTTAAGCCCAGTGTTCCAAATGTGGGGTTAAATTCTTTTTCTTGAAATAAAAACACCGAAGCTTGAAAATATTGAAATAACAGTAGTACTGCACAGTTTATTGCTGTTTTGAACGCAACAACACTGTTTTAGTCTCAGAAATCATTAGGTTTTCTCTCAAGGCCTAGACGGCCTCAATAGTTTCCATCTGTTACATACAAGGTGAAATATATTTGAATGTATTTGTTACAAGCTTTGTTACAAGTTATTCACTTACTTTAGTTGTCTGTGTTTAACCTAGAAAAGCCAAATGTTCACATGTGGTGCCACTGTGTTATTACAATCCCATTAAAGCACCAACAGAAATGAGCATTTTCATAATGATGTGTTTTTCCCGTTATATTATTTGCAAAATGAACTGACTGTCAGGCTCTAATATCGATAGTTCAGTCCAACAAGTTTTTTTGGTTTTTTTTTTTTTTTTTTTTGCAGGATATGTCTACATTTGAAATATGTCACTTTATTGATCCACCATGCATTTTGAATATTTTCCCCTGCAGAAACTACATGTAGTATTTTTACTGCAATGCTTGCTTTTTGTCTATATCATGCAGTCCAATGCTTTACTTGTAATGTTTTTCCTGCTTTTCCATTGTGATTTGCTGGTCTGATAACAACACTGGGAATGATTTCCCAGAATCTGTGTTCTTCCATCTGAGTTCTTTGCCTCATGTGGCCTTCTTGAAGCACTGACATGGTATATTGAGCATTTGTCGTTTGAAATATGGGTCGCCGTTCCTGTTGCGTTCAAATTGCCTCCAGGTTTGCAGGAGCCGATGAGAACGGGAGAGACTCTACCTGGAGCTTGCGCGGAGGACGAAGGGAGCCGAGTCGTCATGGCAACCTACCCTAACCTGCTTCTATGCCGAATATAGAGCAGTCGGGTCCCAGTGTCTGAGGCATTAAATTAATTTCAGAGACAAAGCAGACGCGCAGGCTTGTCTCAGTCCACCACGTCTTGTAAGACGAGACCACACACAGTCACAGCTTCTGCATATCAGGGCACATCCACCACTGGGGAGGGTGGGTGTGTAGGTGGGATAGTGGAGTTCCCACTTCTCTATCGGTGCTTTTGTGGTGATCCTCCCCAGCCCCGAGCTAAAAAGGCTTTTATTTGTTTATTCACCCCCAGGGTCTTCTGTGGTGGCTGTTCATTAAAACTAGTCCAGGAAAACACTGCAGAGAGAAAAAAAAACAACAACAGCCCTTCCAACTTAAACAGATGATTTAAGTAAAAGACATACAATAGGCCTATCTATGTTAATGACATATACAAAATAACATAATGGGTACAGATGCATTATACTATGTAAGAAAATATCTATTCCAAACAGTCTAAAATAACAATTTCCTAAAAATACATGCTTTCTTTTACTGTAATATTTTCTTTTTAATTTATATAGCACATAAAATCATATTTACTATCTTCAGCATGATGTTGCTATCCATTACATTTCTATGATTTTTTTTTAAATGCCAGTTTATATTATATTGTTTCTGTTTTATCCATACATTTGTTATTATTATTATTAGTAGTAGTAGTAGTATTTTATTATTATTATTATTATTATTATTATTATTATTATTATTATTACTGGAATCTGTCTTGCCAGTCTGAGCATTAGGGGCCTTGATAGGAAGGACTCACATTTAAAACGAGCTTATTGTTCACTGGGTTGTTGTCATGGAAACGCAAGGCCGAACAGATGAAAAGCTATCCTCCATTCGCTTTTATGCCTCCATGCTCCTCTGTAAAAATGCTGTCTTGACATGCATTATTTATCACTGCTACAACTGAAGTCGGCTCTGGCACCGTTCACTCAGCAGACCCCAAGCTTCTACTGTGGCAAAACTTGCAATGAATCACTTTCACCTCCAGACTCTGCAATAGACATGTAGGCTTTTAGCAAGAACATCTGTGTTAAATCAACGTCATGCATAGGCCTGTATGAAGTACCTGAATGGATTTAGCTTGTAGGCGACGCTCTTCAGCCCAGTACGTGGGGCAGTTCAGTTGTAATTGGACAAATTTTTGTCTTCTGCACATGGGACTTGACATGAAGCAATTACTATGAAGTTCATTACAGTGCATTACAGTGTTTTTGGCAGACGCCCTTATCCAGAACAACTTACAGTCATTAGTTACAGGGACAGTCCCCCTGGAGACACTGAGGGTTAAGTGTCTTGCTCAAGGACACAATGGTGGAAAGTGGGGCTTTGAACCTGCAACTTTGTGGTCATCGGCGTCACAGGCAAGTGTTTTACTCACTGGGCCACTACCACCATAAATGTCTGGTAAATAATATAAGAACCACATCTCTTCTAATACATTGTCCACTCTTGAGGGGACATTAACTGGACATATTAACAAAATCTCAATTTTCAATTTAAAATGTTTGGTTCCTAGGCACCTTAATGAAAACCTTGCAGTGGTTTCAACAGTTCACTGCTGACTGACTACACTATAGTGTAGTCAAATTGTCAAATTTTTTCAAATTGTCACATTAGGTTGAACATATAGAAATGTCTTCAAGTTATGTGTTATTAATTCAAATCCAGTATCCAAGAATATAACAACTGGCCAAAATATCCAAAAATGCTCTACTCCTCATAGGCTGAACTTGAGGTAAATATGTGAGATGACTCAAAGATTGCTGGCTTCCTGTTGTAAATGGAGAATATGAACTCCAATCAATAAAGTATACTTTAACATGATCGATCCATATGCCGTCACCAGGTCCTTTACCTCATAGCCCCAGACACATAATGTCATCTCTTAAATGAAAGACATGAACACCATGTTCATCGATACTGTTATATGATAACATGGAAATGATATTTACTAGTAACGTCTTCTAGTAGTAAAAGGTAGTAAACAGTATCTTTTCTCACCTGTTTGAAAGTACTTAAGGGAACATTTTAAATCTGTCAATTTATATATACAGCAACCCCCCACTTTTCGTGTCGGTTACATTCTAAGAGCACCCGCGTATGGTGAAATACTGCATTGTTGTGATGTGGTAAAAAAAAGCCTAAAATGCCTATTTTAATAGTGTAAACCCTAAAGATGCCCCCAAACATGCTCCCAAAACACTTTCATTTCGTTTTACACTCAGATTAATACATTACCCTGAAAGAAAATGTAAAGGTAAACCCGTATTCGTACTGTACAGTTTACACTGAACTCCCCAGTGCTAGAATGTAAATACCGATGTTACCCCTGTATAGACTGTACTGTAATTCATGCATGGGCGTTTTCTTTGGTATGCACTGTTGATTTCTTTGGTATAAGCAGGTAAATACAGTAATAAAATCATTTAATTTACAGTAATAAAAATGAAGGGCTTTAAGAAGAACAAAACGAAAAACACGAGACCACGCGAGACGCTCCATGGGGGAAATTCTGGGCTGCCACTGCATCAAAGGGCAGCAGCCAATCAGCAGCAAAGAGAAATAAATAGCGTTCTCTGACTGTCTACTTTCAAACCTTCCGCCTCTGAGTACCGCAACATTTCACCATCCCAAGATGAGCTTTATTTGTGTTTCTCTCCACAGTACCAAAAAAATTTATAGCTATTTTTTATATGTAAATGTGGCTGAAATTACGTTAATATGTATGTTACAAAATTAGTAAATTATATTTTCTTAATAATTTAGCACTTAAATGTATGAAAATATATAAATTTGCACGAAAAAAAAGCTGACATTCGGGCCTCGCCCGCCACACCCCCTCGTCCTTGTGCAGGGTTTCTGTTTGGGCACGGTGCTTAGCAACCCAGTGGAGGGTATATGAAGTTTCCGCTTTAGTTTGGGGGGTTTCAGCGAACATTTATTAGTTCGGTTCTCAGAAAAAACTCCATGTTGGACAGAAACTGCAACAGCTGATCCGCGTTAAAGTGGGGGGTTACTGCATATTTATACA
>JBBPCX010000114.1:23608559-23642505 GCA_037974365.1 Hydrocynus forskahlii | reverse complement strand
GGTGTGCAAATAAGCATATTGATCCAATGTCCAGTTTGTAGTGCATTTGTGAAGGTTTGTGTTGTTATTATTGAGTCCTTTGGTGAATATTGTTTGAAGGTGGGAAGTCCAGTTTGTGGTGTTTTTGTGTGTACAAGAGAAAATATTTGTTTGGAACTCATCCATTTTAGATTTGCGTTAGTACTTCCTTCTTTCCTAATGTGTATAGTAGGTCAAGTGCCAGCGTAGCTGATTTATATCACCCCAGTGCTCTCATGAACATTCTGATTTCACATATTCTGTTCAGGCAGGGGGTTTTATATTAAATTTATTTTTTCAAGCCTGCCTTTTCTCTTGCTACGATAAAGTGGGTCTTGATAGATCAGGCTGTCTCACAGTGCAAGGTTGCTGGCTTCTACTCCACCAAGCACATCTCCTCTGAAATGCAGCGTGGGAGCTGTGGGGCTGTGGGACCGTGGAGCTGTGGAGTATGGAGTTGTTCACTTTCTAATGAGATATCCTGGTAAAATGTCGGACAGAATGGATTTAGGGTGCAACCGAGAACGCTGGAGCCATGGTTGGTTTGCTTTTGATTGGATTTGGCATACTGCACCCAATTACTCAAGTTGCAGGACAGTTTGTGGCAGAGGGCTGGCATAAGGGACTTGGGGAGGAGTGAAATTTCATTGGAAGCTAGACAGAAAAAACTGGACTGTGTCAGTAGGTCTGACCGTTAACTTCCCATTCGATATGAGAAGGAATACATCTTCCGAGGTTCTGCTGTGTTACTTCTGTTGAGCTGTATTGGTATATTAGTGTGATTTCTTTGAAGTGCCATCACCTTAAAGCAATAAGCATGAAAGCATCCTACCATTCTTAAGTGCTCCAGAATATTTGTCTGGAACTCATCCATCTTAGATGTGCATTAGGACTTCCTTCTTTCCTGATGTGTATAGTAGGTCAAGTGCCAGCGTAGCTGATTTATATCACCCCAGTGCTCTCATGAACATTCTGATTTCACATATTCAATCCCTTAGGGAAGATGTTGGCAACTCCAGACCCCCATCTTGGATTTTGTAATCACTGGTAGTTGATGAACTCTTGATGAAGCTGATCGGCAACCTAGTGTAATATAATTACTGACATACATAATCCAGAACTAGAAACTGAATTTGAAGTCTGGAGTTCAAGACACCTGCCCTTGGCCGTGAAGGTGCTAAGTTTTTGGTTAAACACAAAAATCTTTATGAATGTGTGCTATCTGCTGTGCAATCCTGTGTCAGAGTATCCCCTTTTTAATTTCGCAGAGAACAACTCTTTTTTTTTTTTTAGCTCTTTCAGGCCCAGCTCTATCTGAATGTACTCCTCAGCACTTTGCCTGTTCTTTCAAAATCAGAGCTGCCGCACAGGGGATGCAGAGGCTGTTGTCTTGGTGATGCAGCACTGCTTCTATCTATAACAGCTGATGCATTTTATAAATAACAAACCCTGTGTAGACATATGCTGGATTATGAATGGAGTTATGCTATATATGTCCCTGGCACATTTTTCTGTAATGAGCTGAGGCCCTGAAATGCCTTTGTTGAACAAGTACTACAGTTTTATTAACAATTAACAATTAAGATAAAAAAAAAGCAGAATTTGTTTCTTTTCTCTAGATTTTCTCTGACTGCCAGTACATGATGGCATGTACATCTGACAGTGCTGCTGTCTTTTTGTTACCTCAGCCTTTAGAATAGCACAGCTATTTAAAGCGCCTCAAAAAAGGTTTCTTCCTTTACACAGCAAATTCTCTAGCACTGAATGAACACCCACAGTGGCCATGTAGGTCCGGCTGGACATGAATGAACACTGTAACAGCTGATTTCATAATAGGGATGTTAAGTAAGCTTAATCTTGTCCTTTTAACAGCCCTTTAAGCCCTTTTAATCCCTTTAACAGCTCTTTAAGGCTGTTAAAGTAAGTAATAAAAGGGAACCTTCAAAAAAGATGCAAACTTAGCTCTGGATTGAACTTCATTTATTTAGCTTTAGAAGATACCTAGACATTGTATGGATGGCAGTACTTTCTGCTTGATCTGTCACAGACACTCATCATGCCAGGCAGATCTGGGCTGTTACTGCCATAACCTTCACAAGTGGCAATGCCACTGTGCCAGCTGTGCAACTGGAAACAAGCATGTGCCAGCATTATGCAATATTAAAGCTAAACTACATTGCATACCAAAAAACTGTATCACTTGTTAGAGACTACCCTTTTGTTTATTTAAATTCCAGTCAGAGTGGGCATTAAGTACAAGTTAGTTTATTTCGCATCATCAAAAACATAAAGATGAAAAAGAAACATATTTAGAGAACAATTACACAAAAACCTGCAACACTTGAGTATACTATAAAATACATCAGTATTTTATTTGTGCACTGTTTGCTTTTGTTCCCCCTACTGACTTTTCACTTTTCCATTCTTACTATTTAAACTTCATAAGTAACACCATTTCTTTCTCATGAGCTTCTAAAATGAGCTTCTATTTGATAGAAAATCATAATCCACTTGTTTGAGGAAAGAGAAAGTCAAATTAAGTGAAAATTACTAAAAGGTGATTAAAAGATTTGGTGAAAATGGGACTCTTAACAACCATACAAGACCTGGTAGACCACCAAAACTGTCACCGTCAAATATACAGTCTGAGCTGAAAAATGCACAAATGTTTCTGTCCAGCCTTTGACTGCAAAGACAATTTGTAAATTTGTAATGGAGATGAACTTGGACGGGGATAAACTTCTGGTAAATCTGAAAAAATCTAGATTTACTAGATGCATAGAAAAAATAGCACTGTAGATTTCTGTTGAAAAAGGAAAACAAGTCCCCTGAAAAGGTGTTGAGGTTTCTGTGTAATTTTCCCTAAAATATCTATTTCTGTTTTCCCCCTAAAGGCTAGGCAAGTAAACATCAGAACCCAGCTTTGTCTTGGCTTATTCATTACATTTGGGTTGTGTGGAAAATTTTGTAAGCTGACTTTTTGGCTAAGACATCCCTTTAATTATCACATTAGGGAGTCAGTGCCTGTCCAAGGCGCAGTCACATCCATCTGCTTTTTTTTTAAAGGCTAGCACTGGCTCTTGTCACTCACCCAGCTCAGAACATGGTTCTAACTCTCAGGTGCTGAAATGAGCTCAGCCTACACCAGGATTTCTCCAAGGTCATAGTCCTGTCCATGTCCTGAGCGATGGGGCAGCAGTTGTGCAGCATTGTTCTGTCTAAAACAGGTTTCAGTGGCCTTCGTGGGTCCCCGTTCTGTCTGCTTGAGTGGTGAGCTTCACTGGTGTCCCATTTCTTAGCATCCACCGCAAGGTTGTGTGTGCAATAACAAAACGAAAGGCCTTTCAGAAAAAGGCTGACGGGGCGAATCTTTGAAGTCGTTTTTCTTAGTTTGGCTCATTAAATGGGGATTGTTGGCGCTGTTTTGTGCAGCGCCTTCCTCTTCCTTGGTAGGTGTTCTAATTAGTCTTTATACCAAATGTGCCTGATTTAAATGAGTCTCATTAAAAATAGGGGGTTGTGTATCAGAGTCATTCACATCAAAAGACATTTTGCTGCGATGTCACAGCTTTTGCACTGAAAAGACGATTGTGTAACTGCAACATGGGTCATCTTTTAAGAACTTTAATGGACAGTTTGTGAAAAAGGAAATGAAAAAAATGTAAAAGATTTCGGTATTTTACCATTGACCACCAGAACACAAATTAGGAGGAGTGCTTAATTGGCTTCATTTTAGCCCCCTTTCCCCCCCCTCTCTCAATTCATCCTGAAAAAAGACCATATGCTTCTCTAATATATATACGGAGCCTGTCATTGCATTTTTTCTAGCCAGTGGTCTTGCCGCATAACTGAGCACCTCAATTTACCATGCAGCCCTCCAGATGGTATACGTCCTAGCAATGGAGGATAAAAAGGCCCTGCGGTGCTCTAGAGAGTATAAGGCAAATTCCTTTCACCTCGAAAAGGCATTCATAAGGTGCGCCCACAGGGCAATTAGTTTTCTTTACATTAGCCATGAATGGGCTTTACAGAGATCTTATTTTCATAATTAGCCTGTTACTGCTAATTTAAAATGGCCATCTGCCAAGTCCTTGCCAGAGGCTACAGCTCTTTTTGAACGTGTGGGTGTTTTCATGTTTTTTCCGCCTGATTCTCTTTTAGTCTTTTATCCATTGCTATCACCTTAGGCCATCTTTCTGAGACACTTGTAGGGGAATTAGGTAACAAAACTACACTCAAGAACATTAACTTTTGGACTCTGGACTCAGATGAAGCTGAATTTACGGTTGTGCATTAATTATGCAGTGCAAGATGAAGCACATACTAATTAGCCCCTAATAAAAGCTTGATATGCTCATAAGTCAGGTTTAGTGCTGCTTTGTGCCTCTGCATTGAGGCTTGTGATTGTTACTTTTTTGTCACTGTTATGTGAGAGCATACATGCATTAAAGAAACATTGGTTGTTTAACTAATATTTGCTAATTTCGTCTTATGTAACTGAATTTTCCAGAGATTCAGAACATTAAATTCCACTGACAAAATGAGGCCTAACGGCAGAACCTTTTTAAAATAAAAATACCCTTAATTATTACATAAAATATGTATATTTACTCACGACTGTATGTTTCAGTGTATCTCTGTTGGTTAATACCCTTAAATATTACATAAAACGTGTATATTTACCCATGCCTGTAAGTTTCAGTGTATCTCCGTTGGTTTTGACATCATGTCATCTGAAGGTGTTTATTTGCTTGTGTGTGTGTTTGGCCTTGGCAGGAACTGATCACAGCTTGGTACATTGGCTTCCTGTGTCTGATCCTGGCTTCTTTCCTTGTCTATCTTGCTGAGAAGGATGATAACGAGATGTTTGCGACCTACGCTGATGCCCTGTGGTGGGGCCTAGTAAGTGAAAAGCTATGTTGCCTTTTTTCAAGTTTTTGATTTCTCAAATAATGCATAAAACTTTGCGTATAAAAGGACTACACTATGCCCTTTCTATATTCATTGTCCATTTTTTCAGCTACGCTGACCACACAGGGACACTTTGTAGTTTACAATTACAGACTGTAGTCCATCTGTCTTTCTGCACCATTTGTTAGCCCCCTGAACCCCATTCATCAACCGTCAGGACCCTCATAGGACCACCAGTGAGGTATTATTTGAATTGCAGATTGTATCTCAGCACTGCTTTGATGCTGACATGGTAGAAAATGTTAGTGAGTGTGTTGGATTAGATCATACACAGCAGTGCAGAACACTGTGTCCACTTACTGTCCACTCTGCCAGACACATCTAACATCTTGGTCCACCTGTAGAGGTAACTTATTGATGATATTTCATCTGATGCTCCACTGTTTGTGATGGTCACCCTCTAGTCCTTTATGAGTGGTCAGTTTCTAGCTACCAGATGCTTTTGGTGGGATATTTTGGTTGGTGGACTATTCTCAGCCCAACACTGAGAGGTTTAAACACTGCTGAGTGATCCACTCTGTGCAGCACACACACACACACACACACACACACACACACACACACACACACACACACACACACACACACACACACACACACACAGACATGCCATTACCATGTAAGTGTAGCTGGTAGGCTGAGAATGATTCACCCCCTAAATAATATCTGTTCACTGGTGGTCCCTTAGGGCTTCTGACCACTGATGAATAAGGTAAAGAGGGCTAACGCATGTGGCAGAGAAATAGATGCACTAGTATCTGTAACTGTAAATCACAAAGTGTACCTTAATGGTCAGTGGAGCTGCTAAAATAGGTGTGGACAGAAGAGGTGTACATAATGATATCACCAGTCAGTGTATAGCCTTACTCTTTCAAAAGTACTGTATACAATTAACAATGACTGGTTATGTAGTTGGTGGATGGGTCTCCATTACCTCAGTATTTCTTTACAGCAATATGTTTAGAATTGAATACTGCTAAGGCAGTAAATTTGGACCTGAGGCCTTATTTAAAAGTTAAAGTTTTGAAAGCACTGTTGATGGTTGGAACTTCTTGGACAAGCTTCCGTAGCCAGGTGTTGGAATTTGAAGTTGTATTAGTTAGAAAGCCTTATTTGGACATGAGCAGCCAAAGAGATTCACTGACAAGATGGCAGTCCTAGGAGATTCTAGCAGTTGCCAAAAAACAGTTGGCATGTTTGCTGTGGAAATGAACTCAAGGACATCAGTGAAACTTCAGAGACGGGAAACTGACACAAAATTGAAATGTCCATGGGAGTCCAAATAGATGTAATACATATATAATGCATTACACTGTATTATAAATGTGGTATAATTAATGCAAACATTACCTGGTCTAAATCAAGATCAAAAGAGAAGGACACCAGATCATCGGGGTTTTTGCTGTTATTGTGAAAATTATAAAGAAAATCTGATATTTAAGATCTGACAAGCAAGAGAAGCCAAACAGTGGGAACAAATACTCCATCATCTTTTGAACAGCAACTGAAAGATGTGACAGCAACTTCAACCGAGCCACCTCTTATTTCTCTAAGACTCTGTTTGTGAGGAACAGGGTTTTTCATTTGATTTTAAACTATTACGCCTAGTTAATTAAATAAAATAACAGTTAAACGAAAAAGCTGTAGGCTAATTGCTCTTTTATTAAGTTAGTATAGACTGTCGAGCTTGACGCAGCCGTGACAAAGAACTGTTAGAGGTATAACACCACAGAAGCACTGCATTAAGTGATTTCTATATCTGACCATGCTATTTTTCGGCAGGTCTGGGTCGTTTCTCTTCCATTACTGGTTATACTAGGTGCTGTATTGATCATTCAGCATTTTAATTGTGTTACTTAGTTAAACAGAGAACCGAGTAAAAAGCATGTGACTGCCTCCAGTAGTGACTTACTTCATTTTCATCTCTTCCTAAGATCACGCTGACTACAATAGGATATGGGGATAAGTATCCAATAACGTGGAATGGGCGTCTTCTAGCAGCGACCTTCACACTGATAGGAGTGTCCTTCTTCGCCCTGCCTGCTGTAAGTCTGCAGAGATTCTGAGAAAAACATGGATAAGTACTAAAACACTGGCTTGGGATTTTAGTAAGGCAAACCTCAAATGATCAGTGCTAATTAAAACCTACAGACTTGTACTGTGCCTTTATCTGTACTGATCACCTTTAGTACTTACATATGTACATATATTCTGTGCAAATAAGCAATGATATACGAGTCAGTGGGTGAGTGTAAATGAATGGATGAGCAAAAACAAGAGAAAATAAGAACTGATTACCAAATGCCTTGGTATCTTAAATCAGAAATTGAGCAAACCTGATAGGTTTGCTTGTGTTAAATTAACACTTAAATTCTAATTAATACATTTGTTGCACCGTGTTAGAAAATGTTCCGTTTATTAAAGCATTCAGCCATTAAACAGCACAATATTTTAAGCAAAAGTTGAAAGCTGGAATGGCAAATTTCTCTGCTTTAATGTGATGCAGATATGATGTGTTCGAAGCTGTGCGGAGACAGAAATCTGATGTTAAATCCAGGACACTTTTATATGTGGTCCTACATCGGGTATCCAATTCCTGACCATGTGACCTTAAGGCGAATGCTCAGATCAGAATTCATGTGATTTGGAATTGAAATACATGGCTGGAATTTCATGACTCAGTGTTGTAGGGAGTGGGGATCCATTTGGGATTCAGCCTTAGCTTGAAGCATGTAGTTCATTCGTGTGAACTAAAGATATGAGTCACTTACCCACACAAATGTGAACCATCATGCTAGAGAAATCAGATCAGCAGGAAAAATTTTAATTGAGGCTTGCAATGTGAACATATCCTTGGTCTTGATGTGACAAAGTTCTGATGTTTTCAGGGCTGAGAACACAGAAATTCAGATCTGAGCATTTCATATGCATTTTCATGTGTGGTGACAGATCAGATACATATCCGGTTCAGGGCCATTCCACTTTAATGAGGCCGATCAGAATTCATGTGTTTTTCTTCTACTGTGTACATAGTACATTATCACCATGTAGAAGCAGCTGCGTAGTTTCTTCCCTTGCATGCCTCAGAAGCACAGTTTCAACTGCTCTCTTAACCATGAACAGCTGAGAACTGAACAGAGGTGATTTTTGCAATGAAGGTGTGTGCTGCCAGTTCACTCATTTGCTGTTACTGTTGTTGGCACGTGGATCATTCACGGGACATTAGCGATTAGACAGGTGTGGAAAGATCAGCACAAGCTAATTTGATAGGCCCAAGCTAACGCACTAGCCACATGCTAACCTGTGAATCATGATACAATGTTGTGATATGCTGCAGTACAATTAAATACATTATGGTATGGTATGTTGTTACATTAAAATGTCTAAATAATGCCTATTTCTATTTATTTATAATATCAAATGTGTACCACAGTGTTTAATATGGCAAGTGTGAAATGTAGCAATACAGTCAAAATATGATTTTGTTTTTCACGCTGTACAACCCAACTTAACATATTTTTCTGTTGAATATTTAAGGGAATCTTGGGCTCTGGTTTTGCCTTGAAAGTCCAAGAGCAGCATCGGCAGAAACATTTTGAGAAGCGTCGGAACCCAGCTGCTGGGCTAATTCAGGTGAGGCACACTTTTTGTCACAATATCCCCAGCATGCTTTGCACCATCAGCTCCAGTTAATTACATTCCTTTCCAAGAGAGCTAATTAAGGTCAATTAGTGATGCAGCATTTAATTCTGCTGGATTTGAGGAACCTGAACACTCTAGTAAGGCATTTGAAAGGCAATGTTCACCATAACTCACTAATGAAGACTGATGGTATCAGCCTTGTAAATAAGACAGCTTAGAAGCAATAGAACCAAATCAGAAATTCTGTTTGATAACACTCTGATGTGTCTGGCTCACACCTTTTCAGTAATCTCAGGTTGAGTGATGATTTCCATGTGTTTCGAATAACATCAGGACTACACTAAGCTTGTCAACAGGCCTTTACTACTGCTGTAACTGCCACTTGAAGAATCCTGCAATGAAAAAACAGAGCTAGAGGGCAGATTCATAATTTAAAAGGAGGGGGGAAGGGGAAGCCTTAAGACAAACACCCAAGGCGTCAGACATCACAATATCAGTATTTCACCAGAGGCTATTGACAGCATGACACGTACAAAATGTCTCAATTTATGGCAGTGATAAATGGTAGTAAGGATCATTTGAGTGGAAAAGAGGAGGGGACTTTTGGGAAAAGTCTAAATTAGGTTTCTCCAGATAAGGAGATTTTAAAAAGAAGGAAAGAAAGAAGGAAGGAAGGAAAGAAAGAAAGAAAAAGAATGAAAGAAAGAAATAAAGGAAAAATGAAAAAGGTAAAAGATTTGGCAAGGGGAAATTAAGAGTAAGTAATATTAATAGATAAAGAGATGGAAAGTTAAAGGGCCCATACGATACATGTGTTTTTTTATTCCCTTGTCTACACTGTTTGTGATTTTATGTACTTACAACAGATGGAGTTTGTTTATATATTACCTTTCTTTCAACCTTCTTTATCCATTAGATCCATTAGAATCCATCCTTTAAGGCCCACATAATGGAAAACTGATTTCTTGCCCCGTTCACTCACTCTGAAGTTCTAAGGAGTATTTCAGCTATGGAGAGCTTTTTTTGAGGCATAGTACAGGACAGCCAATCATATCAGAGATATGTACAGATATCACTCTTAAAGCACCATAACAATTTAAATAAGTAACAAGAGGTTGGAAAGTGGTCACATAACAGGTATGACTGCACAAACATTATACATGGGTTTCAGAAAGAAAAATTCTAAGCATTGGTTTCAAGTATGGCCTGCATGGACTGGGACATTAATTATGTATATAGTACATCAATGCCTTTTTAAAAAAAAAAAAGCAAAATAAATCAATTCACATTTATGCGGGTATGTGGGTTCCTTGAGATATCTTCCTTTCTGATGTGTAAAATCTCTACTGTGGCCGAACCCCCAGCTCTGCTCCAGGTTTGAGGGGATATGAAGAATTCAGCAAGCTGTTTTCAAAGAGAATTTTCCTGCAATGTTACAAAACAGTAATAACATGGCTGAATTTAATAGCTGTGGTCACAGGTTTAACCCAGGAGAACAGGCACACTGTACACTGTAGTAGTTTTTAATTGATGCTTCCTTAGTTTTTCTCTAGAGTGTTAAAGGTTCATCAGTCATGTGCTGAGCTGTATAACCTGCATGTAAAAGGAACAGTAATGT
Organism: Hydrocynus forskahlii; assembly: GCA_037974365.1. NCBI lineage: Eukaryota > Metazoa > Chordata > Actinopteri > Characiformes > Alestidae > Hydrocynus > Hydrocynus forskahlii. Next base: position 23,632,256 of record JBBPCX010000114.1, on the reverse strand, counting down.
AATTTAAAATGTTCCTGCACCACTTAATTCCTTTAGGTGTATGTAATACAGCAAGTTGGAGACAAGGACGTCCTCCAAGGACACCCAGTGGCTGTATGTTAATTACCTTAAGAAGCCCAGTGTGTGTGTATATGTTTATTAGTTATGCATTTTATCTGTTCTGATTTTTCAGGCGGCCTGGAGGGTGTACGCTACCAATCTTTCTCGCACGGACCTACAGTCTACCTGGGATTACTATGAGAGAACTGTATCAGTCCCTATGTACAGGTATCAACCTCTCTCTCTCTCTCTCTCTCTCTCTCTCTCTTTTTCTTCATATGCCTCCTACTCTTTTTCACTGTCTTCTGCTTTAGCCCCTTCCCCCATAAACACATGCCCTTCTCTCTCTCTCTTTCTATCTCTCTCTCTCTCTCTCTCTCTCCCTCTCTCTCTCTCTCTCTCTTCTTACTCTGTGTTCTCTTGGGTGTCAGATGAGACAGATGCAGTGGTTGCATTGATCCATGCTGTGACCTTTTTGAGGTGGTGGGGGATTTGAAGGTTAATGGTTAAGTTCAAATAGCTCTTCTATACAACCTCCCAGTGCACCCAACAGATTTTTGTGCTATTTTAATTATATTTTTAATTATTATTTTCATTTGGGAGTCAATAAAATATATGTGCAGGTAATTGAAGTAGCTATATGCTGAGTCTGCTAATGCTGTTTAAGAAGAGATCCATTCTTGTTCTTCATAGCTTTGATCAACATTCATAGTTGGCTATTGTTAGTTGTGAGTTGAAAGTAATGTTTATTTTTATTTTATAGGTAGAAATGTAAAGAAGAGTGTTTAAAATTACTGAAGACATTAGTTAGTATTAAAGCTGTCTTGCTCTTAGCCCTTCAGTTCCCAGGGCCATTTAATCTGTTTATTGAAAAGACTATGTGACAACGCAGTGCTTTACAAGAGTGTGTCAAGGGGTTTTCTTGAACCGCACAGTTCAGTGTTTTTTATGTTTTTAATGCTACTGATTCAGCTGTTTAGCTAATCAATTGAGCTTATCAGTTGAATCAAGTGTATTAGATTAAGGAAAACAAGGGCTTTTCTAGCACTTTGATTGGAAAACAGTAGTGCAGACCTGGGATATTAAATTCTGGTCCTGGAACTTCAATGCTCAGACACAACTGGCTCAACTCATGTACCAATGCCAGCCAGATTTAGTGAGTGTGTTGCGTAAGAGAAATCAAATTAGTTTCATTTTTTAATTTTTAAGTCAGAGAACACTGTTACAATAGTTTTTCTCTGATTTATTTATTGATTACTTATTTAGATTTCAATCAATTGTATGTAAAAAACTACCAAAAACAAACATTACAGAAAAGCACTTTGGTTTTATTTAAACTACTGAAAAGTTAAAAATGAAATTATAAATTAATTTATGAAATATGCATTCTACCTCACTCATGTTAATAAGGCTAAACATTCTCTTTCAAAATCACTTAAAATAAAGGAAAGCAGTGTGAACCCACACAGCAGAATCCAGGAATGCTTGTGTTTTCAGTCAGTTTCATTTTCATTTTGGGAGTGTCCAAAGCAAAATGACAAAACAATAGAATCGGCATTTACTAACAAGAGACGCACTCACTCAGTCAGTGTAACGTGACACCAGCTGGGCTGAAGACAGCCAGAAAAAGCACCAATGGAGTTTGGCATCAGTTCGTCTTGATTGTTTCAGTATTGCTGGTTTACTGCCAGGGTTGAATATATAACCCACCAGCCTTTACTGACATGCAGGAGCTGGGACCTCTGGTCTGCACAGAAGTATGGTACTATGAAATCTCCAAATTCACTTTATGCCACATGTTCATAGGGTCCTGTCCATGTGCATAGGGCCCTACATACATTTGACTCCCTTATACCCAATTTCATATTATGCAGCATTTCAAGTTTAGTAACTGTGCATCTCCTGTGCAATATCTGGGAAGGCTGTTTCATTTTTAGTGTCCCAGAAACACACAATTGCAACCTTGGTCAGAAGTTAGCCAGGTGTCCTGCTCCCATGTGAGACCAGTACAGGAGCGAGGCACCTGGGACTCTTCTTCATAGTTAATTTCTAGAGGACATACTGTATTCTTGAACTTAGTATATCCCTGAGAAATACAAGTATGCCTTGAGTAATTGGTCCATTTTGCCTGGAGAAATGTTTTTGTGTAGTTCTCAACACCTAGAATACCAATCGAATCTCAGGCATTCTATTATGTCATGTGTTTTTATGACTGGCTGGAGACTGCTGACCTTGTCACTTCTGACACTGTTGTTTCTTTTTCTCTCTCTCTCTCTCGTTTTCTGTCTCCCTCTCTCTCTTGCTTTCATCTTCTCTGATGGGGTCTGATTGAAGTATGACCTTTCTTGTTTTATAGCACTGTGGCTAAAGCCCTTTCACTCCATAGGGCAGACTGCAGCACTGCGTACCCCTGACATTAACTCACAACTTCAGCTCTCTGTTAAAGGCTATCAAAGAGAGCCAGCTTCCTGTGGCATAAACTCACATGTAGGCTCACACATATAAACACGTGCACACACACACACACACACACACACACATTTTTGCACCTTCATTCTGCGATTCAGCATGAACCTTTAACACCGCAGATTGATTCCCTTCCTGCTTGCAGATTTGTACTTTGGGGCACACTGTGGATTTATTGCTTCTCGGCTTTCCACTGTTACACTGTGGGTTCTGGCAGGCTTGTAACAGTTAACTGCAAACATGGTGGCAAAGTAACTCAACATTTACAGCTGACACTGTGAATTTTAGGGTGTCAGTGCATTCCTGATGTCACTGCTGCCCTTGAGATTGCTATTTTAAACCAGTCTATGACTTGATGGCCTGCTGTTGTCTGTGTTTTCGGTGGTTAACTGCTCTTCGGCAGTGCATCTTTATTGGTCTCCTTGGTTTCTCCCTCTCCCTCTCTCGCTCCCTCTCTGTATCGGTAGATTCAAGCTTGATCTTATCTTTGTTGCCAGTTGAATCTAGTGCACATTTATTTACACTCTGTCTCAGGGCCACATTTTGGAAGATGATTCTGTGATATGCAGACTTCTGCATTGAAAGACATTGTACCTCGCTGTTACTGCATGTTACACGTTACTGATTAAAGGGGAATTATGCCAGTGTTTCATAAATTCTGCATAATTCAAATGCCGAGATTTGCAGAGGTTTGATGTGTTTGATGTGAAATGGTTCATTAGAACTTACTGAATGTTATTTCTTTATAGTCGTTGTGACAGGAACCAGGGCTTACAATGTCTACAACAAACAAAGACATTTTATAAAATATCCAAAACCACATACATGTCTTTATATGTCTCCTGTGTTTTGCAGTGATAATGTTTAAAGAGCACAAGTTTTTCTTTTGCAGTTTTATGTTTTAGAGTGCAAGGCTAATAACACTATTATGAACTGATGCCCCAGTCATGAGACAGCATATTCATAACTAATTAATGTAATAACTTTATGTGAGGGAGCTTTTAGAGGCATTATACTCTATCTTTGGCTCCCATCACCACTGCTGTGAAAAATAATGCCTCCTCTAGAACAGAGCAATTCACATGAAACCACTCTAAATTACATGATTTACTTTATTAATATTTGCATTTATTCACATAATGGCTTGTCCAGAAATGAAAAATGAAATCCCCATTAAAATGGTTAAAACATTTGTTTGTTTTTGCAGACTTATTCCTCCACTTAACCAGCTTGATTTACTGAGAAACCTGAAGAGCAAATCTGGCCTCTCCTTTAGGTAACAAAAATGAACAGTTTCCATTCATTTCAATGTAATGAATAATACATGTTTTATGCTATGGTGGAACTGTGCTTGTTTATTTGCATAACTGTAATTAATACAAATTTTGCATGCTTAATATGTTCAAATATGTGCACTCTCATGCAGAAAGGAAGCCCAGCCAGAGCCCTCCCCAAGGTTAGTGTACCTACCTACAGCATTCTGTATTTTTTTGTCAGTGTCTACCTCTGTTCACAGTTCAGTCCTAACAAATGGTTTTAACCCTTATCTTAACTGCCATTCTACATGCTATTCATTTATAGTGCTAATAAACATAGCCTCCATCACTGAGCTCAGGGGCAGCCCAGGACCTTGTATAGTATACAAATATTTTACCTGTCCAATTTCAGTGTAATGATCTGTGATGGATGTCCGTGGGCACATTTTTTATGAGCACGTGTGCCGGCTTTGGCCTTGTCCTTGTGCTGATAGATGTCTTATTTGGTGCCTCCTGTGGCTGTGTGCATGTGATACCAGATGATAGTCAACGCTGATCTCTCTCAACTACTCACACTTGCATATTTTTAATATACTGGTCTCAAAGAGGGTGGCTGTTTAAAGAGAAGTTATATAAGTATTTTACAGCAGACTTTTCTTCCCAACAGCCCTTGTTGAATCATCAGACTCACAGACTTTTTATTCAAAATGTCTCTGGAACATGAACTTTTACTGTTGACAAATCAGAGACCTCTTTTTCATTTATTTCATTTCCAGCCAAATCTGCTATTCAGTACATTGTTACTAAATTTTCAGCATCAGCTAAAAAAAACTAGAAAATACATATTTAACAGAAAATTGCATGGATGTATAAACAACTAAATATGTATATTTTGTCACCCTTTGTCTTTATTACAGCTTCCAACTTGTTTCCAGTGTTCTCTGCAGAAAACTGCAGGGATATTTTCACATGCAAAAAACATCCCTAGGTCTAAAAAACAGGTTTTTAAATGTTAATCGAATTTCTTTACTCTTGCCATTCAAGTTAATGGCCATTATAAATGAACATTGATCAGTCATCAGTCTGTAAAACCTTCCTGTACATCTTAGATATTCAGTTTTGAACAGATACTCATCATTTCATACCCACGGTATTGAGTTGTCACAGGAGAGATGGTCAGTAATACCCATAGATATTGATTTTGCTCATCTCTCTCAAGAATGAAAGGACTGAAACCTTAACTGGTTTTCATCTAATGGTTACAGTTTTGATGGCTTACCTGGTCTTGCATGCTTGTTCTATGTTATCTGTATCATTTAATCATTTTTAACTAGAGTTTTAGAAACTCCTTCTGTTGATTTCCCCTTCCTTATGCAAGTGGATTTTCTTCGATCTAATCGTACCAGAAATATCTCTCTTAGTCATTTTAGATGCACATGAAAGAAATTTATAAGGCAGCTAAGGTGTGTGAGGGAATTCATTTTAAGTGAATGTCTCTTTGAAGGCTGACAATGTCAGTGACACATTCGGCCCAGTATGTTATTTGTATTATTTTTCCAATCATTTAAAATAACTTTTATTTTATTTTAAAATCTCTCATAGGAAAGGGCATATCGTATAAACGCATAGAATGCATTAATGCTACACTGTTCAAACATCAAAATAAGCATCCAAATTTGCCGTCCACAAGTTCTCCTACCTCTGTTACGCATAACATGCAAACCTTTCATGAGCTTTTAAAACTTTTGTCCTTCACAGTCAGAAGGTCAGTTTGAAAGAGCGGGTGTTCTCCAGCCCAAGAAGCTCAGGGACCAAGGGGAAGGGGTCACCCCAGAGCCAGCAGCCTCTCAGGCGCTCACCCAGTGCAGATAACAGCATTGAAGACAGTCCTTCCAAGGTACCCAAGAGCCTGAGCTTTGGGGACCGAAGCCGTGCTAGACAAGCATTCCGGTTCAAAGGAGCAGCTTCACGCCAGAACTCAGAAGGTGAGGGAACTCAAAAACGCAGACTGTCACGCTTTTGTGTCACTATGAATATTGTCTGGTTTGTGTATTTCAGTTGGTAGAGTGAAAAAAAAAACGGTTGCTTAATTATTTAGACTATTTTAATCTGGCAGCTGCTGAAATGTATTTGAGGACATCAGATTGTGTATGATTTGAGTGGCTGTGAAGCTGTGGTTATGGTCATGGTTATGCTATATCTAAGAAGTTTCTTTTAACTGTTTTTAAATTATATCCAAGATCACATTACCTGCTTGAGAGGTGTTAAACGTGTTCTAATAATAGGGCAGTAAGTAATTGGAGTTTGACTAATCTGACTAAATCCAGGCCACATTTTTAAGTTCAAACATCAGGATTCTTGTTCTTTTTCCTATAAGCTGTTGCATGTTATTGTTGTACAGTAACTTGTGGCTGTATTTTGACAGATATATTTTTTCTGTCCCGGCTGATTTCTTTGTAACTATCTCAATGATTGTGGCATAATGTGGTGAATGTTGCTTTTTTTGCTGCGCGCATATTAATGTATATATCTGTAAAGTTGAACGAAAGCACAGAAACTCTGGAGCCCTAAGTTGAACCATTTTACTGTATCTCCAAACGTATCCAGACATACCCCCTAATGCATTATTTTAAGATGCATCCACTGATGACACAGCCATTCAAACTGCAGCCATAAAACCTTCCCAGAAAATGAAAAGATGATGCAGCAAAGGGCAGAGGGTCAAACTCCTCAATTAATACCCCTTGATTTATAAGGAAACTTTTGTGCCTCTGAAAGCTCAAACTTTTTCATTTTAACGTACATCATTAAACATTTTTAGTCTCTTTTTATTGTTCCATTTCTCATTAAATGAAGCTGGTATTTTTAAATGATACGAAAATGGAGCTACTGTTTTGGTATGACAGTATGGTTTTGTGTATTAGGCAGAAATCACAGATATTCCAAATGCCCAGAGTTTGTGTGTTAAGCTTGCACTATGGTATCACTTTCTACAAAGTGCACATTCAAGAAGCTCCCCTTTTCCTTTTAAATGAGTGAAAAACACTACGTCAGTAAAAGCTAAACTTTAAACAAATACGTGTACAAATGGTGCTGTAAATCTCTTTTGTACAGTTTAAGATGTATTTCACTTTGTCATTTGGGGGCTCTGTTAAAAGCACATTGTGTAAAGTGCAACTTATTTGTAATTTGTGTGTATTTGATTTTGTTCCCTTTCTTTTTAAATGAATCTGGATCCTGATGCTGTCCTTTCCATTTCTCTGTTTGATGCTGATGCTAAAGTGCTGATTGAGATGCAGGCAGAAGATTTGAGGCAGAAGAGCTCCCCAGGTCAGGCAAACCAGATGGGTCTGGGCTCGATACAACTTCTACCCTTAGACTGACCACACTTCAAAATCAAACTAGCTTTACTTGTAACAAAACTTCATGTTAGACTATTTCCTATTATGATTTTGCTTTTGTCTCCTGATTTTATTTCCAAACTGTTAATGTCATTTTTTCCGTTCTTCATTATGGATGAATTCGAGGAGCATGTGACCTGTTCACAACTGAATAAGTGAAATGTGGCTTGATGAAAGATGAAAAATACAGTACATGAAAAGTAACCCTTATTCATTTTAGATTTCCTAGTACATTCTTAGTATTTATTACATTATTGTTATGTTGAAATACTGTTGCTTCTGTTAGCTTTTCTAAAATATCTAGTTGTCATACTTTGATAGCAGGATAATAGAAAATGGGTAAGTCTCATTTAAAAAGTAAAAAACAGCATATTTACATTTCTCCGGTATAACAGATACAGTAATAATTGGATTCTTGTTCTTTTGACTGTTTCTCCAAGGAAATACTGTTCAACACTGTTGAATGTTTTAAGTTTCCACTTAAATTTTTGTAATTATGCAGCTTACAATTGTCTGCTTATAATTTTCTTGTTTTACTCTGTAACGTGTGATTCCTTGTTTGGAGAAGAGTAAATTAAATGTATTGTCAGTAACAAACAGCAACACAACATTCTGACTTACCATAGAGCAGTGGTCACCTACTAATGAGATCTACTTTTCAAGTAGTTGCAAAGTTTACTGTAATTACAGAATGATATTTGAGATAAGATGCTTTGGAAAATGCATGCCACTCATTTTGAAGATTTAAATTAACAGCATGCATTTGTGAGATCCTGCTGGTGTGGGTTTCCTCTTTTTTTCAGTGATTTCAGTCATCGGAGCGTTAAGCGCTCCCCCTTGTGGACAATGTTCAGACTGAATATGACTTTATATTGACAAGTGCAAAGCACATATATCATTCAAAATGCAATGTGATTACATAGCCAAATAATAACAAACACATTTTCAACTGGATAATCAATTATAATCGAGCAATCATGACATCCCGACTCTGTAGGAGGGTCGATTTTCAGGACCAGGGTGACCTCCACAGATTTTGATATTAAGACCGAATCAAAATAATAGACTTTGTTATTTAGTTTGGATTGAGGTGGCCAACTATTTGGTACTCTACAGGACTGGACTGCAACCCTGCTTTATGTCTACAGTAAATGTACTATTTCATCTGTCATGCTTCTATCTGTATTTTAAAGAATTTAAACATTGAACACTTAGCATTCATTGCACACTGTCCATCTATATGACTGATCAACATTCATTGCTTTTTTAATTTCTTTTTCTGTCATTCAAAAATATTTATAAATCTTTTCTTATATTAGAACCTTCTTGCTCTGTGTGAAATGTCTTAATTTTAATTGCGCTCAAGATCACAGGATATTTATACTAAAGAACAAAATGTTGCTGTTTTTTAAAGGATTTTGAAAATTAAGCTTTTCGGTTGTTACAATCTACAGAAATGAACAGTAGCCATCTGTTGGCAGGAGCTAAAGTCCTGTGATCTTGAATATGAAATATGCTCATTCTTGAAATCCTTTTACTTGTGGCAGCATTCAGTATGTGCAGTAATTGCAATTTTGTTTGATTTTATTCACTTTATCTATATCATGAACAATATTTTTTGTTTGACTTTGATTTATGTTTCTCTGAAGATACAACACAGCTTCAGAAAATTATGGTTTAGCATAAATTTACACAATTAGAGAGCTGGATTATCTGACTGTTTCTGGAGTAAGACTCCTTAAATTCCAGTTTAAATCCCAATTTGTTGCTGTGTTGTTTGATGAACCACTAAAAAGCTTTAATGGAATCCATTAGTTTTTCTAGTCCACATCTTTCATTAATGTCTCCAGAGGCATGTACATTTAATTTAAAACCCACAACCCATAAGGCAAGACCAACTTTGTCTTTTATCTTAATGTGCTGTTTGTAGAAATATTTAATGAGGCAACCTACCTTCAAAGAGGTTTATGATCTATTCTACCTTTAGTGTTTTCCATTTAGTTTTCACTGTTAGATTTGAAATAGTCCTAGTTTATTTTGTTATAATTTCTCGATAGGCTCCTTTTAACTTTTATTGTCATTTCTCTTCTCCAAACCTTTGCAGCAATTGAAGGGTTGATCAGTAAGAAAATATCACATGTCTGCTAGGGGTGGTGACCACTAGAGCAAGCTGTTTTTATGAAACCTAGAAGCAGTACAACCAATAAGAGTGCATGTGTTCGCTCTAGATCCATTCCATAAGCACATGGCAGGACCCATCATACCATGATTCCAACTCAACAGCCTCAACCAGCTGGCAACCCTGCTCTGTTACCTGCATGTGAGGAAAGCTAGTTAGTTTCCAGAGTCCCTGAAAATTTATCACCTGATGGGGCCTTCCAGTCAACATTCCAGAGCAATGAAACAACTCTCCAGTTGCCAAAGGCCATTTTAGACCTTCATTCATCACTGGGGTTGCAGCTGTACAGTTTTGTCAGCCTATGTGGCTTTACTGGCATTACAGCTCCCATCCCATTCCAAACTCTGGTGGCCCAGAATTACTGCTTCAGCATGACAGGAAGTGGGGGGAAATGATAAAGAGTTAATTTAATATTGTAAAGCTTAAGCTGAACTGGATAAGCATGACCTAAGGTCACTAGTGGGGAACCACAGGGAGCACTTAAGATCATATAGCCAACAGTTGATGAGGGTGTTTTATTGGAGGCTTTTTCCTACTGCTGCTTTTAAGAGCATTAGCATTATTCACTCTTGCTTCAGTGCCTTACAATTCCCCTCACATTGCCTACCATTAAATGAAAAAGCTTTTGACTCACAGGTACTCTGCAAATTGGAATATCAAAGAAATCTACTCACACAACTTCTCTTTTATCATATTCTGTTTTTTTACAAAACCTTCTTGCAGAGTACCTGTAATTCAAACTCTCATGGAGGCAGACTGTTTAAGTGCAGCTCTAATTGCTTATTTGCCTTTGTTTTAATGACCGTTGAGCCAGATGCATAGAAACAGTTTCACTTTGCACATTTGCTAGCCCACTGATTTCCTCATGTTCTTTTGGGCCACAGTTGTCTTAGTCATGTCTTAGTAATGTCTCTACTCTGCCTGTCCCTGCCCTCTCCTTTTGCATCAGGCCTCTGTGAAATCACCCGGCCAATGAGATGAGAGCACTACCCATTAACCTGCTCTGACCTGATCAGTCAAATTGTGCACTGTCCTATTGAGCTGTGCAAGATAATGGCTGCTGCTGGCCTCTGCTTGGTTCCATCCCAGAGTAAAAGAGTTAAACAGAGGTGAGGCTAAGAAGTGTGTTTACTAATGCTGGAGTCCTGCTGTCATTGTTGTGTTTTATAGAAGCAAGCCTTCCTGGTGAAGACATTGTTGATGACAATAAGAGCTGCCACTGTGAGTTTGTCCCACAAGATTTAACCCCAGGAATCAAAGTTACCATCAGGGCTGTGTGGTAAGCAACAAGGAGCATCACAAAATGCAAAACTGACATTGGAAGTTAACATAAAAATAGCACCAAGTCTTAAAAACAAAGGTGCCAAAAGGGACCATTGACACATTGGCATAGAGCAGGCTTTTCCAACGAGAAGTTAATGGTAGCATTGTAGGAAGTTCATGAGACTGATGAAAACTGAATTACATTTTTCAAACAAAAATCAAAACAAGTTAAATATCAGGAAACAGGCTAAATGTTGCAGGAAAAAATATAAGAATAATTGCTGTCATTGGCTAGTCATACATTTATAAATATGAAACGGTTTCATTTAGTGTTTCTCGAAGGCAGACAATTTCGTCTAAAGGGGTTCCACTGAAATTAAATTTGGGGACTCCTCCCATAGAAGAACCATTTTTGGTCCTCAGGGTAGCTGGTGTCCTAGTGGTTAGGGCGTTCGCCCTGCGATCAGAAAGTCGTGGGTTTGAATCCCAAGACTGCTAGTGGCACCTTTGAGGTACCGTTGAGTAAGGTAACGTCTCCACACACTGCTGCCGGGCGCTGTATTCCTGGCTTCCCGCTGCTTCACTTGGTGGATGGGTTAAATGTAGAGAAAGAATTTGTGCTGTTCACGCTGTGGTGTATTCACGTATGACAGAATGGTCACTTTCACTTTTTTAAAGAAATTTCTTCATTTTTTAATCTAATCTTTAGCACACCCCCACAATAATTCAGGTGCATTCTTCTGTACTGAGTAAAATAGCAGAAAACCTGTTTCAACAGAAAAGACCCTTATAATAAGGGTCAAGCATCAGGGAAAAGCATCAAAATGATCGTCTTGTGTCACTGATTATACCCTACAGATGCAGAAGATCAGGCAGTTAAGAATTATCTATGCATTGAAACATATCGCATTATATGATACACATCATACACACTTCAGAAATGGGAGTTAAGGGAATTCTGCTAATTGTGGTGACGTTGGCACAGTTAGGTTAGCAAGAGCCAAAATATGATAGAGCCAGAAGTTTATCTGTGCCATATGGAAATGATCCCAGTTTTTACTTTCATATCCCAACTTAACCTTACCATGTTAATGCTGATGTATTAACAATGAACTGTGTGTGTTCTGGAGCTGCCTTGACACATGATATACAAATTCTTTGTCTCTGCAGCATTATGAGGTTCATGGTGTCAAAGCGAAAGTTTAAGGAGAGTCTACGGCCTTACGATGTGATGGATGTTATTGAGCAGTATTCAGCTGGACACCTAGACATGTTGGCCAGGATTAAAAATCTGCAGTCCAGGCAAGACCAGACACAAAACCTAAACATCCAAAGGGGAGGGTTTCTCCCTTCTTTTTTTCTTTCTTTCTGTTCTATTCTCCCATTTCTCCTGTTCTATTTTTCTTTGTCCAACAAACCATACATGCACACATACATGCACAGACAACACTATAACACTATTTGGAGCTGTGCCTTCAGTCCTTACTATTGTATAACACTACAATTTGTTTTGCATGTCCCCCTTTTTCTGAGTGTTTCATAGTTTTCTATTTTCAGGTTTGATCTTTTTTTTCTTTACGAGAACAATGTGACATTGCATTTCCCCCCTGTACTCCATACACTTAGATCCAAAAATGTCCTCCCAGTTTCATAGTGTCTGGTGTGTGCCAGTTTGTCATGTTGTGATGTTTTTGTGTGCTCAAACATTCACCCACCACAGAAGGACCTCACTGGCAAAATTCATCTTCAAACCATTTACTATGGTCAGCCTAAGAGTGGACAAATCGCTTAGAGTAGGGACAACAGAACTGAATCCAATCTCTGACATTCAGCTTTCACTTTATCTCATTTAAGAGCAACTCCATTCAAACCCATCAATAAGGACTATGCCTATGAATATATAAATATATTGTATTGTGACGTAACAAAGTGATTCAATGCAGTCTGTAAATATATTCCTGCTTTTGGAGCACACTTATGACGTCATGGCATACTTTCAGTCTAAAAATCTTGCTCCAGTGTCAGGGCAAGATCACGGCATCACTTAGATCCTTTTAAAGAGCTGAAACTTGTGGAAACAACCGTTTGGCTGTTTACTCAGTAAAGTATGTCTGGAATATATTTTCATTCACTTGTCCTTGTGTCTCTTTTCCTGTTGGAATTTCTTTTTTTTTGTTGGATCGTTGTATGTTTGTTCCCCCTCCTCTCCGTGCTGATGTGCCCATGGCCCTGACGTTTGTGCTGGTCCGTGTCACGTCATTCTGCATTGTGCTGTCCTCTCCTCTATTTGCTTTGCCAGGATAGATATGATATTGGGTCCTCCAGGTCCCACCACTCCCCGCCATAAGAAGTATTCAGCCAAAGGAACCAAAGAGTCGCCCCAGTTCTCACCTAGGTTAGGACGCACCAAACTGCATCTCTTGCTCGCATTAGAGCTCTATTCTAATTTCTTCTGGGTGTGCTGGCCGGAAAAAACAAAACAACCTGTTTTTGCTTCAGACTACTGCATAACTGATAGAATATTAGTTCCTAGGCTGCTCAGATACCACAGACAGCCCAAAAGAGTTTATCATTCTTTCTAACAGAGGTGAGAAAGATACCCTTGCTCCAGTAAAGATATAGATATGTTTTTTGAGTAGTACCTGATCATAAAATTACTTAAATAGTGGGGGGATATTTATATTAAAAAAGAATAAACCTTAAAAGTCAGACCAACACTGTCTCCCATGTCACATTGACTAGTTATTATTTTATTATGAGAAATCAGCTAAATTTATTGATCCCAGAGGAAATGAGATATATTTATATTACTAGTTACTATTGTAATTAGTGCACAGGTAAATACAATATTTAAACTTGTTCTCTGTAGATTATTTTTACTCTAACAATCAACAAAATCAATTTAATCTGAGGGTGCTCAAACTTTGGCAGATGACTGTACACATAACAGTAGATGGAGCTATGGAACTAGTTTCTGCCCACCTCTGGTTTCTTAGCACCTAAAAGTTATTAAGTGAAGATTATCTACTGAATATTATATGTTTTAGCATTTTGAGTATTTCAATTAACCTGGGTATTACTCATTGCAGAGGGTAGCTGCCGGTTCAGTAGCTAATTAATTAGTTTTAAATCCCTTGTTTGTTGTAACTGAGCATGCCATGTGTCTGTGTTTTCCATACACACTTAATTTAACATGCGCAGACCACTGACACACCACAATTTCAACAGGAATTGTAAAAATCAGATACCATGCAGGTAAGTAGCTAGTTGTAGCTGAATAAAAACAGGTTGAGCTGGATTGCTTGCATTGCTGTATGAAATGTACAATCTGGATCGAGCAAAATGCAGCCAAGGTGCCTATGACCGAATAGTATTATAATTTCTTTACTTATGCATGCTGGCATGACAGGTTACATGGGCATGCCACATAATGCACAAAGACCATTTTAGGATGTCTGTGAATCAGACATACATAGGTAAGCTCATTTTTTGTTGATCTGTTAAGCTTTTTGTTGATTCATTGGTTAGTTCAAGAAAACCTGGTGCTTCAATGTATTAATTGAAGCAGACTCTGATTACAGAGTAAATGGGAATGTTCTAGGCAAGGCCTAACATGATAAATAAGATGTGCATCTTATTTAAATATTTCGTTTAGTCATTTTGAATAATGTGTCGAAAATATACGCTAAAGATAATGCATACGATCTGCCCAATTTTTTTGTACATATGTATCTATGAATTTCATATATACACTCACAAAATTCATATCTTACATATGAATTTAAAAAATAATAAGCTACTTAAATTTGATACTTTAGACTCTCATCATTTTGTACATTCACTGACACATTGTTCAAATGCGATATGACAATGCAAATATAAAGATTTAGTCCTTCTGGTGGGCCTGGCTTTCTCTTTTTTCCATCTCTCTCTATCTCTCTCTGGACATACCTCTTCATACCATACCCCACCATTCTGCATGCTCTCATTCACATCTATAATGTTCTGCACTTGGCAGAGAGGTAGCGCAGGAGTGCGGGATCTACTCATGTCTCCTACCTCCTCCTATTCTACTTTTCTGTATGTTACTGTTTGTATTTCTACTGTTTAATCCTTTTAAAACTGCTCATTTTCTGGTACAGTTCGTCCTAACATTACTTGTACATTGTCAGTTGGTATAGGATGTAATGCTATATTCTAGACGTTGTCTCTCTTTGCTGTGACTGCTAGAGTGGACCAGATTGTGGGTAGAGGTGCTCAAATCGCAGACAAGGACCGTCCCAAAAGCACCACCGAAGCAGAAATCGCAGAGGACCCGAGCATGATGGGAAGACTTGTAAAAGTAGAGAAACAGGTCACTAATGTTTATTAAGACTGGCCTGACAAAGCCAGTTGTTTTATGCAGAGTGTGAATTACAAAATGTGGGTCTGCTTTTTCCATTCCCAAAACGAAACACTTGCAAGCAAATACATGTTTTTACTAGTTTTTTGTCGAGTAATCAGGCAAAACAGTTCTAATCTTTTAGCTAATCATTTAGCCTTGAGTTTTTGCAGGGTTGCATAATGCAGGCTTGTGTTTCAGTGAACTGCTATATGATGCTCATTAAATACACAGTATAATACAATGTAAATTACACAACACAGTCTCATACAAATACCAATGCCAGTCCAAACTCAAACGGCACATTCTTTCTATCCTCTTTAGACATAAAATGTTGTGCTTGTGTTAAAGAAAATGCACATAAAAAAGTAAGCAATATTATCATCTACACCAATCAGCTTTAACGTTAAACCATCTGCATAACATTGTGTAGGTCTCCCTCAGACTCCACAAGACCTCGAAAGATGTGCTGTGGTATCTGTCAGTAAGTCTTGTATGTTGTGAGGTAGGGCCTCCATGAATTGAACTAGTTTGTCTAACACATCTTAGAGATGCTCAGTCTGATTCTGGTAAGTTTGGAGGCCAAATCAACATCTTGAACTCTTTGTCATGTTCCTCAAACCACTCCTAAATATGTTTTGCAGCATGGCAGGATGCATGAAACTGCTGAAAGAGGCAACTGCCGTTAGGGAATATTGTTGTCTTTTTGCGGTGTACTTGGTCTGCAACAATGTTTATGCCAAGATCCAAGGTTTCTCAGCAGAATATTGCCCAGAGCATCCAATAGTCCATTCTTGTGCCATCTGTTCCTCAGGTAACTCATAATGTAAACGAAAACCTGACCAGGCCATCATCTTCCATCGCTCCATTCTACATTTCTGATGCTCACATAAACATGGTTCTAGACCAAACACACCCCTTCATGGCTACAGTATTCACTAATGGCAGTGTCCTCTTTCAGCAGGGTAATGCATCATGCCACACATCGCCAGGAACTGCTTGAGGGACATGACAAAAAGTTCATAGTTCAATAAATCTTAATCTGAAGTTTGAAATTCAATAAATCTTAACCTGTTTGAGCATCAATGGGATCTGCTGGGCAAACCAGTACGATCCATGTGGGCCCCACCTCAGAACTGACAAGGTATAAAAGATCTGCTACTAACATCTTGGTGCCAGATAGCACAGCACACCTCCAGAGGATTTTGGAGAGTCCACGTCTCACCAGGTCAGATTTGTTTTGGCAGTGTGAGGGGTAAATACAAATTATTAGACTGGTAGTTTTAATGTTATGATCGATGCATGTTCAGACAAAACTCTGTATAAGTAACCTAAAGTACAGTTTGAAGTAAACATATAAATATCAGCCCTTGCTAGATGACTTGCAACTTGTCAATTAGTGTGAAATAATTATTTAACGAGTTAATGCAATAGCTCAACATAAAATTTAATGTACTCAATTTTTGACATAGATACAGGTGATCATCCAAAACATGCTTGGCGTCCACACTTTGCCTCTTCACTTGCACTGCAACTGCAAGGATATCCATGTTAAACACTATGTCAATAGTCCTCCAAATTGTTTCCATAAATACGTACCCAAAAGTAGCACAGGATTGCCGATGTAATTTAGGACATAGTATGACATCAATGTGTTGCCAAAGACTGTGGGCAGCTGTTTTAGACAACAGGATCACATGACAAGAAGAAATGCTGATTCAGAATAATTTTTGTGACAACAACTATCAAAAATATGGGGTTGTCTGAAATGGCTGTCCATATTGCTGAAGTTATGTGTATTTTTATCCACATACCTAAAATTATTTTAAGGCAGCATAATCCCTAACTGTACTATTCCACAGGTGATGTCAATGGAAAGGAAACTCGACTTCCTAGTGAACATCTACATTCAGCGAATGGGAATACCACAGTCTGAGACAGACGCCTACTTTGGGTCTAAGGAGCCTGACCCAGCCCCACCATACCATAGCCCAGTTGACCACATGGAGAAGTCAGGCTCGATTACTAAAATCATCCGTTCCAACAGCTCCGCTGGTCAGAAGAACTTTGACCCGCCTCCCTCCACTTGTGTCAACCAGAGCCACTGCCATCCCTCCACCTCCTGGCACCCCCAGGGCCTTCCCGAACCCCCTCCACGCAGCCAGGGCACCTCCCCCGTGGGTGACCCCTCTTTGGTACGGATCCCACCTCCACCAGCCCATGAGCGTTCTTCTGGTGGACATAACAGCGGGTCCCGAGGTGCCGGGCAGCACCACTCTCGCGGGAGTGGACTGGAGGAGGGGAAGTCTGGTGGTCTGTCCCAGCAGCAGGCAGGTGCTGAGAGCGACACCTCAATATCCATCCCCTCAGTGGATCACGAGGAGCTAGAGCGCTCCTTTAGTGGCTTCAGCATCTCCCAGTCAAAGGAGAACCTGGACTTTCTCAACAACACCTACTTCAGCGGAGTGGCACGCTGCTCTAAAGTGAGACCCTACATCGCAGAGGGTGAGTCCGATACAGACTCAGACCTCTGCGCCCCTTCGCCTCACTCTGCCACTGGAGAAGGAGCATATGGAGACAGGGGTTGGTCTGCCGCAAAGTAAGTCTTGGAGTAAGCTTTCAAAGTGAAATTCACTTGGGGGTGAAACCAAACATGATGGGAGACTTGCCAAAAAGCTGTATATGTCGTCTTTAAAATGAGAGCTACGTCTTACAGATACAGCTGCAAAATGAATACCAGAATCTTGGTGGTAACGACAACTGCCAAAGTATGAAACGTTCTGGTATTTGCGATATTTCTTGGACACCTTGTACTGGTACATGCAGTTGTTACCTTTAAAGGTGCCACCAGTCATTTCTTCTTTCAAGAGACACACATCTGTTCATCAACCATCTCACCTAAACAAAGTTGGAAGTGAGAGAAAAGCACAAGGAAAGTCCAGATAGATGAGAAGGGTTGAGTAAACAAGTTTCCACCTTAATGCACACACTATTCATCACTTAAAAGACACAAGTCCACTTTCATATGTCCATCCCTTACGTTAATGTTTGTCACTCACTTACAGGTGATCAGTTTTATCTGATGTCTTATTGAACAAGAATCGTTCCCCTTTGTCCACATTAGCCCATGAATGTACTTCACAACATGATAGCTGAATAGCTTACCAAAATCTATTTTCTATGGTCATCGCACCACTTTAATATTATCTTAACAAACAATATCACACTGTACTCCTCTAGCAAAACATAAGAGTTTCACTCTAATTATGTACGAAACACTTTCGCAGTGTTTCAAGTTTACAACATTTTTATCTAATCTCTAGTTTTAATAATTTGCATGAAATGAAGGCATTTAAAGGGGATGTATGTTTGCAGTTTATTTTATACTACAAACAACAGCTTTGAGAGAGGTTTAAAAAAAAGCTTAATATTTTATGCAGGTTCTCTTTTCTTTTTATAAAGAGAACCTCTAAAGTAGTCTCTAAGTATAATATGTATAAACTATTAACCATGAAATCAATGACACCTCTTCAACAAATCAAAGTCTATGCCTCACAGTCACATCACATCAGTCACAGGATGTCATTTTCAACTTCATGTGTAGTGATGAAACAACAGAAGATCGGAGTTCATCCAAATTAAAGTACAGCTTACTAAGCAAATAACTGATTAATTTTAGAATCTGGTTAATTTTAACAAAACTTGTAAGAAGCATATTTTGCCATGTATAGTCAGTTCACTGACTGATTGATTGTCTTTGCTTTTTCCTACAGCACACACACACATTCTAAAATAATGTTGCATCTAATTTGTTCTACCACTTCTACAACTGTAACCTTTTACTGGGCAAAAGGGGCAAGACCTTTGCATTAAGCAGTAAATCCTCTTCTACACATTTGTACTGATCTTGCACAGCTCTGAGGACAGTTTTATTTGCCACAAGGAAGTCTCAGTTGCCCAGCTCAGAATGCACACTGCATATTAGCCCTTCTTCTCCAATTTCATGCAAATACAGATACTACAGTACTACTTCCCTGGCAGCATTATCAACATAGTCAACACACTTGAAGGAGAACGTGTAGAACTCAGTTCTTCCTCTCAACAGTTTAGATGCCAAATACCTGGTACGTTATTTAATGAGGGGGAGAGGTCACTGGCCTGACAATGGGAACATAGCTAGTTGTGGTCTGGAAATCCTTCAGCAGTAAATAGCGAATAGCACAACTGGGATTTGAACCCAACACCTTTTACAGTGCATACATACTTCTTGGTCTATTTTATGCTTGTGCACATGCACATGCCATGCAAGAACTGGTTGTAAAGCATATTTCCAACCTGTTACCTACACTGCGTCACACTCTGCTGAACCTATGTTATGTTTTTGAAGTGCACCTCCAAAGAGCACGGTTCAGTTTGCACCATTTTGTCTTCCATCTAGCCAGAATTCATAGATCTACCACCCAAAACCCTCAGAAAATATCTTTATTGCTGTTCCGACGACTCCACCACAGACAAGCGTTCTAGAAATGAAGGGAATATATGGAACAGTAATAAAGTAGGCATTTAAAATCATGTGATTTCCAGATTTGAGCTTGGTCAAGCTTGTTAAAGTCAGAACACATAGCAAAGAAAACAGTATGCCGGCCTTAACTTACTGACACATATGGAATGCTCAATAGACATTTCTCATGTGTCCGTTTAGAAAGAGCGATAGGATTGTTGTAAAACCATGTAAAAAGCTCAAATGCATTTTGAGCACACAGACACAAAAAGGTGTCTTGGTGTATAACACACCTTAGAAATAACCTTCATAGTTGATGACTTATGTTTTTATCGCATATCTTACCATCACAGCTGCCTTGCTTGGTTTGAAGAAAAAAAAATGATTTTTTTTTTCCAAAGAATATACTGTATTTTGCTGATTTGCCTTGGGTGTAATGATAACACAGATGCGAAGTTTTGTCCATGTTTTCTGTTGTGTAAGTGTCTTCTTGCTGCAAAATCTGTTCTGAACACGCAATGTGCTTGTGAATGTATATTTGAATGCTGTCACACACACACACGTTGTTTTCAACTGAGAAGAAACCACTGTCAAGTGTTGAATTACCTTCATTCTAGGACTGGCAGGCATAGACAACCATGATTCTCATGAGTCACAAGTAGATGGTAGTTTGATTACATAAGAAAGAAGTAGGAGTGTCACTGTTGATTATATTAGAGATAGAATAATCTGCTGATTACTTTGACGATTAAGTGAGTGATCTGTATTATTAATGAGTACAAACAACAAAAAACTGAATAATGTGCTTAATTTACAGCTGCAAATGTGAGTGCATTTAGGAGATCCTGTTGGTGAGGGTTTTGTGTCTTTCAGTGGTGCTCAAAAAATGTATTTGAGCGCTAACATTGCCTCCTTGTGGTGAATGTTTAGACTGCTGAACGTGGCTTCATAATGACCTGCGGATACCCTGTATATCATTCCAACTCCAATTAGATTACTTAGCCAGTTCATTAAGAATGTATATTTTAATAAATTATTTTTTTTATCGAATAATCAATGTTCAGTGGAGACATACATTTTTTAGCCTACACTGATGTTTAAGGCTGTGGACACAGCTAGCTGACTGTCAGCTGTCAGACGCCATCAGGCCATTGGTAAACATTTGGGGTCATTATTTTACTTGATCATGGTCATAATAGGGGGTGTTCAAGGATAGACACTAAAGAAACGACACTCTCAAGAGGGCACACAGAGAATAGTCTTATTTTTACACTCCAGTCTCTGAATTTTTAAAACGTTATAACCTGCACTGTTTTATGCAAGAATGTTAAGCTCATGTGTGATGACCACCAGCTGTAGTGTATGAGCACATATTTTCCCAGGAGATGAGGAAATAGTGATCTAACTTAAGGCAGTAATAAGTCGTACATAGTTGGCGCTACTTATTCAACATCTGCTTGGTGCTTCCGTAGCCTGTGGCATTTGGATTTGCTGTTGGATTTGGACATGCCTAAATTGTAATATATTTGTATTATCACAAGTTTCACATGATCTCGGGCCAGTCAGTAGAATCAAACTTGTAATTCCTCACAAGGAACAAAAACTCCGCCACACAGCAGTGCTGTGGAATTAAAGGCTGCATTAGATTCTCACTGCATCTCGGAACATGGCTGTCTATCTCTGCCAAACCAGAAAACACAAAGTACTCTGCAGCAGACTGATATAGAGATAGAGCAATACTTCACGCATGTCATGTATCTTGCAAAGCCTTATGTTTTCTTTTCTACTGATATCTCAAGTGGCAATTACATGATTTAGGTTTACATGGTTTTTGAAATATATATACATATTTTACAATAGCCAAGCTTTCAGCAGAATAAAACACACTGTTGTCCTTGCAGAGTCTGTAAGTTTAATGCAATTGTTTCAAAGACACCATGGTAAAGTTTACATTGTATTGAAGGTCTCCTGTCATATCCATGATTGTTTTTCACAAAAAGGCACTATTTCTTTTGTTGTCTTTTACTTTGAGGGAAAAAATGCTTGCCAGCATGTTTTAAACCGCTGAATGCCATAAATACAGCTTTTGATTATCATGTAGCATACCCCCTGTGTAGTCACTCAAATCCATGGACCCATGGGAATTGTATAATAAACTTTGTATTATTAAGCTGCTTTGTGTTACTGTGTTTTGTAGGATCTTCTCTGATCCTAAGCTGGAGGTCGTACCAGAAAAGTAAGAGGAGTAATTCTGATGGTTTATCGTCCCAGCAGAGTTGTAATAACTGACACCGTCTACTTCAAATTTAGCATAGTAGTGACGGTGTCTGTAAGACAGGTTAGGGTTCTTCTGGTTATCTTTAGATGGAGAACAGTGTTGAGACAAATTAAAGATTCAACACAGAGTACATCCCCATGCTTTGATGGTACCGTATGTGTGAACTTGAGTGTTTTTGGTATGAGTCATGCAGAGCTGGATGAACACACAAGCTGATCTGTCCTTGACACATACACAGAAGCAAGCTGAAATGCACATTACTATTGATGTTCGGTTTTATGCTCTGGTACACAGCAAGTCCCACAAGTAATCTGCTTTTGAGAAACCTGAGAAGGCATATCGACATGCGACACTTTCCTTTTTTATCCTTGTACTTTTATCCTTGTCCTTTCACTTTACAACTTCATCCATCAAGTAAACCTTTTCTTTTCACCAGCAGCAGACAAAAAGCAAACTTCTGTGTTGAATTCTTTAACACTCTTGTTAACAGCATTTAAATGGAGTCAGAGCTGTTACACCTCTGTGTACAAGGTTGGAGGGGTTTAAGTGGGTTTTTTCTGTTATGATTAGCTCTGAAATTGTTAATCCCGCAAATGTACATTAGAGCACAAAAATATAAAATGGTGTGTAATCATTGCATAAATGGCCTAAACTTTTTAGATCTTTTAAAACATTTTAGATCAACATGAACATAAGACACGTAATGACCTCCACACTGATACTTCCCAACATTTACGTGATTTACCAATGCCACTAAAATGCATAAACAGATCAAATAATTAAAATCCAGCCAGTGTGGACCCTGAAATACTCCAGATTTTTGTTCTGTTCTAACTCCCAACACACCTTAGCCTGGTAAGCTGAGCACTGGAAAATGATGATGATCTGGTTTAGATGTGTTGGAAAAATTCATAATCTAAATCCGCTTAGATATTTATAAAACTGCAGAATGTACATGAAGTATCACTCTGTTTTAAAAGCCATTAATGGATTAGCACCACTTTACATGTAAGATTGTCTGAATATGCTCTACAATGATGTCACCAAATACAGGATTAAAACACAAAAAAGTAGTGAGGCTGCATTTTTTTGTATATGCTCCTATACTGTGAAAATCTATCCCAAAATATATACATTCATTAAGCATCCTGAGTTTAACATTCCTGTTTTACTTTTCCAAATAAGCATTACTTATTTTAATATTTTCTTCTATTATTTAGAATGATGTAGAACTCTTAATTCTTGAACCCTCCGTATTGCTCTGTTTATGGATCTTTTATTTTGACAGGCTGAACTTCTCCCTTTCTTACTCTATACTTTGGTTTGTCCCAAGACCTCAGTTAAACTCACCTGTTCCTTGTTTGCCCCTCCTTACTTAGGTACTTTTGGATGAGGCTGAGGGCCTCATACTTACCTTCTCATCCTGGCCCCGTTTGTATTGTATGTTTGTCTGTCTAGGTTTCCTTTCTAGTTCTGGTTTCCAGTTCTGTTATGCCTGGCTTGTGCTATCCCTTTGTGTGAAGTTTCCCAAGGCTATGGAAGTCTTCTGCTTCCTGGGGCAGCTGCTGTCCTAGTGGTTAGGCCGTTTGCCCTATGATTAGAATGTCGTGGGTTTAAATCCCAAGACTGCTAGTGGCACCTCGGAGGTACTGTCCACATACTGCTCCTCAGGCACTGTGTTCCTGGCTGCCCCCTGCTTCTCTTGGTGAATGGGTTAAATGCAGAGGAAGATTTTGTGCTGTTCACACTGTGGTTAGAGTTAGTTCTGTTTTCCTAGGTAGGGTTAGATATCTTTTGTTTATTTCTTTTCGTCCCATCCTAGAATAGAACTGTAACTACTATATATATATATATATATATATGTGTGTGTGTGTGTGTGTGTGTGTGTGTGTGTGTGAGGGAGAGTGGGAGCGTGTCTGGTTTGAGAGTCTTG
>JBBPCX010000114.1:23590390-23603732 GCA_037974365.1 Hydrocynus forskahlii | reverse complement strand
AGAACACAGGGACCAGAAACATGGACACACAGACCAAAACCCCAGACTAACACCACCACCAGACACCACCGTGACATACATAAGCTGAATACAAGCACTTGGACTTTGTGTACTCAACTACAACTCTGGTATGCCCCTGTTTTATCAATTTTGAATGGGATCAATTGTGTTTTGGGATTTTTTTTTTATAACTCTCTCCCATATATCACAACGACAGTGGAGCAATGTGCAATATAGTAAAAAAGAGTTAATCAAGAAAACATGCTAAAATAAATCTCTTTCTGTTGGGCTTTGACATTTTTTTAAATATTTTAAGACCAGACATGTCATGGATTTATCAAAATGTCTGAAAATGGCTAATAGAACCAAAATTGTGATTTCTGTTAGTGGTGAAATAAATACTTAATGGAATATAAAAATATTAAAATTTGTCTGACGAACATCTGGCACTGATCAAAGCTGCATATGAATGAGAACAAATAAGCCCATGCTGTGCCTGCTGGAGCCAGATTTTATGTGAATATGCTGCTGAAGGGGTCAGCATGTCCCAGATTAACTGATTGGAGGCTGAGTGTTTCATTCTGTGTTAAAAGCCAGGCTTTTTTCTCTAGGGTAGTTCTCTAATGGACACGTGCGTGTGTCTCTTAAGGTACAACTCTGAGGGAAAGAAAACAAGCAGAGGGAGGGAAGTTGTGCACATGGAAAAAAGAAATGGTCGTGATGGCAGGCTGTTTGAAGACACTGAGGGTAGGAGAGTTCGGAATTTCAGTTTCTGCCATGTGCTCTGACTTAAACGCCACAAAGGAATGATCCAGATCTCATGGTGCTCTCTATCAGACTGTTAGTGATACTGATGCTTTAGTGTTTTCCCTGAAAGAGCATTAAAAAATGACCTCTCTTCTTCCATGACTCCATATCTCCCCATGATTTATGAGCATTTTCAGGCTCTCGAGAGAAACCATCTTGGAGAGGAAGCAATCGTGAAACTTTTGAGGAAGAAAGAAAAACAATCTGAGCACTTTTCAGCCTCTGAACAATTCCTCAGAGAGGCTGTCAAGCTTTTACAGAATGCAGGAATAGAATGCTTGAGTCATCACACCCTGCCCTCCCTCTATTGTTTTCCTCTGTTGGGCTTTCTCATGGCTTTTCGTTGCTGCTGGGTAAAACTGACAACATTCTGCAGTTCTGAAGAAGGAAATATTTTTCTGTGGGCTAAAATAAGAAACTGTAAATAGAAAAAAAATCATTCTTAAATAAATGCATATATCTAAATTTAGACATGGCAGAGAAATCACTTGAGGGACCAGAATTATAATTGTGTGTAATTACATTTTAAAGTGCTAATTGTATAGGTTAAGTTAATCACATTAATTAGACCATACATCTTGCTGTCATGCAGTGAAGTGTGTTTTGTCTTAATGAAAGTGGTGTGTTAACTATGGTAACTAAAAATTTAAGATGCAAAATTGTCAAATTGTCAAACTGTCATGTCACTCAGAAAACAAACAAATATTCAGATTATGCATCTGGCATACTGAATGTAGACATGTAGGATGCTTTTGCATTGTCATTTATGTTTTGCTCCAGCTAATTAAAAATCACAATATTCAACAAACCATCAATTACATCTAATCTCCAATATAAGAGTATGAAAAGCACAATGAAC
Source organism: Hydrocynus forskahlii (assembly GCA_037974365.1). Lineage (NCBI taxonomy): Eukaryota > Metazoa > Chordata > Actinopteri > Characiformes > Alestidae > Hydrocynus > Hydrocynus forskahlii. Next base: position 23,602,066 of record JBBPCX010000114.1, on the reverse strand, counting down.
TACTGTAATGTACCTAAAAAGGCTGTTAAGTGCTTTGCAATAATAACAAAATTCAGAAATAAAGCAGACTGTTATATCCAAACAATTATCATAGAACAACAGTAAATTATTGATGAAATAAATTATAGCTTTCAGTTATGAAACCCATCTGGGCATCCACTGGACAATCTGTCTTGTTTACACATAAATCGTGTCAGGGTAGCCTAGCGCATCACTTCTCTGAAAAGGAGGTCCTTTCAAAAATTAATTAGCATCTTAGCTGCGTTAGTGAGTTATGTTAGTCATGACTGGAAATCCTAGGGCCAGAAGCTCCATATAGGAGAATATGTACCCAGTGATTAACTCATGATGAATTGATTCATTCATGCTGTTTCACTGTCCTGATTGTCCCTCTTTCAATAAAGCACAACCTTTATCAAGTCTAACTGATTTGTTGCCAATAGTTTTATTAGCAACATTCAATTATGTCCATTCGTTGTCATACTCCTAAGCATATAAAGTCAAAGCTCTTTATGAATTCCTAATTGCTTCCCTAGACAAACTAGACTAAATATTACCAAATTTTAAGCACAAATGCAAATTTGTAACATGATTAAATTGTAAGTCATTTTGGTTAAGAGCATGTGCCAAATGCATAAACGTAATTAACCAGCAGGTTTATTCACTAGACTAAATTTTTTGAGAGGAATGTCTGCACAGAACTTGTGATGATGCCAGTTGCATGGCAGATGCAGCGTTTCTAATACAGTTCAGTGAGTGGTGGGAGGGACACACTGATGATCTTCTCAGCTGTCCTCACCAGCCGCTGAAGGGACTTTCGGTCGGCACTATTGCAGTTTCCAAACCAGGAAGTGATGTAGCTGCTGAGGATGCTCTCGATGGTCACCTGGTAGAAGGTGGTGATGATGGGAGGGAGAAGGCTGGCCTTTCACAGTCTCTGCAGAAAATGGAGGCGCTGCTGGGCTTTCTTGGTGATGGTGGTGGTGTTGAGTGTCCAGCTGAGGTTGTCCGTCATCTGCACACCCAAGAACTTCACAGTGCTGACTTTCTCTACAGCTGAGTTGTTTATGTGGAGTGGGGTGTATAGGGCAGAGATACTCCTGAAGTCGATGACCATCTCCTTTGTCTTGTTGACGTTCAGGGACAGGTTGTTGTCTCAACACTGCCAGCTGTCTGACGTCCTCTCTGTATGCGGACTCATCGTTCCTTATGAACCCACTGTTATGTCATCTGCGAACTTGATTATGTGGTTTGTACTGAATTGGGCATCACAGTTTTGCGTTAGCAAGGTGAACAACAGAACAATATCACATGGACTGATATTTACAAATCTGTTCTTTGGAAAGCCATACTGTATGTGGGTTGTTTCAGGGGGCAGGTTCGTTGACACTAGTGAATAAATCTTGCAGGGTCACTTATGCACACAAGTGTAAACCATCATGCTAGAAATATTGAATCTGAGCAAAAAAGCAAAATAGGGCAGTGAGGTTTGTAATGTTAACGTAACCCAAACATGGTAATTTAACCGCAATGGTAATTTAATTGTGTGGGTACACTGAATTCTCAAAGCCCTCTCATTGACCTTGTGACAATATTATTAGGCATCACTCTAAGAGGCCCTGGCCTGGTCCTATCATCAGGAGATTGCTCTCTCCTGGTGGATTTAATGGCCCTCCCTCTTCCCTCATTACTCAGCGCAATGTTAGGCAGTAACAGATTTGTAGAGGGTGTTCTCCTCCAAGTCTGTTAAATTGTCCGTTCACACTGTGCTACCTGCAGTTTAAAAAGATGCAGTTGCAGCACGTTCGCACCAACATCCTACCAGTGTTGGTGGTATTTTGTGATTAGGGGTGTCTTTGCTATTGGGTAGAATTGGACATGACAAAAATGGAGAGAAAATCAAGAAAACATCACTATAGGTACCATAATAATTCTTTATTTCTGTAAATGTGATCAAGTTAAGTCATTAAGTAGATGTTTATGGTCATTTCAACCATCTACACAGTTCTCAGTGAACCAACAGTCTTCTCGGACCACGGTGCAAAACAAAGAACAAAATAAAAACAACACAAGTGTCGGCAGGACAAGACTACACAGAGTGTAGAGAGAGAGTGCAAGACAAGATGCAAGGGCAACACTACAATATCGCAGGACAGCAAAGAAATATGTGCATATGTGCAATATGTGGCCAACAAAAGCAGTAGCAGCGTTGGAGCGAATAAATCCAGTTGTGTCAGATACTGTATTTTAACACTGTATTCTAGCAGCAGGATAATTAAGCGTGCAAATACGTAAAGATTGTGACAGGAATTACAATAAATAATTGTGGAAAAAAAGCCATCAAGAGCAGCAATAGTGACATCTTTTGTGCAGTTATGCTTTTTTCTAGAATGAAAACAATAAAATGATGACAACCAGTGTGTGGGTGAAGCATGTAAGTCCTAAAATTGTGACATAGACTCTCTATTATACATAATGAGTCATAATCAAAGCCCCTTTCATTTACTTATATATAAACATGGTATATAAGGATGGATGCTCCATTGCAGTACAGATGGAACAAAGCCCATAACTGTCAAGTCATTTGGCAAGATCAGCCTAGTTAAGATGGCTGACAATGGACTACTGGGAGAGTAGGGAGGCTATAATTATGTGCTGTGTACAACTATAAGTATCAGTAGTGTTCAGAGGTTTATGCTAATATTGCCTACTCAATTCATCATTAAAAGGCTGCCATTTTTACAATGTTAATTTTGCCACCTTTGCTCATCTCCTTCTTAACAGGGCTGGTCTTCTTCCTGCTATGGGACTGTGGAGAGAAAGTGACCATGCGTGTCTCTGCGTTGCCCTCTCTTATTGTGTTCCTCTTGTCCATCACTGAGGTCATTCCTTCCACCTATCTATTACCTATCTGTCACACTGTCCATTATTATCTCTCCCTTTATGCTTAACATTTACCATCCTTCATCACAAACTCACTCCATGATCAGCTGGGTAAAGCAGCTCTTCCTTTATGTTGGCACCCTGGTTCCTGTTCATCCACCACCCTCTTTTGGATAACAAGAATAACCACATGAGGTAGCGAGCAACTGCAGGAGGTTCTCAATGAAGGAAGAGAATGAGCCCTCAATTTCCATCCAGCAGGACATGAGTCAACCCCTCACTCAGTTAATGAGCTTCCATGGAAGAGTTTATCCCTCAAGCTCTCCTCTGGCCTTTACTGTCTTCTACCGCAGGATTCATTAGTGCCCCCAGACACCTGCCTTTCCTTCAAATAGAGGAAGGATAAAGCAAGAAGTGCCTAAATGACATGTCACCCGGAAAACATTTAATCTTTTTCTGGCCTTCTTTGGAAGAAGGCAGCATTACACACAAGAAGTCTGGTCCATCTGAAACTGCACCACCTCGGGACCCTCAAATAAAAAGTACTGAGGTGATCTATATGTCTTTCCAGCTGCAAAATAGGTTATTGAAGGAATATAATACATTGCACATCTGGGCAAAATATTGACTTCTCTTTAGGTTATTTTTGTGTATCTTCCCATATCTGTCCATAAACATGCTATTTAGCAGTTTAAAATAATTGCAGTATCTTTCAGTCTAAAATTCTAGATAATAACCAGTATTCACTGCATATAGTCTGCATATAGAAAAGCCGCGAGCATGTTCTGTGGGGGACTAACATACACCCGGGCCAGGTGAACGGCAAATCCTCCATGTTGGTGAGGGGAAATCACAGCACGCTGTCCTGCCGCCTGCTAAGTAACAGCCAATTGTAATCAAGGGGCGTGGCCAATTAACATATCTTCTAAACATTTAGAGCTCAATACTTAGATTTAGATTTAGATTTAACATTTAGATTTAACATTTAACATTTAGATTTAGATTTAACATTTAAATTTAGATTTAACATTTAGATTTAACATTTAACATTTACATTACATTTAGATGTTACATTAAATGTTACATTTAGATTTAACATTTAGATTTAACATTTAACATTTAGATTTAACATTTAACATTTAGATTTAACAGTTAACATTTAGATTTAGAATTAACATTTAGATTTAGATTTAACATTTAAATTTAACATTTAACAATTACGCAGCAAGAAAATGTACCAAAATGTAACACTGTTTATTTTTTTTTAACACATTTAGCTCTAAATGTGTGTAAAATGGTGTGAACATTGCGCTAAATTATGAAAAAGTGACACCTCTATATTTGTGAAGCTGTTTTTACAAACGGCACCCCATACCATAATTAATTCACATCAGTTTGATTTGACAAATTAAAAACTGGATCTAATTGTGCTCAGTTCTGATGTAACTGACTTGTACAATACCTGAAGCTGGAGCAGGTAATCCTGGGACATCTCTCCTAGCTCTCAGCAGTGAAGTAGTAAATCATGTCAATCAAATGTTCAAGGAACACTCCTTAACTCTGGGAGAGTCATTAAGAGAGAGAGAAAAATTTCAGCACGTGTTTAAGGTCAAAGTAAACTTTACTGTCATCTTAGCTATATATATTTATACACTAAGACGAGACTGTGTTTGACTACATGGACAGCAAGAGCAACTCCTGTATCATCACTTTGAAATGTTACATAATGCACAGGCCTCTAGCACACAAAATTTGAACTTGATTCTCCTACCAGGGAAACATGAGTCCTTGCTCCTCCAAATGCTCAAAGTAACACCAACTCAAATGTCTGTACAGATGTTGTGAATCTTGTGAAAAGCCTTCCAAGAAGAGTGGAAGCTGCAAAGAGGAACCAACTCCATGTTAATGTCTATGTATTTGAATGCAATGTCATTTAAAGTCCCTGTTCGTGTAACGGTCAGGCGTCCCAAAACCTTTGGCCATATAGAGTAGATGTATGTTACTGATGTCATCGGTTTAGTACATAAGACACTGTTAGAAATTCACTGAACTGTTAAAAATGTTTTAATACTACACGAAAGTGTGTTTCAGTTCACAAAGCTCCATATAAGCACTCAATATCTCCCTCTAGTGCCCGACAAACCCCTGACTACCAATTCTCGAGGTGTTTTAATACATTTCCCAGAATGCACCACCGTACAACGACTTCCTAGGACGTGTTTAAAAGCGGTGTGAAGCTAAAGATGAGGGAACAAAACAAAACAATTAAGCAGCTGGTGTGTAAAGAAAGAATTTGATCGATAAACCTTAGTTTGATTCTTATAAGCGAACCGGTGTACTTACTATTTTGGTGTTTATGCAGTGGCCCAGCTGGGTTTTTTGTAAGTATTTATTCTTAGCTAGTACATTTCCTGTGCTAGTAAGCTAGCACCTAGGCATATTTTACACATCTTTTTTTATTTTTCATTAGCAAATCGAAGTGATGTGAGCTGGTAAAAGCCAGCCAGGTCCACACAGGCTAGGATGTATACTTTACTGTCGGGTCTTTATAAGTACATGTTTCAGAAGGACGAGTATTGCATTCTAATTCTTGGGCTCGATAATGCAGGCAAAACGGTAAGTATTTACTCATAACTGGTTTATTTTAATTCGTTTGAGTGTTATTTTGCTTATAAGTTAAGAAATAACTTCTATCCCAAAGACAATTGTCATTAGCATGCTCAGTGCAACAAGAGAGAATAAAAATGAATCAGACATTAGAGAAAATAATAAGATCGACAATAAACAATAGTGCAACACAATGACAAGAACATTACTGTGTAATAGTGTAAATATTGTATAGTGTAACAGTGTAACATTGCTGTGTGTAAAGATTGTGTGCTGTGCCAGCAAATCAGGAGTGGCTTAGTGATAATGCAATAACACTAAGGCACTTTCTGTGGTTAATAATAATAATTATAAAAATAGGAATTTGCAGTTCCTCTTTCTTAGCTCTGCTCCTCTGACAGACTGTGAATGCTCCAGAGATGCCTGTTATATTAAATTAGCCTGTGTTTATCCCCTAGACATTTTTGGAGCAGACCAAAACAAAATTCAGCAAGAATTATAAAGGAATGAGCCTGTCCAAAATCACAACCACCGTCGGTTTGAACAGTAAGTGAGACTATTGTTTTTTTATTTATTTATAGTGTATACAGGGTAAGGGAGTTGTCTTACATGTGATCTGTCTTGCCTCCCTGCACAGTTGGCACAATAGATGTGGGCAAAGCGCGCCTGATGTTTTGGGATCTTGGAGGACAAGAAGAATTGCAGTCCTTGTGGGACAAAGTGAGTTCCCATTTCATGTCAGACACATGACTGCCAACAAAGAGCTTTCCTAATTAGTCTAGCCGTGTAAGCTGATGCTGATTTAATGGAAGGAAACATTGCCAGATCTGGCTCTGGCTCACCTTTTGATTGGAGGGCCTGCAATGAGTCCTCAGTTGTTGTCATTTTGAAATGTATTATTATTCTGTTATCTTTTTTGGTTAACTTCTTATCTCCTTCTCCTCAGTACTATGCAGAATCTCATGGAGTTATCTACGTTATTGACTCCACTGATGAAGAGCGGTTGACTGAGTCGAAGAATGCATTTGGTGAGTGTTTAGTAGTGTAGAATAGAAGTGCCAGTATTAAAAATGAATCAAGTATCAAATATGAAATTATCAGTTATAGATAATCTTCATGTGGCTTTACTGAACTTTCTGTTGATTTGATAATAGGATTTTTAGTTAAACTTGCATTTGGAGAAAAGGGTTGACATTTTAGAAAATAAATAGATAAAGACAGAAGGGATGATAATCGATTGATAGGAGCATTCAGAGAACAGAAGCAAAAGAAAACTAAATGACTGAATTATTGCCGGGCACATTTAAAACATGATGTCCCCCATGTGGTGTAGCCAGACAGGAAACACATGTTTTTATACAAAAAGTCAGGAGGAGATGCTGTTAAATGTCATGTTTGATGCTATTGGAGAGTTTTTATTGCTGTTGTGACCTCTGAGGATATTATGCAGGACCAGATCATTTACAAATTTTGGAGAGGCGGGCGCTGAAATATTGGTCCAAATGGAGTTTGCTGCTGCTGTTGGACAAGTTTGTGGTTGTGTTGAATTAATTGATTTAGCCTTTCCGTCAATAAGGTTGTAAATTTGTCAGGAAATCTGAATGTATGTTAGTGTAAGCATTATGGTGATGGTGAAAAGTGCTGACTGTTAATGATTTCTGAGTTCATTTACTTTGTTTTAAGGAATGATTGAATGACAAACCTATAAAATTGTAGAGTTAATGGGGTTTGTTTAAGAGGTTGTGCAATATAAAGGTGCTATGTGTATCAGTGGACCAATGTATTTAAATAGTAAATATAATTATAAAATAATTTTACTAAAATGCATACGTTTATGGTTTTGTTTGTTGTTGTTGATATACATTTGTTGCAATAGCTCATGTGTATATTCTTCTATTGAATGTTTGTTTTTTTTCACCTAAGTGACTTATACTGGCATACTGCTTACAGCTAACCTGGTTCTTTATGATGTAGTATTTGATGAAATTCCAAATTGGCACTGGGCTGTCGAACTTAAAAAAAGAAAATGAGGAAAGAAAAAAATAGAAAAAGCTGTGCATTGAGTGGATTCCAGTTAAAATCTCCAAGAAGATGTATCAATCCCTTTTCAAGCCGGGAAGCTGCACATCCTTTTAAAATTTGACAGAAATTAAATGTCTTGGGCTTGTGAAACTTATTATTTACAGGATCTCTGTTTTCTCCTCAGAAAAGATGATTAGTAGTGAGGCTCTTGAAGGTGTTCCTCTCCTTGTGCTTGCAAATAAGCAAGATGTAGAGGTATGCAAGGGTTTTTTTTCCACACATTTACTTCCTCAGTTTCTTCCAGAGCAGTGATTTTTTCAGTCTGTAGATGGGGCTATATTGTCAAGTATCCCAGTCTGTTCAAGATTAAAATAGATGTTTCCTGCTTTTAGGTTTCCCTGCACAAATTCTAAACTCAGCCCAAACTCTTCAATGAAAAATGTTTTTTTTTACATATTTAAACACCTGGGCCTTTGAGCTTTATTATCAAGGAATTTATTATCAAGGCACCAACAGGAAAGTTGTTAATCACCTGGTCAATGATGATGATAAAAAGATAAAAGTAGCCCTGAGTATTTCTGCTGCTGACATATGTGTAGGTCTGATGTTTGACTTTTTGAGATTACTACTGTTTATACATGTTCTATCTGAATAATACTTGACCATGTCAAATCCTGTAAGAGTAAGCTGATCTACTTACCAGGGCCTGAAACTATTGTAGGATCAGTAGGAACATTTTTATTTCTGTATTTTGATTAGTATTATGATAGATCTGCATGATTTCAGTGGTGATGCTATTGTATAGTAATTATCAATATTACTATATCTAATTATTTATAGAAATTGTACTGTTTACTGTTTGATACCAAATTCACTTCGTCGCCACAGGATATCTGTCATGATAACTGATTAATTTGAACCTTCTGTGAACTTCAGAAACAAACCACACATTAGTTTACTGCTTACTAGTGGAAATTTTCACTATTAGCAGGACCGCTAAACTGGTCTCAGATCAGCATGATGAGATTATGTGCATACTACCCTGTCATGAACATCCATAATGACAAGCTCACTTTACAATAGATGTCAGAATGAGAGTACATGATTATGGGTGTGTGTGTGTGTGTGTGTGTGTTTGTATGTGTGTGTGTGTGTGTGTGTGCCTGTGTGTGTACACGCGCACGCACACACTTAACATGTAGAAAAGAGGAATATATCAGAAATGTGTGCATATGTGTGTATGATATATATTTAATATGTGTTCCCTCTTTTTCACAGAATTGTTTGTCTGTACCAGACATTAAGACAGCATTCAGTGACTGTGCCCCCAAAATCGGCAAACGTGACTGCCTGGTCCAGCCCTGCACTGCTCTAACAGGGTAAGCTTATCTGCATTGCTGTCTCACACATGTATTATTTAGATCTGGGCATGGAAATAGAAGTCCCCTGCTGTTACTACAGCTCTTTTAGAAGATAAAAAAAAATGACATACTGGGTATATCTATGACGATAAGATGTGTATATACAGCACCTGATCACATTCTCTCATATACTTTAATAATACTCTTACAGCATACATACTCTTGCCTTTCATAAATTTCCAGTTGTTGCAGCTGTGCATGTTCTCATGTGTTGCTGCAGTTATAAAAACTCTATAAAGTGTGCCATTTGTGTGATTTGTTTAGTAATTTTTATCCTGCATTTTTTTTCAGTCAGGGGGTGAACGAAGGAATTGAATGGATGGTAAAGTGTGTGGTCCGGAACATACATCGTCCACCTCGACAAAAAGACATCACATAGGCCCCCAGTTCAGACAGACTTTGGGTGTTTGTGTGTGTATGTGGGACATGAATGTGTGAGAGATTTGGGAAATATCAGGCCAGAGAGTCCAGGTGAATTTTATTGCATAGTACTTGTATTTTACATCAGCCACATAAGACAAGCCTGTGCACAAGGTTGGTCTGGACTGTTATATAGGTTGGAACTACATATTAAAGGAAAGGCATTGAGACATATGCTGTGGCATAGAAGCTCATCTCAGTGCTGACTTTATCAGACCCCTTAGGTTTGATCTTTGTGTATTTACTAGCTCTTTTTGGTGGATGTGTAAATGCATAAAAAAATTTCTGCTCCCAACACTAAACCAGATTTTGGATGGTTTGATGTGAATTCCATAGGTCATCCATGATTGCAGTGTTTTGATGTGTTCATTGTTTATTATTGCTAAATTAAAGGATTTTTGTTCTTCTCTCAAATCTTGAGTAATAATGTCATGTCCAACAGCACAAATTCAGTCCTCTTAAACATGCTATTTCTTTATTTTTCAAAATAAAATATGTAATTTTTTATTGACTTATTGAAATTCTGTAATAAACAATGAAGTGTAAAACCAGGGAAGCCTCTGTACTCTGTTTACTTACAGAGGTGTTTTTCCCTCCTTCCACTTCTACATGTTACAAATGTGATTTGGCACATGTAAATGTTATGGTATTTTTTTTACATAACATCAATAAATATATCTTGTGCACTGAACTTTGCAGAAAAATATAGTCGCCTAGGCTTTGGCATAAGACTTTGGCATAGGACTGTGCTATAAATTGCATAACTGACATTGTAACTAGCAAAACCCATTTCGGTGCTGTATAGAATGTTTTTGTGGTTCTTTTAAACAACATATACAATGGGTTTGTCATTGTCGAGAAGAACAGTTTAACTATGCAAAGAATCTTTTAAATGATTATTAAAAGATTAGAAATAGATGAATAGAAAAAACATTGTGCGGTCGTTTTTTATAAAATTTTACAAAGAATCAGACTTAAGCAATAACTGATGGTGTTCCTCAGGGTTCAGTGTTTGGGCTAGTTTTATTCTATATCAGTATTAATAATAAGAATATTATAAGCATGCATCTCTATGACACAGTTCTTTACTCAATTCTGTATTAAAGCTAAATTCACCAGATCATTTAATTTAGATTTTAGCACTTTGGAAATGTAGAAAAGTTTTTGTCTATTCTTCATTTACAATGCTCATATTTGCTTACTTTATGGGATAGTTGGTTAATCCACACTGGCTGTAGGTCAGGAAATACGCTGGCTTTTGTTAAAGTGCTGAGTCATCATCACATCAGTGCTTACTGTAAATAATGGAAGATATCAAGTCATTACAAACACTTTTTGGGCGCTGAGGGTGTTTACTGAACTGGGAAAATCTGCTTTTAGCTGGCCAACGGGAATTTATTACTTATTTGACTTTATTTTCTTGTATGCACCCTTTATTTTGACTTTATTATTTCATCCATTTTGATTTGGTAATTTGCCTTATTGCTTACAGTTTATTGAGTCATTTTTATTCATTTGTGATTTATAATTTCTATGCTCATTACTCTCTTCATTCCCTTGATCCAATGCTCTACACTACAGATGTGGTCAAGCTTAAAGGAAGGTTGACTGATGTTGCACATGGCAAAAAATGTAAGAAAATATATTCTCTACTTGCAAATGTGTTATTGATTGAATTAAGTGAAAAATAATTTACACAAAATTAAAAAGGCAGAAACTAGTAGGGTAGTGTGAATCGATAAGTGTGACTAATTTGAATAATGTGAAGTGAGTCTCTGTGGCTCCCATCTGTTCCTGTGTGTGTATGTGTCTGCCAGTGCATGAGTTCTCCACCTTACTTAACTGGTTCTCATTTCTTTCTGGTCTGTCATAGTCCCATGAGCATGAGCGTGCATTTATTTCACTCTCCTCCTCGCTACATGCCTCCCTCCCCATTCTTTCTTTCCTGACAGGCTCCATTAAAGACTCCCTTCCCCCCGAAACCTGTTGGGCCCTGTGCTGCAGCTCCTCCCCAGGTTTTATCTGCCTGGCTGTGTTGTTAGGAAACCGTAAATGCAAAATGCCAATTCAGATTTTTTTTTAGGGTGATCACAAAATGAGAAGAGAAAATGATGGTTTGATATCTGCTCTCATCGTTGCAGCAAAATTCTCCAGGCACTCTCTGAACATCAAGGCACTAAAATAAAAAAAAACACCAGCATCCACAGCGGAAGATTCTATCCCTTTTTTTATGAGCAATTCTAAGGTGAAAAACCCTATCCTCATTGGGGCAAGAGAGAAAAACGAGTTACATTTTACACACACACACACCCGTGTGTGTGTT
>JBBPCX010000114.1:23546085-23587157 GCA_037974365.1 Hydrocynus forskahlii | reverse complement strand
ATATATGCTTAGAGAGAGTGTGAGATGTACTTGTTTTCACAATCAATTTTACATTAAATACATTTGCAAAAATAAGAAATATGATTTCAATTCATTGCATCAGCATCTAATGACAAGCTTCATAACAGAATATATGCCTTACAAATGCATTAATAGTGCAAGAGTCAGTCATTATCTGTCGCATCAGATAATGTAACAAGTCCCTTGGTACCTCCCATGTAATAACATTTGGACTTTGACATATTGTAGTTGAGAAAGGAGATGTGTCCAAGCTCTACCAGAACCCTGTAAAATCCTTGTAAAAGCTTGTGTGACACTGTCACCTGTAAAAGCTCCTTTCCCGCAACCCTGCCAAATCCTTATTAACACATGCCTGGAAGTACATTTTTATATAATGCAAAGATCACATAAACTCTGTTACTCTACATAACTCTATTTAAGCAGTTCCTGTAGATGGGAAATGGTAAAGGCAGTTGCCCTGAACTAGCTTTTAGTGCATGGCTCCCTTATGCAGAGCAGCATGACAGCTCAAGCTCCCTCGCACGCAACTCTTGAAAGGACATCAATTGTGTATGAAGACACAGATTATATAACTGCGTTTTAGAAACTGGTGGTAGGGCCTGTAGTACATCATAGATCTGTGGAATTCTAAATGATCAGTATTTTTCCCTGTCTACTGGTATAAGATCATATAATCAAAACACAAATGATTTGTCGTTACACTTTGAAGATCATGGGAAAGATAACAGGAAAACAAGAATTTTATTTCATTAGAATTTTATGATGAATTGTGCTCTGTCAGTTAATATGGCCTGTCACAAGAGCTAACAGGGCAAAAATAGATGATATCAGGTTAACTGAATTTGGTTGTTTCCCTGATGACTTTTGCATCTAGCATAGTCATTAGTGGTTGATAGATGAGTCATGCAACGTTTTAAAAAACATTGTGAAGCCAAAAACGTCTTGCTTTTTACCTGGACTAATTAATCCATAAAGCGCAGCACAGAACAGCACGAGGTCAGAAAACAATGCTCTCATTTGTCGATATTATTCATGTAATGCAGCTGGAATAATGTTAATCCTGGACATTTCAATTTATTTATTATTGGCTTGTCATGCATAAACAATAGTATCTTAGTATGTAAATGCAGAAATAATCAACAGCTGAGCAGCCGAAGAGTAGGTTTGTTGACATTTAAACAGGCTGTTGCTTAATGTGGAAAAGGATGTATGAAGTAAAGTGTTTAGAAAATGACAAGACCGCACTCCCTGCTGGGAAATATTTATCATTGCGGCACACTCCTAGAAGCTCACCTGAGTGTGTGTATTTGTGTGTGTGCTTTCTTGCATAAGCAACAAATCTGCTGTTTCCCAGACAACGGGATCCCATTCCTTTATCTCAGTGCTGTCTTCACTCACACACGACTTCAACAAAATTTAATTTACAGTATCACAATTACTGCTTCCCTCAGTCCCCTGCATCCTACCTCCCCCCCACCTCTCTCTCTCCTCCTCCTCCTCCTCTTTCTCTACCCATCCATATCCCCTCCCTCTCTCTGTCTCCCGCTGCATACCTCTCTCCACCATCCTCCTCCAGCCAGTAAAGAACAACAGCTCAGCACTGAGCTCCAAGACACCTTTTCCTTTTCCTTTTCTTCTTCACATTCTCTCTCTCTCTCGCTTCCATCCTCTTCTCTTTATCCTCCATCTGACCACATCCAGCTGCATCATGGCCAGCACTGTATCAGGTAAGGCCCAAAATAGCTTCTTTCTCCAGGGCAAAGATTCAACAGCTATGCTGCTAGAGGGCTTGGCAGAGGCTTCTACAAAGGATGCTGTATCACTGATGAATGCTCTGTTACGCAGCAGTCTGCAGTATTATAGCTGTGTTTATTTGAACAGGAAAAAGTGATGGTTTATTAATTTTCATTTTACCTGGACATTCTCTGATTGAGCTGCTTTAATAGGTTTTGGCTGTGGTGTCACAATTCTGTCCTGAAAGTTAAAATGAATAGGCGAATTCATTTTTCCTTCAGAAATATGACTTCTTATTAGGTTCATTGCATATTGCTAGTGTATATATAGGTGTGTGTGTGTGTGACTGTGTGGTGTATCTCCTGGTGTGCTAGAAGCCCTTGGCGTGACAGTGCCCACTCACCACTGCAGATTTCATGCTATAAAAAAGAGATGCAGGTTCAGTTAGAGGGTAGCAGTGCGGCAGGCAGTGTGTTTGCGTTGCAATTTTCTGGGACAGGACCCATCTGCCGCCTCCTGTGACTGTTTGGGAGGGGTGTGCAGGGGCTTGGGTGTGCATCCTGTTTTTCAGTCATAACAAAGGAAAGAGTATTACTTCTCAGATCACACTCACAGAATGTCAGTCCTGCTAGAAAGCAGCCTTGCTAGAAAATATAGAAATGCCACCCACTCAACCTGCCTTTAGGGAGACTCATCTCAGAATTTATTCAGCAGCTGCAGCTCATAAGAATGGAATCTCATTACAGTTATGAAACGTATGCTAAATCTTTAAATTAGGCTCATATAACGATTCTGCAAATCCTGGAGCTGTACACAGCTACAGGTCTGCAGACAGGCCTGAAGAAATGCCATCCAAAACCAAACGCAGGTGAGGCCTTAAAGTGGCAACCTTAAAGTGCCAAAAAGGGTCATTTTAAGTGATGCCACAGAAGAACCTAAAGATCAGTTTGATTTTCACTGAGGTTTTGAAAGACCCATCTACTAAAAGGTTCTTTAGGGTTCCAAATATGTTTTTTTTTGTGGCATTGCTAAGAATAAAAGAGTGTTACTCCCAAATGAAATGTCAGTATGGAATCTACAATGAAACTGTATTGTATTACGTTAATTTGAGTAATTCTGAAAAAAAAAAGTTTTAGTTAAAGGGGCCCATTTAATGAAATTGTTTTGAAGCAAAACTGTTTAATGTAGTCACAGTTTGGTGGCATAAAAAAACTGACACATAGAAATATATCCACTTATTTAGTCTACAGCAGGTAACCTGCCCATCCTTGCTAAATTTATAAGTTTGTCAGCCCAGACTTTTGAATGAGACGCAATATAGGGCAACCAATCAGAACAGTCATCTTTTACATTTATCAATCCTAAAGGCACAGTATCAAAACCCTACTGGTTTAAGTCAAAGGGATAAAGAGAGACTGAAAAACAGGTCATTGTAACTGAATTTGCTACATAAACATTACAAGTGGTCTTCAGAGGAAAAATAAAACATGATAAGTATGTAGAATATGGGCCCTTGAATACAGAATCTTCTTTACCTTTATTTTTTTCATTGCACTGGGGAATAGCATACTAATATACTACATATAAAATAAAGCAGAGACTACATTATTATGGCAATGTCAGCATTTGAGTTAACTCTGCAGTCTCTATCCTGCAAAGTCACCTTTCCACTAAGCTGAGGGTGATAAATAACACACTTCTCACCGCTTGCCTTTACATTGTATCGTTCCTGGGAGTCATACTGGCCATGCAAACAGTAAGAGACAGACTTAGGCCATTTCCTTCTTTTTTCACTGCATATAAAACAGGATGTTTCATGAAAACTGATCTGACCTGTTTCTTCAGAATCACAATTGCAATCAGAAAAGTTTACTGATCCTGGAGGAAATTGCTTTAAACTTAGTAATAACAAATTAGAGAGGACACAACTTACTAATGCTAAGTGTAAAATATATGAACATTTGAAAATATTTTTTATGAACACATTACAACAAAACAAGTAAATGTACTCCTTATGAACATTTGAATATATTCTTTATGAACATATTACAACAAAACAAGAAAATATACTCTTTTTGAACATATGAATATATTTCATATCTAAAGGTTCCTCAATAACCGTAGTTGTTGTGATACATGGTTGAAAGAAGTCATACACTTTCAATGATAATTGCCCTCTAGAACAAATATATATACACGTGTCAGTGTTCTCAGCTTGGGAGCAGCAAGTCAATAATGTATGAATGAGGTCATTTGAGGATTCTGAGTTAGTTTTGATTGGCTGCTTCTGCAGTGACTGTTACTGTAAAGGAGGACTGAATCTGCTACAGCCTGATGGTAGGAAGTGCAATGGTATGCCATCACTGACATAATGCTTCAGGAAGCTTACAGAAAGCAATTGTTATTGAATTGCATGGTTGCAATTGAACACTTATGTCAACATTGTGAAACTGGTCATGGACAACATTCCTTGTGCTTCGGTGAATTTGCGTGGACAAGAAGGAGCTGAATGTAATTGAATAATGGATTAGATCAGGGCCCAGTCCCCCCTTTTAGTGTCCAGGTTTTTATTTTCTCTCTCTCTCTTTCTCTCTCTCTTACTCTCACTCTTACTCTCACTCTCACTCTCTTAGAATCCTAGTGTGGGTGCTGCTTGAATCAGTTCACTCTCTGATCACAATGGGTTTGTTTTCGAGACCAGGATTCAGGATTTAGTCTTTCACTGGAGCATCTCTGTTATAAATCCTGCATAGTTAAGCGCTAGGCCTAATTTTGGTCAGAAGAACCAACTCAAGACATTCTCATATTACAGAAAAAAGCAGATTCTGGGTGTAATAAAAGCATAAACTTTCAGAAAAAGGCACCGTCTACGTCACGATGTATTCTAATTGCAAAATATTTTATGATGTACTTACATACTTACAATTTATTTATTAACTTACATATTATGGGCTTGTTATGCCTTGTTTCATAGGGAAATTAAAGTGAGCATTCCTTGGCATCACTCCAAACAATCCTACCCCTTTTTGTGTAATGTGTCTTTCTAGTTTGCTGAGCAGAATGTCCCTCAAATGTTTAACCTTCCTGGTTAATTCTACTTTATTTCAGCATACTCTGAGAAGCTGATGGAGATGTCCGTGCTCTCTCTCCTCTGCTCCTGTCTGCACTCAAAGCCTCATCCCCAAACTCTTGGGCTTTTTGAGGGTATGCAAAGCTTTGCTTGATGTTGTTGCAGTATTACGTGTTACAGCTGTTACTAATGATTTATGAGCTTAATAAACGTTACTTAGCAAAGTAAATCGACCATGTCTGCCTCAGTTATTGCTGTATTAAAAGAGATGCAGAAAAACACTGATATTTAAAGAAAGTGAAATATGACCCTGAACTCATAAGGCTATTTTTATAAACACTAATATAATTACTTTATACTACCTATATGCATCATTATCCAAATCTTTTATTGTTTGTATGTTTATGACAAATTAGTTTTGTATATATACAGTATACATATCTTTATGGTTGTATACAACATATATGTATTTGTATGTGCACCATATTCTGCAGTTTCATTCCTATTTTCCTTGCTCTCTCCTCAATCATTTTTGGTGACCCTCCTCAGATATGGAGGTGAAGTCCCTGAATAAGCGAACCTCTGGCCAGGCCTTTGAAGTCATCCTGAAGAGTCCCACTGATCTGTCACCAGACCGGCCCCAGAGCCTGTCTCTGGGGGCTCTCAAGAAGGAGCCCTCGCTGGGTGAGCTGCAGAAGAAACTGGAAGCTGCTGAGGAGAGGCGAAGGGTAAGGATAACAAGAAACATCAGTCATAAGTACTACAACGTTTCTCTGAGAACACACTGGTTGAAAGTGTTACACAACCTCTCTGATCATCTGCCCCATCTGGACACAGAGTCAGGAGAAGCTGATCCTGAAGCAGTTGGCTGAGAAACGGGAGCACGAGAAGGAGGTTCTGAACAAAGCCCAAGAGGTCAACAACAACTACAGCAAGAATGCAGAGAAGAAGCTCAATTATAAAATGGAAGTGAGCAATGAGAACCGTATGACCCGTCTCATCGCTCTAAAGCAACGTCTGAGAGAAAAGGTGTCTGTATTTCTCTTTCTGTAATATTTTAAGCACATTCTATTTTCTACACCCATTATAAGCATTTCAGAACACAGGTTAAACCGGACTGTCAGGTCATATGGAAGGGAAGGACATTATGAATGCTTTAAATATGTAGGAGTGCCATATGATTCAGTGGATAAACTCGTGAATGCATATTTTCTCTAAGCTTGCCTGAGAAGCTTTTCCCACATTTTTGAATTCATAAAATCTTTTGGTCACATGGGACTTCTGTTTCTTTTATCAAAACAACACTAAATCCCAACTTTGTTGAGAAAAGTATGCAAATGACATTAATCGATACTTTTATATGTTTGTCCAAGGTATAAATATGCTAACCTTCCACACTTTACACGGAGAACATTTTTCCACATCATATTAAATGTAATTTTTGGTTATGAATGGATTAAATCAGCAGTCATCTCTAAATGTCTGTCTCTGTAGGAGCTGCACGCTGCAGAGGTGCGCAGGAATAAGGAGCTGCAGTCGGAACTCTCTGGCTAAGGACACATACACCAGCTTCCCAAAGCCTGCCTCCTTATACATCCCAACCAGTCAAGTTTGGGTTTGGAACAAATGTCACTTTTTAAAGCCACTCTGTCTTAAGAGGTCATCAGATTCCCACTCACTGTCTCATTTCCCCACAGAAAGCTAAGTTCAAAGCATCTAATAATGTACTTCTCCATATCTAAACTTCACAGAAATTCAACCAGATATTCACATTTACACTGCACTTTCTGGAGTATCGAAGCTCACATGGTTAAGATATGAAAATTCATTAACCCAGTTTTTCAGTGTGCCAAAGAAAAATGGCCATTAAATGAATGCTGAAGACCATGCAAAAAAAATAAACTTGAAGCATAGCAGCTTCATATAAACACGTCTCTGTCATTTCTGCCTCTGAGGTGAAAGACCTGTGTATGTAATGGGTAGAAAACAAAAGAAATTAATAAATGGACAGTTTTGGCACCACATCAATATCAGTTAAGCTTGAAGAGACCTTTGCTCAAATCTAATGCTGCTCAGATATTTCTCCTGAGCAAAACTAATCTCCTCTCCTCAGCAGAGATCAAAATCCAGTCACACACAGTGCTCAGATTTGAGAAGATAAGGATGCTCATATTTATCTGCATCTGAAATCAAAAGAGAAACAATTTCATTTCCAAGATCATGCTTTTGATGCTGTGGAAAGCTAAAATTTTTAGTAGATAGGCCAAAATTATCTCATGCCTCCTTTGTGTCTAATGCTATTTGAAATTTAGGTGAATCGCCTGTATGGCTCTTGAGATCAGTCAAAGGGAAGGCTGTATCAACATACACACTCACTTTTCACACAAATACCACTACTGAAAATGATTGTAATTAAAATTAAAATCTACAATATAACCCTTTTAAAACAGAGAAGAAACCTTTCAAAAAGCAAAGATACATTTAACATACGTACCATGATGAGTGCATAGGTCATAAATAAGGGTGTAACAAGGAATACTTTAGGTAAGGCAAGTTTATTGATAAAGCCTGTTTCAGAGAGGCAGTGCATATGTTGCAAAAAATAAAAAGAACATCAGAGGGAAATTGAAGACAAAAAGAAAAAAGAAAAACAATAAAATTACTAAAACAATACAGCTTTAGTCAAATCTTTGTCGTCACTCTGAATGAGGAAGATGACCATCTGTAAGGTGTTAATCAATCACAGATAGCATTGACTCTCCAGTAGAATTGATAATACTTTGGATAATGAAATACTCAAGGCTTTTCCAGCACCCTGAGTGAGCAAGATCATGGTGTTACCAACACTTACCGAATGAATGACTGTTACAACTAGATTACACTTTGGGGAAAAACAAAAACCTTTAAAATATTCAGCAATCCTCAGAAAAGCACTGCTTGCATTTAAACTCCAGGACAATTTGGAAGCTAAATGTATAGATTTATTTACTAACACAGGTTTATGGAAAATATGAGGCTGCCACTGTCTGAATGCATAAGAGCACTAATAAATGCGCCTCTGGCCTTTCAAAAACCTTAATTCAATGTATTATCATTTTAATTAGCTGAATTGTTTTAATAATAAAGTATTATGGAAAGGTTAAGAAGAACTGTTAACTATCTAAACGATAAGAGACTTCAGACTTCAGTCAGAAGTAATATTACTGAAGCTGGAATTAAGCAGGCTAGTCGTTTATCATTTATCTGAAGAAGACCTGGCATTAAAAGGGATAAATACTCACTTAATCCCTCACAAATTATGTGTCTTCTGGCAGTTTGTGGGAGTAATCATAACATATGCAAAGCATGAGGCCGTATGCAAATCAGCAGTGAATAAACTGAATCTTTCAGTGGGGCCATCAAAACTCAGCTCAGAGTGTTATTCATGTCTGGCCAACACCACTAAATATCTGTCTCAGAGGACAAAAGGAAAATAAGATAAAGAAATGGAGAGAGAGACATAGTGAGGCCTGGTGTTTATATTTTTGTGGTGACCAAATTTCCTCATGGTGATTACCAGAACATCAGTAGAGCTGGGGACATTTCATTGGTCTTCAAAACATGCTGATAAAACATGTTGATTTCACCACAAATTCAACCATTTTTGGAAAAACTGAATGAGTTTAAAAATGCTGTTTGGTTCTTGAGGTTAAGGTTAGGCTTAGGTTTAAGTGTGGTGTTACTGAGCTACAGTATTACGCAAGTCAAAGGAATGTCCTCAGAAATATAATAATGCTGAACTATGTGTGTGTGTGTGTGTGTGTGTGTGTGTGTGTGTGTGTGTGTTTGCGTGTGTGTCACATCAAGTCAGGTCAAGTCAAGTTAAGTCAGCTAGGTTATTATTATCATTTCAACCATGTGCCAGCACACAGTGAAAACAGTGTTCTTCCAGGACCAGGGAGAAACAAAAGACAACACAAGACTAGGCCAAGAGCTTTAAAGCACAAAAGCAGGCATATAGTGTGTGTAGTTATTTATCCTTTCATGAGGACCAAATAACCTTATAATTATAAAAAGACTAGTACATCTGTAGAAGTGGGGATATTTTGCTGGTCCTCACAAGGCAATATGCTCTTTTCACCACAAATTCAACAAATTCAACTCTTTTTGGGTGACTGAGGTTAAGGTTAAGGTCAGGTTTAAGGTCAGGTGCAGAATTACTCAGGTACAGTCTGTTAGATGTAGTAATACCAACGTGTGTGTATGAGAGAGAGAGAGGGGGGTGTTGTAGGTGTGGCAGAGAGCACTGGTCGGATTTAAATGCCTCTATGAGGAAACGAAACTCAAAGCTCTGCTCAGCTACTTAACTTTCATTTCGCCTCTGCCTGGTCTTGCGTAAGTAATCTCATGGTGTGCACTTCCTGTTGTTCACCATGACAAACTCCTTTTCCACTTTATAAATGACATGTAGTCTTTTCACTTAAATCTTGAAGTCATATGAACACAGTATGCAGATGAGTGTTATGAAGTGCAGCCAGGTGACCCAGATCAGTGTCTGGATGAGCTGGGAAATATCTTGAAAAAAGGTACTACATTGTCTATTGTAATGCAGTGTAAACTACAATGTTGAGCCATATTTGAGAGGATGTGAAGTGTGATCATTCACTGTAGTTTTGACAGTGAAACCACTTTGTGGTGTCGATGACATGTCAGCTAATACCCATAAGCCATCTTTAAACAAAGGAACACCTCAGAAGGTAAACAGCATGGGCAATGGTTGTGATGACACAGTGTAAAGGTGGAATATGTTCATTATTTTAATAATGTGAGTCAGACACACCTTAAGCTGGCATGGCTTTATGCTATCATGGCATCTTCCCCACACTAAAAGCTCTTCTGTGTACCATTCTGATGAGCAATTGGACTGGCTCACAGTTGCAGTGTTTAAAGGGAACAGTAAAATTTCATCTTATTGTTTTTGTTACTAAAGTATTTTTTAACTAAAATCTAAAACTTAAACATAGTTTCAAAAAGTACCATTCACTCTGTGGTCTCTACAGCACATATATGAAAAACGAAGCTGCAAAAACATCCTGTTTTCAATTCATTCTTCTTGCGATTTCCAGATCATTTACATATAAAGTATAAGCCTATTCAGCCTACAACAGCTTAGATGTGCACCATGCATGCGGAAGTTATGGGCCTTTCAGTGAGGGCTGCTTTATTAAAGAGATGAAATAAAGGGCTACCAATCTAAACAGGGCATTTACATCCACCAGTCTTAAAGGCACAGTAACAATTTAATTAGAAGGGATAAAGAGAGGTTAGTAAATGGTAAAATGTGTGTAAAATGTAAGATTTGGTTTTTAAGCCAAGTAAAAAGTTCATAACTGTCTAATTTCATGGTTTACCTAAGATTTTTGTCTTTGCTGCAGGTTAATGAACATTAATGCAAGAAAGCAAAAACTTTACTCAGCTATATATTTGCACTGCACCACTAAGTCGATATGGCACTATCAAAATAAAATCATGTGTATTGATTCTGCATGTTGACATTTAAAAAATCTGTTAGCCCCATTATCAAAGTCAATAATGACAGCAATAAAGTGGAAGATGGGGTCGGGGTTTAAGCAATGACTCGTGGTTTCTTTTGGTTTCTTATTAAGCCTAGGTAGACAGGTGTGAAGGTTTATAAATGATTTTAACTAACTGCTTAAGTTATTTATAATCATGTTTTGTGAGCACTATTAGTGGGTCATCTCATGATTCCAGGCAAGCTGATTATTAACTAGTCAGATATATTCCACTTCAAAGTAAACATGAACTCAAGCCTCTTACCATCGTCTCTCTCTCTCTCTCTCTCTCTCTCTCCCTTCCCCTCTTTGTCCCTCCCTCCCTCCCTCCCTCTCCCTCTCTCTCTCTCGCCCTCTCTGTGTTTGTGTTTTTGTGATAGTGAAAGTAAAACCTAAATCTGCATCGGCTCTGTTTTCTGTAAACTGCAACAGATGTGCCGATAGGACGGCTCTGGCTAGGTTGCTAGGCAGTCCATGACATAAGCAGGGCGGGGAAACAGTATAAATATTACACCAACACTTCCCGGTCGGCACAGCTGACTGAGACGCAGATGATTGTGTTTCAGCTGGAGATCAATGAAGCTTTTTTATTGTGCTTCATGAAGACATCATTATAAATGCTGTCTCTGTGCTGGAGTGAGAAGTGGGTAAGTTTTACATTCTCTTGCACAGAAAATCTCAGTCTATTACCATCATCCCTAAATGTTTTTTGTTTACATAGGAACAGATCCTAGTTCAACTTGCTTTTTTGTTCCTTGAAAGTTATTGATATCTTTAAAGATATTACAATGGTTAGTCCTGTCATAAATCAGCTTAACCAGAGATGAACTTTCATGTATTTAAATGTGTATATCTGTACACCTTTATATCTATATAAAGGTGTATATCTGTACCATCTAGTGTTGAATAAATGTCAGTCACTGTTCTTTCATTTATTTAAAGTCCGGTCATAATGGTTAATAGACACGTAATCCATTTTTCAGAAAAGTTATTAACAAAAAATTCACAGAAGCATCAACTCAATATAATATATAGTATTTAATGTGTCCACCCATTGCCTTTATTATAGTTCCTATTCTTTTTAGGAAACTTGTTTTAATGTTCTTATGCAGGGATATTTTCCATGCTTCTTTCAGGCTTAGAAGCCAGTTGAATTTTCTGTTTCTATCCATCCAAGATAATTCAAATTATACATTATTCTAATGATTAATTTTCATGAATTGACTCACTTTGGCATTTTAACATATAAGTTGCTTGTGACATGTTTTATGACATATTTCGTGTCTTTTGTTTTATAGAAAAATACTCCCATAAGACCATGCCCCCTCCTGGAAATCATGAATTTACAAAATTACAAAAGACATATGACTTATGTGTTAGATGTAGAAAGTGCTGTGTAGGAAAGACTGATATTTTGTATTATCTTGAGACTCTTGACCATCGGTGCTCAAGTAATATTGTATTGGTCAGACAAAAGGGAAACAGCAACCACTGGAGACCAGTAGCCCAACTGCCAAAATTCCCACAGCCTGCAAAGTATGAAGTTTGCTGGTTCTTTAAAGAGGGAAAGGGATGTACAGCACATGGGATTAAATGTTCCTTTGCCAGAAGCACAGAGGAAGCAGCAGTGTGGAATTTCATGAAGAAAGAAGAACTGCAGTTCAATCACCTCATCAACCTGTTAATCAATGGCTCTGCTCACCTGACCAGTTTGGAAAATTTGGCACTGCCAACAGGATGTCCTGAGGTGGTGCAGAAGATTATTTCTAGCTACCAGGGAACATTTATAGAACTTTGCAAAACCTGCTTTAATGACAATCCTCGAAAGATATCCTCAAGGGAGCAAGGAACATCTTGTTCTGGACATCGCTGGAATTCAACTCTGGTCTTTTGCCAGAAGGGGGAGCAGAGAAGGGTGGTCTACGATGAGATCAGGCCCCTTCCCAGGCGTAAGGTTCAGCAGTTTAAGTACTGTAAATATGTAGAGAAAGGTGAGCCATGCTGGCATGGTTCTCATCGCTGCTGGTTTGCCCACAGTAGTATAGAGAGGACTGTGTGGATGTCAGAGAGTCAAAATGGTCTCGATCGTTCCCAGCTTCTCCATGCTTCCCAGAAACTGCAAGGTTCACAGGGTTCTGGGGCAAGGTCACGTGCAGCATCACAAGAGCGAGAACGACCCCACTATTGCCACGTGTGTAAATGCCAGTTCCGAACACATGAGGACTTCATGGATCACTGTTTCACTGTGAAGCACAGAAAACTGATCTTTGAAGACACACCGTTTACATGGAAATACCGTGACCCACCAATGATGAGCAAAATCTTCAAGCTGTGTGAAAGGTTTGAATCAGCTTTTAACTCCATGTGCTTGTCTTGTTTGTTGTGAGAGGTAGTTGAAAACTGATTCAAATTTTGCGTTTTGCAACAGAATGGCCACATGTGAATATGGAGATAGCTGCATGGATGCACACAGTATGGAAGAACTCCAGGAATGGCAGCATCGTCACAAGTGCACACGGAAAAAAACACGGGCAGCCGAGGAGCAGGGCCTTCTGTCCTACCAAGACTCTCTTCTTGAAGAGTACAGGCATAGCAAAGACAAAGAA
Organism: Hydrocynus forskahlii; assembly: GCA_037974365.1. Classification (NCBI taxonomy): domain Eukaryota; kingdom Metazoa; phylum Chordata; class Actinopteri; order Characiformes; family Alestidae; genus Hydrocynus; species Hydrocynus forskahlii. Next base: position 23,574,174 of record JBBPCX010000114.1, on the reverse strand, counting down.
ATGATTGTATGTATATATTTCTTCTATGGTGATTGAATTATGGTGGCTTGATATTTTTGTTTGAACTGGACTTTACCAGGAGGCTCTTGATTGATTGGATTCCCTAGAACAGGAGTCCCCAGGACCCACTTGTAGAAGTACTGTCTGTCCTGAAATCCTTTAAATATTGTGAAATGAGTGAAATGAGACAAACCCATCAAAAAATCCTTAAGTGCTTAAACGTTCAGTCCACTTTTATTCAAAATGCTGTGTCTTCAGCCAACAAGTGCAATAGCCATTATAATACAATGAAATATGCAGAGGTTTATACTCTTAGCGTTTTATTGGATTTAAATGTAATCCATTTGAGTCTTACCTTCACAATGAACACATTATCAGATTTCAGTAATATTTGGTTTAGCATTACATGTCTTTTATAATTGATGTTATCATCTAGTTTTATAGGCTAGCAAGCTATCTGTTCTGAATAAGCTTCATAATAATCCATTCTTCCTCTCACTGCAACCCACAATCAATGCATTAACCTTCACCGTGTTCATTTAAGTAATTATGGGCTTGAAAAAAGAATTTACATCAGTGTGTATTTCTGTATATCTAAACCAGATGAAGGAGACTCTCCCAGATGTCTCTGTCAGCTGTGATTCTGACCTCAACATCTTTGTAAGACAAGAAAATATAGCACACAGATGGAAATTCACAATTACATCAAAGGTTTGTTCTTTCTTGTTTAAAATGTGAACGTTTTTAGTATTAGAATTTAGTTTTTTTCATTATCATATTTTTTAAATTTTTTATATGCATGAATGGTATTTGTAAGTGACTTGAAATGAGCACTTTAGCCTAATCGGTTTGTCAGAGCTTTTCCGGGGCAATAATGGGATGACATGACATTTGCACTTCCAGGTAGCATTGGATGTGGTTGCTTTACTGAGGCGGGACAAAGGGGCAACGTTTGCTCTTGGTGAGGACAAGAGCAAAGAACTCTCCTACTCCAATGGTGTTTGGTTTGAAACCCAACACAAAGGTACATACCGTATTTCAGCGTGTACTGTAATTCACAAAATGTTAACCAATCTAAAACTATGTTTAGATTGGTTAAACTATATTTCTTTGAAACAGTCTCTGATACCTCAGTAATGATATTTTTTTTTTACTTTTCTTCTAGTGTATGAAATTGTGGTGTCATTCACATCTGATCGCCCAGGCTTCTATGAACAGTGGGTTGTGTTTGACTTTGATATGAGGCCAGTTCTGCTTCAAAAACTCAAAGTCAGAGTAGGGGAGCAGCTGCTTCTACAGAGAGATCCAGACATTGAAAGAACTCAACAGAGTACTGATTCAACCAGTAGTCCACTGGAAGCAAGGACCGCAGCAGACAGTGAGCAGTTGTGGCAGGAAGGAACCGTAGAAATTGTTCCATACCAGCAATGGACGGAGGAAGAACTAGAACTGCTGAGAAAATACAAACAGACAAAGAGACATCTGAACCTAGAGACCACAGGAATTGGCTCAATCACTCACCAGAATTACAAAGAGAAAATGCACAGATTTCTCTACCAAGAAGAAATGGAAGAAGATCGTCTGGTTAGAAGGTAAAGTTTCTCAGCTTTAGGTACAAGTTGTGATTCACCTTTCATTGAAGTGACATTAAAATTTTGAATCAATTCATACCCAGTTTTTTAGCTCCAAATGGATTGAGTCTAATTCTCACCTGTTAGCTGCATCTCCCCCTATTATACAGTGCTACCAAGTTGCAAGAGTAAAGGCCAGTATGCCTCACTCGAGATGTAGTAAGCCAGCAACTGCATCCTTTATAACCACTGATATTGGACAGTTCAAAAATCCTAGAAAGTTCAAGTTTACTGCCAGTTAGTTTGACAAACATGGCACAATGTTTGCACTGCATTTAGCACTTTATGCACCCATCCTTTGAGAATGTACTAGTACTAGGTCTGATATTCTGAGTAACACATTTAAAGAGGTCTGTGACTGTCCATTAGCCCTCTGGAAGTAAAAAAATATACATATATTATTATACTTCTACCAACCTATCTTTGTCATTTTACCACAGCTTTATACATACATATTGGCTTGAAAGTGCTTGGTAATCTCAGGATTCAGACTAGTCTTGAATTTGTCAACTGTGGCCCCTGGAGTAACTTCAGGATGGAGCTACTTTAGTGCCAAAATAAACAAGATGTGTTTCGTAAATGTACTATGACTAGCAAACACACACACAGCGTGCTTTAGAAAAATAAAATGTGACTGTCAAAAAACACATTTCTGTAAATACAAAACAACATTAAAACACAGTTTTTGGAAAATAAATAGAGAGCTGCTTTCTGATGCAACAAATAAATACAATATGTTTTACAAATGCAAAAAGTGTCAGCAAAGAACTAAATACATTATTGTCTGTCACATTTAACAAACACAACCAGTTCTTTGGATTTCTCGAAAGAAGAAATAGCACCACCTAGTGTAGAGGAGAACAACCACGCTCAGCCAGAGAACTGATAAGACTATATTAGTCCCACAAGTTGGAAATTTGTTAGAAATATGAAAAAAATGCAACATTGCACAGTGTATTAGTGTCAGATTTGTTTAGCATTTTTAGAATTGATTGTGGTTTTCAGATGTGATAAAGACAAATATAGGCTTAATTTATTTTTGCCTTTGAAATATATGTTGTATTTGTTAATCTTGATAGTTTGATAGTCATGTTTGTATTTGTAAATAATGCTGTACATAACTGCCTAAAGTAAGGCATTTAGCACAAACATTCTTTTTTATCTCATGTTTTGACAGTCGACAGGGGGTAAAAATATAGTGCCATTGTAGCTTAGGTCAAGTACTGTGTGATTTACTTCAGTTAAACAATGGAGATAGGCATCAGGTATGAGACCTTATATAACAGAGTGGATTGAAATGCTTCATATATTTAAAACGGGCAGAGTGGTATTTGGAGCAGGCATTAAGGGCATTCCTATACTCGTTCAGTGTATAGTAGCAATTAGACAGTAAGTCCAATGTTCTTATTAAGGTGCTGAAGCAGCCTTCATTACTCTGAGCTCAAGGGTAAACCAAGGGCAAGAGCAAGTGGGTGGGACAAGCCTGTTCTTTAGATCATGAAGCAATCCAGAAATAATGTTATTATATAGAGAAACCATACTGTGAGGGGAGTAGAGTTTCTGTAAGTAAGGAAGTATGAGTATCAAAGTGAAAGCTGCATTCAGTAAGCTTAGGATCAGAGATGCTAGAAACCGAACCAGAGACAGAGAGACAATAATGCAGAGCAAATCAAGAATATGTCCATAAATGTGAAAATCAACATGTGTCAAGTTAAAACAATCTAATACAGTGATTAACTTAGATGTGTGGGACTAGGTAGTGTCTACATGTCACCAAGCAGCAGTTATAATAGGGCAAAGAGATAACCGTGAGGAGAAATACATGAACTGACATTCATATTATATTAATTATATATTAATGATATTTTTAACTCATTATATTAATGTCTTGTTAATATTATTTTTTACGTTTTTACATTCAACAATGTAATGTGTAGGCTGAATCTGCGAGGGAATGTGTTACTTAAAAGTTCCTTGAACCAACCTTGGTTTGGACTGAAATACGCCATTGGAGGAGAGCTTTTTGGAAGTGTGTCTGTCTCCCATTCCCTCACTCCTGATTCACCAGAGGGCTACATGCTGAAGAGACATGTTCAGTCAGTCCTTGTGGGCCTGACAAACACCGAAGGTGGTCCTCGTCGTGTTTATGAGGCTGAAGTTCTTAAAGATACTGTTGGTAAGATGGAGATGAATTTAAAGTTCTCTAACAAATGCTGTACAGACCTGGAACTTCAGAGTGATAAAACAGTTAAGATGGAGATCCAGTTCCAGCTGAATCGCATTGGGTTCTGCAAAATGCACAAAGCTGTTGACCTGTTGCCAGACCTTAGGAGGGTCTTGCCTGACCTGAGGGACAAAAATGTCCCAGTTCCAAACCACTCCACTCTTAGTGAGCTGAATGAAAAGCAACAAGCTGCTATGGACTTTATCCTTGGAGCATCTGACTGCAGAAGTACTGTAGCGCCCTTACTGATATATGGGCCTTTTGGAACTGGGAAGACCTTCACTCTTGCAAAGATTACCCTGGCACTTGCAAGGAAGCCACAAAACAAAATCTTGATCTGCACCCACACGAACAGGTAAATCTAGGCTTTGTTAAGTAGATGTTCTGTTTAAATTAAGTTTCTCACTTAACTTTCAATTAAAATTTTGTTTTGTGATTTACTGATCAGCAATTTTCTCTCTTGCTTCGTAGCTCTGCTGATCTTTATGTCAAAGATCATTTCCACAGTAGCCTAATGACTGCTAAACATCCAACCAGGCCTTTGAGAATAAAGGCAAAGGAAATTTCTCTCAGAACTACTGATCAAATCACTCTGCAGTACTGCCATTTAACCAAAGACGGCTTGTATTTTGACTTCCCGGATAGAGTTACATTGGATGCATCGAGAATCATTATAACAACTACTGCACTGGCACAGTTATTCCATGACATGCAGCTTCCATCTGATTACTTCAGTCACATCCTCATTGATGAAGCCTCTCAGATGCTGGAGTGTGAAGCGCTAATGGCTCTCAGCTTGGCAGGAGATAAGACTCAAGTAGTTTTAGCTGGGGATCATATGCAGATGGGACCACGCCTTTTCTCTGTAGGAGAGGACAAGCGATCAGACCACACTTTATTAAATCGTCTCTTCCATTACTATCAGACAGAGAATACCACCACTGCTCGAAATAGCCGAATCATCTTCAATGAAAACTACCGCTCCACAAAAGAAATTGTGGATTTTGTGTCCACTCATTTTTATGTGGGAAAGAAGGATGTGATCAAAGCCAAAGGAAATGTACCGCCTCATCCAGACCAATGTGCTATTCAGTTCTATCATGTCAGAGGAGAATGCCTTTTGGATACAATGTCTTTGACCTGGTTCAATACAGCACAAATACAACAAGTCGTTGACATTGTCCAGAAGGTTTTGAAGGAATGGCCTGAGGTGTGGCAACAACCAGATCCGGCATCAGTCTGTGTTCTTTCACAAGGCAGTCAGGTAACACCTCGGAGTCCTATTTACACTTAAGGCTTATTCATACTGAGTCTGTTTTGCATGTTAAGTTTTAAAAAATGAACACATACATATATTTATACTGTATTCCACATACAATTTGAAACTGACAGACTATGACAGTGTGTAACATTTTAAATCCAAGCCCTCTTGATTTTTTTTGTGTTGTATGAACACATTATAAATGATCACAGCTTTGTTGTTATGGCTGCAGTTAAATCAAATGTGCATGATAGTGGCAGAACACTTTATTTGATCACAGTACAAAATCTTATATAATAAGCAACATGACACTTGAAGCTTCACTTGATTTGAAGTTCCAGTGTGTTAAATGTCTGTCAGAAAAAAAAGTACTTTGTGTGAACAAGCCTTTATAAGAAATACTTGAATTACACGGATATTGTGACCTTTTTATGACATATGAGTAAAACATCTCTTTCTTAAACAGGTGTTTGCAATAAGACAAAGACTGAAACAGCACCAACTCTCTGCAGTCACTGTAGAGAATGCAGAAAATGTGCAAGGTATAGCTCTGTGTGTTTTCAATGTTTATTTTACACAATTAGTTGAATATGATGCTTATAATTCTTTAATATTACTTCCTTCTCCACAGGAAAACAATTTAGAGTAATCATAATAACAACTGTGCACACCAAAGACAGCTTGAATGTGACCGAACAGTCCTGTCTTGAGTTCTTTAATGATATGCGTCTGCTGAACACAGCCATGACCAGAGCTCAGTCCCAAGTGACTGTAGTTGGAGATGCTACTGCTCTTTGCTGCTCCCACTTTGGGAAGTCCTGGAGACTCTGGAAGTCTTACATTAAGCACTGCATTGACAATGAAAGTGCTTATCCTGATGATTTATCTTGGGACTGTGTGAATCGGGAACTTTTAGAGATCTCAAACATGATCAAAACTGAGGAAGATGACAGCAGTGATGATGAATCAACTACATCAGAAACACTAGACATCTGTGATGACCCCATACTGAAAGAGCTTCTTGATGAAGACAGTGATTTGCAGATCAAATCAACAGACGAAGGCCTGTTAACTGTTTTTCATAGTGGAAATCGTGACAACAACAGACATGTGATGGAAAGTGAATCTCCTGGTCCTCAGAACAACTCTGCCATACACAAATGCGAATTAATTTTGGAGAGGTATGACTCAGGCTATGCCAAGCCATTTGATGAGCCCACCTTACGAATAGACATCAAAGGCAGAAGGAATGTAGGACAGTCATTCTCTGGGGATGTGGTAAAAGTGGAGATATTGACCACTGAAACCTTTCCTCCAAAGGGAAAAGTGATTCAAGTGCTTAAGCATGCAGCTTTGTCCAAAGAGTTTGTCTGCACTATTGACAACAATGATGATCAAGTGATGACACCTATTAACATATGCATTCCTAAATTGTTCACACCATTTTGTAAGGACATTTCAGGCCACATTGCCGTAAGAAATCCCCAGAACTGGGCTGTGAAAAGACTGGTCAAGATTAATGAGGAAGCGCGCAGGAACAACCTCTTTGTTGTCAAATTCTTACAGTGGAAGGAGGGCTTCCAGTATCCTCTAGGGACTGTTGTGCAAGTGCTTCCAAGAGTTACTTCATTAGAAGGGGGATTGAATGTACTTGACAAAGAGTACCAGCTAAGAAGAACTGTTCCTCTACCTGTCCAAGAAGAAATGAAGAAGTTCAAAAAAATTCCAGCATTTACAAATGGTCGGAAAGATTTTCGGCAGCTGTTGACATTCACTATTGATGCTTCATATTCACAAGACCTCGATGATGCCATTAGCGTAACCGATCTAGGCAAGTGCTATGAAATAGGGATTCATATTGCAGATGTTGCAAGTTTTGTGGGTAAAGATAGTGAACTGGACAAATTTGCAAGACAGCAAGGGACTGCATTCTATGTCTCAGAAGGTGAACCCACATACATGTTCCCAAAAAACTTGAGTACCAAAGAATTTAGTTTACTTCCTGATTGTGAGCGACGCTGTATTTCACTGATGACTGAAATTGACAAGCAGACACATCGCATTCGAAAGAGAACATTTTTCAAATCGGTGATTTGCTCCAAAAGGAAACTGTCCTATGAAGATGCAGAAGATATCCTAAAAACCTCAGGCAATAATTATGATTTCAGTACCTTGGAGGGATGTCTTGCCATAGCATGGCACTTTGCTGAGGTTCATAGGAAAGACAGGAAACAGGACAACTGGTGCTACAAGTCACCTGATGAAGAAGTGGTTGTTGGAAGAAGACGGTCTCACAGGCTAGTGGAGGAGATGATGATCATGTTCAACCATACTGTTGCTGATCGGCTTCTGTCCGACAAAAGCACTATGAGTCTGACTCCTCTTAGGTGCCAGAATGGACCAAGTATAGAGCAGCTTCATCATTTGCTTGACAGAAATGTTGCTTTGCTTCCAATGTCCATCAATTTGTCATCTCAGCTTGATCGTCCTCCAGAACTGACTAACTTACACATGACGCAAAGTGATAATATGGAACAGCAGATGTCAAATTTTGACTTTAAATCCTTTCCCATATTGATGTCAGTCTTGGAAAATCTGGACATTGCTGCACAGGAAGAAGATATCCACAAAATAGTGGACCTTATTTCAACTGATGATCTTCATCCTCTTCTTCTTCCTCTTGTGATAAACTTAAGAAGACTTGTTTACAAATCACATGTGCTGCGGGCAAACTCAACACACCTCTCACGAATTGGCCACTATGACTTGGACCTAGACAGCTACACCTGGGCCTCTTCCCCCATCCGTCGCTATGTAGATGTCGTTGTGCAGCGTCTTCTACACTCTGTCCTTGAGCATACTAAAACTGAGTACACTTCACATGAAGTCGATCTGTGCTGTATTGATTTCACTCAGAAAAATAGCAGTCAGACTGAATGCCAGAAGAAGTCACAGGCTTTGAGTTTTGCTTCAAGGCTGTCCAGTCAAAATGCACGAAAGGTGGCTTACATTTTTGAAGTCATCCCCGCTGGAAATAACTTCAGGATAAGCTTTCCACTGAACAGAAAATCTCTTCCAGAGACAGTTGGTATAATGTACAGAGACCTTCAGTTAGTGGATCAGCCATGGTACGATGAAGCAAATGACTGCATGATACTGAAATGGGTGCGCAGGGTGTATTCCTTTTCTAGTCCCAGCATCCACAATGAGCTAAAACAGCAATGGCCAAATTCCACCATAACTCATGTGCCCATTGGGTCCTGGAAGGACTTGGTCTCAGCTATCAAGGAGGAAAACTGGGATCTCATGATCCGGATGATTAAGCAAATAATCTCAACTGTGCAAACAAGACCAGCTGTGAGAAAAAAGACCAAAATGCTAGAAATGTCAAATCAGAAAGAAGAGCATTTCATTGAATTGTCAATGATAATAAAGCCAGGCAGTATTATTGAGGTACAGCTAGGCACAGATACTGCTCGGGGACTTTTGGTACCATCAGTTCAGCTGCTTATTGTGAACCCAAAATTTGAGATTTGCTTGGAGCACAAAAAAAATCCAATTGTGTGTTTTTCAAAATATGCCCTCTCCTCTTCAAGGGCATCTTACAATACATACATGGATTATCAGAGAATATGGAAGCCTTTGTGTGAAATGGATTCAGCCTGTAGTGCTGTGGCTGAAAATGAGAGCATTATCATTGAGGATGTAACACTGAAATGGGAAAAATCCAAAGAGAATCTTCAAGGATCCTTTCACCTGCCTCTGGAAAAGAAAGATCAATGGGCTGTCGACGGCAACCTGAAAAACTGTTTCTTATGCATTCGGCAAAGAATCCAGCAGAAGGATCTAAGTCCAATCCCTGATGACTCGCCTACAGATTTTCAAGATTTGGATCTGATGGATGTTCCTGGTCTCATCTGGATTGCCCATGGATTAGTCACCAATGTCTCAGGAGAAGAAGAGTCAAAAAAGTTGACTTATATGGAGATCAGTTTCCGCATCAATCACATGCCAATGACAAACATTCCAGATGCAGTCTTTTGGGAGGGTGCAAGGTTCACAGTGGAGCTGATACCAAAGCTTCTGCCAGATGTGTAAGTTAGGCCACATAGCAATGATAACATCACAAAAATTCTTTTTACAATTGTTCCGTACATTTGTTAATTTTACCTTCACAGACGCAAAGAGAATGCTATTGACAATCTTACAAAAGCAAACCAGCTGGTGAAGGCCATTGCCACAGGTGGAAAGGCACAAAACAAAAGTAGAACATTTCTACTACCTACATAAATTTATTAGCAAACTCTCGGATAACTGGACGAAATTCAGTGATGTGTTTTTGTATTTTTTATTGATTTTTATTAGTCATTTAATTTATTAATGTATTCTTCCCTAGGAAAAAGAATCCAACCATGTAATCAAACTAGATTTGAGGTACAGAACTACCAATCTTTTGGGTTTCCCCAGCTGAACACCAGTCAGTGCAAAGCCATAAGGGAAGCACTGAATAATGAGTTCACTCTTATCCAAGGGCCCCCAGGTAAGAGACTGAAGATGACATGAACACAGTTATAAACAATAAAATAAGAAATTGTACATTATCATAATGTTTTAAAAATAACATTACTGTTTTTAAATACACTTAGCAGTCATAAAGCTGTGATTACTTCACTTAAACCACACTTTAGTCAGAAAACATGTTTTTAAAAAAAAGATGTTATCAAAATGTAAGAACAGTAAAAAAAGAAAGTTGCACAAAATGTGTCAGTGATATTTTTAATACAGAAAGTTTTCTGTTTGTTATAGGGACTGGAAAAACAGTGGTTGGTGTCCACATTGTTTATTGGTTCTTCAACGAAAACCAAAAACTGCCTCTTCTTCAAAAATCTATGAATAAAGATCCAAAGAAGAGGTGCATTTTGTACTGTGGTCCATCAAACAAATCTGTTGATGTGGTAGCAGGTACATTTTTCTTTGAACATTGTTAACGTTCTATTCTTTTACGATTTGTTATTTATTTTTTTTATCTCTTTTTAATTTTATGCTATGTAGTAAGCATTTTCCACTATACTTTACCTTATGTGATTTGTGACATGACGTAGTTATAACAGAAAATATGCATGTTGTAGGTCAACTCTTAAAACTTCAGAGAACATTAAAGCCATTGAGAGTCTATAGTGATCAGATGGAAATTCTGGAGTTTCCTTACCCAGGCAGCAACCTGAAGCTTTCCCGCCATTCTCAAAGGGTGGAGAAACCCAACACAGAGCTCAAGTACTGGGTTTGGTTTATGTTATTTACATGTATGTGATGTGTAATAGCTATTAGCCTACACTGCATTGATTTGATTTCAACTAATGGAAGTGCATTTTTTAGGTCCATTACATTGCATCATAGGATTCGTATGCCTGATAACCCATTCTCAGCTCAAATACAGGCATTTGATTTAAAAATCCAAAGAGAACAGTACCTCACCGATGAAGAAATGAAAAGGTAACTAACAAAGCCAACAAATTAATTTCCAAATGTATTCTGCCTTTTTAAATCTATCAGCAGCTTCTGAAATACTGTTACATAAATTTCTGATGCATTCTTATCATAGGAGTGATGTATGAAGAATGGTGTAGTTCCTGGTCTAGTCATAAAATCTGATTAACTGAGCTGTTTTCAAAGCAGTTGTCAAAATATTCCTAATGTACATGACCACAGTTATTGGAGTATTTTAGGATATTGTTTTGTGGCAATTGTAAAGTAGTAGAGTATAGTGTTTTTAGCTTTGCATCATGTCTTTCTCTAATAATACTCAGATTAAAACCAAGATGCCCCTTTCTTCTACATTTTTGAGAGTCTCTCAGTATCTATCAAATCCTTACACTAGCTGCATATACAACTTTGTCCTCTTTGCACCACATTTTCATTCCCTCACTTTACACTCTAAAATAAACTACATGCTCCCTCCATCCACTTATTTCAAACAGCGAAAATCTGGATAACAGGTAACACAGGGACAGTTTTTTCTTTTTGAGGTCAGAGATTACATTACCAATTAGGACTGAAGGATTTTTTTAAACTGCAGTTGCAAGACCATTTTAAATTAATATGCATGTTTTCTGTTCAATCTTTGCACCTCATCACCACCACCACAATTTCTTTGACAGCTACAAGAAGTGCCTGAAAGACGCTCGAAAACATGAGCTGTTGCAGCATGATGTCATCCTCTGTACTTGTAGTGCTGCCTCACACCCAGTCTTGGCTGATGCTCTCAGCTTTCAGCAGATCATCATTGATGAGTGTGCAATGGCAACAGAGCCTGAGGCCTTCATCCCCCTGGTCACACACAAACCTCAGCAGGTATCCTTTACCTCTCTGATATTTGCAGACTGACTTAAATATCAAGAATCAAAATATAAGTCAAACATAATATTGTGGCTGTACATGAAACATGAAAGTTGTTGTACTGTAGCCCATATCAGAATGACATGAACCTGGAACATTTCCTAAGGTTACATTAGACAATGAATCCACTGAACTGTGATTACTTGTACTTTCAGATTGTTCTGCTGGGTGACCATAAGCAGTTGCAGCCTGTGGTTCACTGTGAGTTGTTGCAGAGATTGGGAATGGGGAAATCTCTATTTGAACGCTACATGAGGAAAGCAATATTGCTTGACACTCAGTACCGTATGGTAAGAGACGTTGATATAATGTCTAGGTTCCTAAACTGCTGCACACAGCATGTGGTCTACTGAGAAAATATCCGTCCGTGGTCCACCTGATTGACCTCTCATAAAGTGTGAGAGATTTTTTTGTCTTATACATGGATGCAAGTTTGCTGAATTTGAAATTACATGTTTTGCATTTTGCATGCATGTGCAGGTGCTTGTTTGGTTACTGTTTGTCTGATTGACAGTTAAGGGAGTTAATGGATGGTCTAAAAATGTATACAGCATGTGCATGCTTGTATTCATTTTGTGTAAAGGTGTGTTTCTAACTTTACATGTACTACCGGTCAAAAGTTTTAGAAAACCCCAGTGTCTCAAGCTTTTTTTAATTGAAATTCAAACAGTTCAAGTCCAATGAATAGCATGAAATGGACAAAGGACAGTGCTAAACTGCGAGAAGTTTAAAAATGGTAATGTTACCCAGAAGTGGGAAATAATTCTGTAGCTCCATGCAGTACCTCTGGTATGTGCCTGTTTGGTCAGGTTCGTCCTACAGTAAGATAGTGACCCAAAACATAAGTCCAAGCTATGCCAGAACTACCTTAGAAAAAAAGAACAAGATGGTAAGCTGGAAAACATGGAGTGGCCAGCAGTATCCAGGCTTAAACCCCATCTAGCTGCTTTAGGATTAACTGGACAGAAGAATGAAAGCAAAGCAACCTATAAGTGCCGCACACTTATGGGAACTTCTGCAACATAGTTGGGAAGAACTTTCTGCAGAATGAACAATGAGACATTGAACCACTTGAATTTCATTACAAAAAACCTGAAAAATTGGGGTGTTCTAAAACTTTTGACCAGTAGTGTATTTAAGAACTGCCGTAACAGTAGATACCAGTATTGAAATGATACAGTTGACAAATTAAAGCAAAAACTTAAATAATTATGCAGAGACACATAAAAGGTGCACATACATCCAGACAAATACAGATACTCTAACTTACCTTTACCCTGCAATGAAACATTTTTATCCTGATCAGATGGCGATGAACAAAGCCAAATTTGATGAATGGTTTGATAAGAAAAATTATGTACATTTATATACTGTTGAATGTAAAGGTGCCAGAAAGGGTTCTTTGTGCAATGCTATAGGACAACCATTTTGGGTTCCCAAATGATCCCTTTAATGGATGGTTCTTAAAAGAACAATTGTGGTTAATGAGATATGTAAGTATGAAAAATCTTTTTAAAGTTTGACCAGCTTTAACATAATGTGAAGTTTCCTGAGGTTCAGTGAAAAGAACTCTTAAATCGGTATAGAAACTTTAAACTATGTCACAACGGGTGGGGTAGCAAAGCACAGATGCAGGGTTCCATTCTTTAGTTTAGACTTTATTTCCAAAAAACAAACACAAAGAGGGCTCGAGGGCCAAAACACAAAGTAAACAATCTTTAACAGTCCTTACACGGAAGACAGATGACAGGTATATGCGACGGTGGACCGACACAAAGACATGAACAAAGGCACTCCAAATACAAACAAGGCTAGGACATGAACCAATAAGAACAGATAATCAATTTACATAAATACAGGACAGCTGACAGAGGACGTGAACTTGGCCACTATGACCATAGTTTTTCAAAATAAGAGTCTTATGTAATACAAATTAAACAATGGCGGCCTCTAGTGGCTGTGGACCGGGAATGTCACAAACTATCACCCTCACATCTCATTTGCAAAAATGGTTCATTAGGACACAAAAACTGAATTTTTGGCACAGCTTAAAAACTCTTTTTGGGACCTTGTTTTTTAAGAGCGATGCTAGGGCCTTCACCAGCTCTCAACCAAATTGAACACCTATTGGGAGATTAATGGACCAGTGTGTCAGAGCTCTCCAGCACTGTCATTAAAATTTCAGTTGAAGGAATATATTGTGGAAGAATGACACTGTATTTGTTCAGAACAGCTGCAGACTTTTTCAAGATCCACTGAAGCTGTACTGGCAGCTCATTGTGGCCCAGCACTTTACTAAGTTGTTTTTTATCTTTTTTTACTTTTTACAAAATAACTTTACAAAACATATTCTTTACAGCAAGAAGACATCTGTGCATTTCCCTCTCAAGAGTTTTATGAAGGAAAACTGAAGACTGGAATATCATATAAGCCAAGTGTTTTCCAGACAATTTTTCAATCTCAAACTCCCATCATCTTTGGGCATGTCGAAGGAAAGGAGTTGACTCTGGTGGTCTCAACTGAACGAGGGAATGAAAACTCAAAAGCAAACATAGAAGAGGCAGAGGCGGCGGTGAGAAAACAAACTATCAATTGTTCTGTTCTAATGATTTTGCACTCATTTTCAGGAGTTCGTGATTTTAAAACATTCAGTTGTGTGCTTGGACACTTTCAGCTCTCTCATTAAAAAAAAACTGTTGTGAAGCACTAAACGTGAGAATGTTTTTACTCCAGGTGCGAATTGCCAGACGTCTAATAAAGGCTGGAATAAAAGCAAAGGAAATTGCTGTCCTGACACCATACAATGCTCAAGTGGGAAAGATCAATGAGATCTTGTTTAAATACAACACAGAAAGAATCACAGTGAACACCATCATGAAGAGTCAAGGTTTGTAAAAATTTTCTTTTTTGAGGGAAATTCTACATTTCACTTGATGAGCAAGATTTTTGGGTTTGAGACCTATCAGGCTTTATTCGAAAGCTTAAATTAATGTGTATAAATTCAATTGCAAGGAGTTAAATGCAATGACCAATTAAATGTAAATAGTCAACTGAGTATAACTTCTATTGACTGGAATTTAGCCTGTAGGGATGAGCCAGAACCAGTCTATTCTAAGAACCAGTCTATTCTAAGGACCAGTCTATCCTAAGAACCAGTCTATCCTAAGCTTGCATTGTTAGTCATTTTGTTAGTCATTTTGAAAATAAAAGATACCAAACAGCTGGCTTTAGGCACTGGCTTTACTGATACTAAAATAAAGGAAACTTAATCATTATGCTGTAGTCATCATGAACTATGTAGTTACCTTCACTGTGTACTTTTGCAAGAAAGAAAACTGTGCCTGAGAATTTTTTTTAACTAAAGGGAGTGAATGGCGATATGTCATTGTGTCAACTGTACGCTCTTGCCCTATTCCGGATATTGAGACACATCCAACTAAAGGCTGGCTTCTAAAAAAACTGGGATTTGTCATGGATCCACACCAGGTCAATGTGGGCATCACCAGAGCCCAAGAGGGACTGTGCATTATTGGTAAGTGTTATGAGCAAGACCGTCCCCTGTAGTTAGGGAATGGAAGACGCTTTGAGTAAAAGCATCTGATAAATGTTGTAAATGTAAATGTAAATGAAAACAGACATTAAAAAACTGAAGCATGAATACAGATATCTTTTGTACATCTTATTTTGAACACTAGTACTTGTTTTGAAATCTCCATCCTGAAAACACCAAAATATAAGGCTAGCAAATATATAGGCTATTAAAATACAAGCTATTGAATATATAGAAGAGGAGGCACATTCTTGGCCTTGACTTCTATATATTTAAAAAGCAACTTACTCATGAATCAACTATCTGATGGGTTCCTTAGTTAAATGTTTAGTGTTATTTTTGTCTTTTTAAGGTATTGCTAAAGACTTTGAAATCAATCTACTTTGTGGATTTGAACATAAACTACAGTCTTTACTCACATATTTTACGAAAAGACCAACTTGTTGAGCTCCATTCTAAGCGAGTCTAACTAAAAGGAAATACATTTACTGAGTCACCAGTCCTGTTTGTGGTCAAGCATGAGAAGAAGACATGCAAAAATATGAGGTAGAAGGTAAACAGACGTCTACAGCATGTTTGGCTGTATTTTGAGATGTGAGAGGTGTCTAAAGGTTTTCCTAAGAAATACGGAATAAGGAACATCTGTCTAAAGCAGGTCACCAGTAAAGCGAGTGCATATTTTTTGTAGAACATTTTGGCTGACTTGTCTATGCTAGTGATAGAATAGAATGAGAACAATTTTAACAAGTATATATTTTCATAGGTAATAAGGCCTTGCTCCGGTGCAGCTTTCTGTGGAGAAAACTTCTGAACCATTACGAAGAAAAAGGGTGTGTGGTGGATCCTGCCCAACACATCCAGATCACACTTGCATGATCTACAGGGTGGCTGTGATGAGTGAACTATGTGCTGAGCAGCTTGAGTGAGCAACCACATCACGGGCACGAGTGTGTGGCTCGAGAATCTGTGGCACTTTTCAGAGACTGTTTTGTCTGCACAATTAATGTATTAAGGACTGTAAAGACAGTGTTGTTTTCATTAATGGGTGTGACAGTGACATGTTTTGTATTTTATCATGTTGTAAATATTGTAATAAAGAGGACTGTCACGTCACGGGAGTATGTTTTCTCATATTCAATTTCTATGGCACTGACAATACTAACTACAGGGGGGGTCCTCGAGTTACAACAGTCTCGACATATGACACTTCGAGTTTACAACGCTCACTCTCATTCCCACTCAGCTTACACCGTTAGCCTCGTTCTTACGGACTACATGGATGAACTAGTTTGGTTGCGCACTGTGGAAGAATACTCAGTAATGCGGCGTATGAGTGAGGGAGATTTCCTTTTCATTTTTCTGTGGCTTAGTTGTGTTTTTATGATTTTACAACTGTGTTAGGATCGGTAAGAGACTTAGGGTAGGGTGTGTTTCTACTAACATCAAAATTTGGGTCACATCACTTTCGAAGGAATGGATCTGTGTCATAATTTGAGGACCCCCAGTACCTATTAAAGTCATGAACAAAGTATAGTATGTAAAGTGGTACAGTATGTAAATAAGAGCTTATGTAGTACAGACAGACAATGGTAGAAATTTTGACATTTTCTAGGGACACTTTATTGTTTTACACTTTGCAAGATTAACACCTACTTGGTAATTCAACAGTTCATCATGTTCATTTTATATGAGTCACTTGATAAAAAAGTACATCAAACATTTACATACATTTACATACATATCAGAGAATCATCCAATAATTGTTATCCACTTTCAGCTTCCTAGGGACATGAGTCAGTTTCTACCACTTCAAGAATTCAACAGCACCATCTGTTGGGCCCCTAAACTCACAATACAGATTATGTTGTCTACTCATACATGTCAGGTGTTGATTAAACCTACTTATTTCACACATACCTCCTGTGGATCAGTTTCAGCAGTTAAATGCTGCACCCCTTAACCTTTTTATTTTGAAAGGGGGCAGACAAAGAGTTCCTTTGTCTACAGAATTCCTTTGTCTACAGCTTTCGTATTCAACTAAAGATTGTGGTACCTGTAGGTCACAGAAATGGAACACAGGTTTGGCTGTCACATTTCACTCTGACTCGCAATCTCCAACCCAAATAATTAATAGAAGGCAAATATAGATTCAAATTAATGGAACAATGTGTAGTTATTTCACTGGTATGATAAGAAATTGAACAGATGTTGCATATTTTGAGACAAGCAACCCATAGCAATAAATGTACATGCAATGTCAATTTTAAAAACGGAAAACACTAAAATATACTAATGAGCCAAAATATTATGACCACCTGCCAAAACAGCTCTGACCCTCTGAGGGGTAGACTCTACAAGATCTCTCAGAATGCCCTATGGTCTCAGGCACCAACATGTTAGCAGCATATCTTTGTCCTGCGAGGTGCAAGGCACTGCAGGTAGGACTTGTTGGTCCACTAATAGCTTGTCTTCTATCCACAGTTCATTCTGGTGCCACTGCTTACCCAGAAGCGCTGACACAGTTGTCTGGACAGAATGATTTGGCCCTTATGATGTGCAGGTCTATGAATTGACTGTTCTTTTACAATCTAATGTATCTCAGATCTTGACATGCACAGCTGTACCAAGACAATCTGTTATCTGGTTCATCTGTCTGTGATCATACTGTTTTGGCACAAATGTTTATAATGTAAATATTTTGAAAGCTCTGTGGTGGGTTGGCGCCTTGCTCAGGGTGAGTCCCTGCCTCGCGCCCACAGAACCCGGTATAGGCTCCGGGTACCCTAGTAAGGATATAGCTGTTTCAGAAAATGAATGAATGAATGAAAGAATGAATATTGTAATCTGTAATCTGAGTTCATTTAAATATCTTGACAAATCTATCTTGCACACACTCAAATTTTCAAACACACTTCTGCATATATCTTTATTAATGCTACACTGAATTTTAGCTCTAATGCATATGTTAACGTGCAAAAATAAACCACATGCACACACACACCAAGTGTGGGGAAGGGGAGGCGAAGCAGATGGCAGTCGGGTGGGTTTGGGAGAGACTCTGAAGAAAGCTGTGGTTTTGTGGGAGCTCAGAGACACTTCCATGACAAGAGAGGAAAGGCAAGGAGAGAAAGAATCTGGGAGTAAGGGAGAGAGAGGATGATGTAAATTAGGACAGATGGGTGACAGGACAATCCAGTGGAATGCATACTACTAAAAGTGTTGCTGGTGTTTTGCCTGTGTGTGTGTGTGTGTGTGTACATGCAGCCTCATTGGGGAGTGGGGGGGGGGGGCCTGCAGTGGGTTGCCTCCACTCAGCCACAGCCTTCTTTGATGAGGCTCAATCCACAGGCTCAATCAGTCCCACATGAGACAGAGAGAAAGAGATGGAGCAGAAAGTGGAGAAGGAGGACTGGAGGAGAAAAAAAGAAAAGGACGAGGGGGAAGGGTTCCTTTGATATATTTTTGCAAAATTAGATTCAAATATGTGGACTCTAAAAAAATAAAAAGGGTGCCACAAAGGTTTCTTTGAGCGATACCACATTTGTTTCCCTAAAAGAATGTTTAAAAAAACAATTTGTGAGGGTGAAGAACCTTTAAAACATTTAAAATAACATAACACAACAGTTAACAATTTAACAATTTACTGTTTTTTTCTAGAACTTGACACTATGCAGAGAAAGTTCTTCAGGAAAAGTAAAGTGGTTCTTCTAAGGCATCACACAATTTTTTATTTTTAGAGGATAAACTGGAAGAATTAATTTCTGAGATTTTGCTCCATTTAATTTCTTTGGAATCTGTCACTGTCATAACAGACCGTCATATCTCAAAAATGGTAACTACAGAAGAAGGAAAATGCTCTTAAGAAATCGTGTCACGTTAACATACATATATGAATACATGTATAACATACATATATGTATAAATATAGACTGATAAGCCACAACATTAAAACCACCTGCCTAATATTGAGTAAGTACCTCTCATGCCACCAAAACAAGACCTCTGAAAGTGTGCTGTAGTATCTGACATCATGATGCTAGCAACAAATCCTTGAAACCAAGGCCACATTGGGGGGGACCAAATCTGCTGCCAACAACACCCCTTGCTCCTATCCCAACACCCTCTTCCCCCTCCAACACAATAAAAGGGAAAACTCCTTTCCTGCCATTTTAAAATATTCTTACATTTACTAATACCCACATAAGAAAAACAAGCCAGGTGGTGGAATCTCATTAGCATGTAACCCCTAATATATGCATAAACACAAATTACATTGCTGTGTATGACCGGTAGCTAACGGATTTAGCACAACATCGCAAGACTATAAAATCATCATTTTCATAACACTTTACAAAACTCACCTTTGACTGTATACATTTAGGGGATAAGCAAACACCTTGAGCTCTTTCTTCCTTAAATCATTCCTGAATCACTTTTGCAGTGTGGCAAAGTGCTGAAAGAGGCCACTGCCATCAATGAGTGGGTCGAAGTAACATTCACATACATGCCAGAACCCAGTGTTTCCCAACAGAACACCACATTGCTTTCGCCAGCTTACCTTCTTCCTGGTGCTATCTCTTCCCCAGGTAAACGACGCACACGCACCCAGCCATCCATTCGTCATTGTGCCATGGTCCAGTTCTGATGCTCACTTGCCCATTGTAGGCACTTTCAGCAATGGACAGGGGTCAGCAAGGTCTGCGGCTACCCAGCCCCTTATGCAGCATGCTGTCACACACTGTGTATAGTGACACCTTTTTATTATAATAAACCATTTAGCAGCTATAGTAGCTCTATGGGACCAGACCAGGTGGGCTAACCATCCCTCCCCCATGAGCATCACTGAGCCTTGGACATTCACAACCCAGTCATGAGTTCACTGGTTGAATCCTTGGAGCACTAACCACTGCATACCAGGAACACCCCATAAGACCAGGCATTTTGAAGATCCTCTGACTCAAATAACCATCACAAATTGGTCCTTGGCAAAGTCACTCAAAGATGCTTATGCTTCTGCTTAGGGAACAGGCAGCAAAACTTTCAAAAAAAAAAAACAAAAAAAACATGTTTGGCCTCCTGTACCTCACAGTTCCACATTTTTCAAACAGGACAAGAAACACAACTTGACCACTTTGGTAGGCTAGTAACCCCCCACAAAAAAACAGACAATACTGAAAAAAGGAGAATGAGTCAAAGTTAAACAAAGGAGAATGAGTCCAAGTCTCTCTCTCTCTCTCTCATTCTCTTCCTTATTGGTCGGGAGAAGAGGGACAGGCCACACACCACACTACTAAACTCTACAATAACGCACCATCTTATTATTCAGAAGCTCTCCTTTGTAAATGTGATAATTATATGCTTCTCAGAATCCCCTTACACAGAGGAAATATATCATAGCATTTTAACATTTCATGTCCCCCCACCACCCCTCTGCTCAGGACTTGTAATTCGACTCTCAATGTCATGCAGTGAACTCACCTTATTTCATTGCTTCATTAATCACAATCACCCGCATTTCTAAATGTGCATGTGTGTAGATGTGCATGCATGTGTGTGTATGTGCATAAGCATATATGTGTGTGTTGGCAGCAGTCACCACCATTGTACAGATGTGACCACAGCTCCCCCTCCTTTGACCACAACAAAGGGCAATTAAACAGTGCTGCCTCGCAGGCCAGGCAGCCGACCGCCGGCAGCACTTCCACAAACACGCAGATCAGTTTAAAACCAAGGGGGGGAGGCAGTAAAACGGAGCCCGGGCGGGGGCCTCCGCTGATTCAAACCAGGCGCCCCAGCTCACCCTGCAACTCACTTACTTTTCAAATTAGTGCCACATTATGCCTGATTGTTTAGGAAGCACTTATTAACTTGCTAAATAACGGTTAGCTCTAAAAGTCCATCAAATGATTATGGGTCAGTGAATGAGGAACAGGAGCTGCCATGTTTGACTTGGGAACTGAGAGCACGCAAGAGCTAGTTCTAATGCGTCTAGACTGCAGTGACTTCAGTGTCCAGAAAAATGAGCCTAACACAAGATTTAGCTTAGAATACTCGTAGTTCCCTCCTCGTCGGACGCAAAACAAAGAGCTGAAGGCTATGGCTACTGTTTCATATTATTGATAGCGTAATATTTCTCTCTATGTTTTGTTATGTGCAATGGAGGTGTCCCAAAACCTCATGCTGGTCATCTGGCAGGGTGGGGTGCAAAGCTGTGGTTTGTGTGAAAATAGTGTAATAACACATCACGGATGCTGTCTTCGGAAAAAGTGAGCAGCAGAATTCCCTTACAAGCTGGAGAAGAAGATAGATATCTAAAGAATGCTATTGTTCCTGCACTGTAATCTGCTACACTCATACTTGTGTGTGTATACATACTTTTCCTATTTTGTAAGCATCAGTGCATGGAATCGTTCACAGTGGGACAAGGGCCGGAGGGAACTGTCCTGAGACACAAGATTTTGGAGGCCAAGTGATTACACAGCTCCTGTAGGGGGAGCTCTTTGCCCAAACTGTGCTGTTAACGTGGCGTGGGTAGCTCGTGGTGGCTTTGGTCAGGCTGACTGGAGCCCTTGGGCGCTGGCATGAGGCGAAGTGTTTCAGGAGGGGCCCCCTCAAAAACCATCTCCTTGGGGGCCACACCCACCGCTACAGCTCGCTGTGGGGGATGCTGAGCTGAGCCGAGCCCAGCCAGGCCGCCCGATTTAGAGGCAGACTCAGACCGCATGCCTTAGCCAGGGGAAGGGAAGGGTTCCTGCTTTATTTTCAGGCCCAGACTGTATGGCAAGTGCTCTTTCTGTGCATTTACATGCATCACATTTACTAAAGATGTTTCACCAGCATCAGCTACCTCAGGCAACTGCAACGTTATTATTTTACCTAAGCAAGTTCAGTTCAAAGTTCAATACCTATACCAACATGTAAAAACACAAAAGTTGTGCTTTACAAATTTCTTTGAGGGTGGTCCATTTGTGGTGTTTCTGACTAAATTTGAAAATACAAAGCTAAGAGTTGCACAGCTGAAGTTGGTGCTGGGGTCACACTTAGGAGTTGAATGTTTTCCTTTGTAACAGCTATATTTTACATGCTGCTACTTCCCTCTTTTAGCTTCAGGGTGTGGGAGCAGCATTGGGTGGTCTGAGTCTCCTCTAGCTTACATATGGTGTGGCTTTCTGGCTTTTCTTGTTTTGTTTTTGGGGTTTAAAAGAAAGGTTCTCTTTAGGTACAACTCGATTATTTTTACCTTGATCTAAAAGACTTCTCTTTCTCTCCGGTGTTCTTCCTTTCTTCCTTCCCCTCTTGGTCTTAGTGGACGTGTATTGTTCTCTTTCACATTTTTGGGTTTGTATAGACCATCCCCTTGAGCTGAGGATGTGGCAGCAGAACTGGACTTGCCTTGTGTCCCTACAGGAAATAAAGTGTGGAAGTTACCACAATTTGACAATTACACAGTAATATAGTTTAGTACCATTTCCCTTGAACTGCACTCTTCCTTTATTCTCTGCTGAGTTTATTAGCTTTAATGAATAATTCTAGCCTTATTCGCTGTTACCATTAGTGGAGCGGTATGTTAAAGCCACAAGTTTATAGCTCAAATGTACATGCTCCACACTCTTCTTATTCTTAAGAATAGACTTTTGTTGATTCATCTGAATTCTCTCAACCGCTCCTGTGTCTGTCTGTGTCTCTTCCTCATTTTCCATTGAAATTCCCATTTTTTTGTGACCACATGGGCTGGAAAAAGCAGTCATGCTGCAAGGCGAGTCTGTCCCTGACCCTGTATCTCTCCCTCACCACATTTCCATCTCCAGAGCAACTCGCATACGTCTAATCATTTCACTTTTTTCCCTGCATGGCAGCGTTATTAAGAAGCTGAATTTTCTGAGGGCTACAGTGGGGAGAGGAATTCAGCGAGACTTGATTCCACTGATTCCCATTTAACCGCTCTGGAGAACTCGCCACGCTGACGACATGCAGGCTGATGATGAAAGCATATTGACCCCAAAAGAAAAAAGATGCTGTGAAACACAGTCCAAGACAATCACTCGCTCAAGAGATTTACAGTTCATATGAAATGCCTCTGGAATTGAAATGCAATCTTTGTTCAAGCCAAGAACTACTTGCACACTACAGTCACCAAGACCCCATGTGCGTATGATTATGAGAAACCCATTATACCATTTGTTAAGGGATTAAAACAAGGGCTTTCAGAAGAGGCTGTCGTGAAAGCAGTGTCATACATTTCTATGTAAAGTATGAAAGATACCCTCTTGTTTGCACTTTCTCCCTCTTCCCCTCATTTGCTTCACCAACATATGTGCACACGAACACACTCTTGTTTAAAGCACAATAATCTTTTTTTACAAGCCATTTCCCTGCCCCAACGTGCAGAAACCTTAATGTCAAAATTTAAAAATAGACACAAAATGATTTCCCCCATTTTCCTACAAAATCTCTAATTACAGATGTAGACTCTCTCCCATCTTTGAAGGAAACTGTTGGTGGGGATAAGCCCAGTAAGAACATCCCAATAAACTGCTTACATTCACTGGCACTCCATATTATGACTTCTACACCTCTCCTTTCAATTTATGCACGCTTTCAGGATGTGTTATTACTGATCATCAAAGGGAAATAGCAAAGCTATTAGCTGAAATGGGGAAACCACATTTAAATCGCAAGGAGTGCAGTTTCCTCAAGCTACATCAATCAAGATTTCCACATGTGGCACCGTACTTTGCTATTTACATTAAGTCTATGTGAATTGGCCAGCTGCATCTCCTCCTTCTTTCTGTTCCCTGATGTATATACCAACACTTTAACAGTGCTGTTACTTCAGTCTTCTTCACAGAGTCAGTCATACTTATGCAGCTTCATGGAAGATTTGCACATTTGCAACCAACTAGTTAGAATCATTTACTTTTATTGAAACAAAGAAAATGTGGTTGTGAATTTATTAAGCCCATTTTACTGGACTGGTTCTGCTATTGAGCACACATTTTCAACACACATTTTCACCATTTTATACTACCCCTCAGCAACAATGGAGTGCTGATCAAATCTGTATTCTGCTCTCAAGTGTAAATTATACATCGAAGAACCACCCAAACACCCAATCTAAATGCTATATTTGCCTTTAAATGTTTATTTTGAAAACAGAGCCTGGATAAAACTTAGCTGCTCTTCATAATTGAGACTTATTCATTCCTAGAACTGCGGCTCAAACATGCCATTCATAGCAATTTCACTTTGGAAATAGCTGAAAATAAAGGGTGGTAAAGATTGGGTTTAATCATCCCATCTGTTCTGCTCAGACTGTGTCAGCAAGAGTTGAACTGGTAGCATTCATGTAAAACAGTGTTCCGAATATGTTGCTTCAAACAGACTCTTACCTGAAAATGCCATTCTTAGCTATTACGGCAAACATATTGGCCAAGAGTTATTCTTTGATTTTATTTAGCTTTTTCATGAACCTACCTGGAAATGGACACAAGTACTTTGCCCCCAGTCACAAAGAAGAGCACACTTTTTCTAATCTCAAAAACAAGTAACTAAAGTTCCCTAAGCATCGCTGGAAATTGAAAAGTATTTTGTGGTCAAGACAAGAAAAGAATATAGCTATCTGCAAGAAACATCTGAGCTGAGTTTGCCATGAAGTCATAGAGAAAAAGGCTAATACCTAAAGTAAAGTATGGTGGTGGATCTGTGATAATGAAGGGCAGTTTTTCTTCCAAAGTCTCATGGCCTTGGTACCAGTTGTTATTCTTTCACCACAGAATCAGGTTTTTGCAGTGGCCTAGCCCATACTTCAAATCCTCTGTCTATTTTATAAATCTTATTTTTTCTTTGAACTTTTAACTTTCATAATAATTAGATTTCTCACATTTTCGGATAAAACTAGACATATTTAATGTCCTATGCTGATCATCTGTACCAATGTTGCCAATAATTGAATGGACACTGTATAAGAGGGAAGGTGACAAGTACATGATGTGTTTTGATAGATCTGATGAACACATGGCCTGACAGTTACATTTATGTGAAAGTGTTATTGTAATAATGTAGTCAGATACAAACCTCCACCAGACTTGACAGTGCCCTCTAATGGAATCACATCAGTAGCCACTGTGTCATCTTGCATGACTATGATAAAGGATTAAATGATTGACTTTGTGCATGTGAGAGAGAGAGAGAGTGAAAGACAGAGAGAGAGAGGGTCAGTTGAAGAGCAGACTGCTAAATATAGTCTGTGTGTTACAGTGAGGGCCAAACTCTCACAAACTACAAGCCTGCTCTGACCAAGCCTTGTAATTGAGGGAAAAAATAAAGAATGAAATTATATGTTTATTTTTGAAAACAATTTTAATCTTCTCTCCCCTCATTTTGGAAAAAAAAGAGACGCCCACAAGGACACTCAAAACCAAGATGGGCTACCGGAAGACCATTTTAACTGTTTATTTATTTGATAAATGTCTGTAAGCTAGCCTCACACACAGTGGAAAAGCATACTGTATGGTTCTGTAAGCTTAAAAAGAAACTGAATATAGAGCGTGTGTATAGCAAATGTTACAGTGAACAAGGTTGATAGAAAAGAGAGGAAGCTGCCATCAAATGAACGGTAATTTTAAACGAAAAGAGCAGTATGTGTCTGAAGCATGCTGTTTAAAAGAAGCAACCGAAAAGATTTTAAGCAGTTAACTGACACCATCAGTGGATATGATAATACAGCAACATGGATTTCAGTAAGTGTAAAAGCACGTTTCGCTTTACTTAAATGATGCAGATGTTCTCAAAATGCCTCCTGGTAATCGGTTCCTTCTTTTGATTTTTTTTTTCTTCAAATCTTGAATCACACACCAAATAAAGAATGGGGGTTTCACATGTTGACATTAGCATCATGCTCAGCTTAATGAACCTGCTATCGAAGCGTTCTGGAGCGTCCCTTTAAAGACCTTTAATCATAGGTTTAAGTCATTCTGAGCCTACACAAGTCTACACACTCCCTCGGTTCTGCTGGCTTTACATGACGTTGGTCTCTGTTTCTGTAAACACAGGAGCGATGGCCTTTTATCAAGTTTCAGGTTATAGAAATCAAGAATTATGCTATGAAGCTGTGTACAGTACTTGTTTCATTATGAATAGTTGGCAGCTCCTTCTTCAAGACTTCCAGGGCCAGTGCACTTTAATCGTTACGTTTGTATGTTTGTATTTTGTTTGGGAAAAAACCTGCAAGGGGGGTCGAGATAGTTATCTTTAAGCAATTATGTTTTCTTTTGGACATATGAACAGATGGTTTTCGGTCTAGACTTGCAGGGATGGTCCTCGGTCATGGTGCCGCTGTGTTGTGCACAACTCCAATTTTTCATTCTAAGTGAAAACATGCTTTAATCCACATAACTGTTCAAATGAGCAGATCTACCCTGAGCACACACACATTTACTGAGTAAATGCCACACACTATGTTTCTCACTCACTACATAAAACTCAATATAACCGGGTAAGAATGTCTCAACAGAATTATAACTTTATCTTTCAGTTTCTTTATTTTTTATTTTACAAACCCAGTGTCAATGCTTTGTCTCTTCCAAGTTATATCTATTTGATCAAATACACATATATCCATTTGTGACAGATTTTTATTCTTTTAAAAATGTTTTTAATTATAGCTCTTGACTTTTATTTTTTTTTACCACGTCCCATCCAACCAATGGCTAGAAAATCACTGCAAAATTAGTGATTATATTGTTTTTACTGTGATTATTGTCACAGTCAGAGCACAACCTTGTATCTCCACTTTTGTTCTGTCATATTTTTAACATAATTTGAAAGCGCCAGCTGGGTGTACCTGCACTGAATCAAAATTTTACGATGAAGGGACCAGCACTCCAAAATGACTTAGATAAACATCCTGGTTCATAAACTTGCATTGCATGCCAATATTTTTTTTTTCTAATGTAGGAATATCTGTTTCAAAGTTGTTACCAATCTTGTGTGTAAGATGCACCTACTATAAGGAAAAATCCTATATCTATTTCATCATCCATGATGTGCACAGTTTCCATGTACATTTAAAATAAAACGGGTGACTACTGACGATCATGCTGGTACAGTATGATGGCACACGTGAGGGAATCTACACTGTTATGTGTAATACAATAATCACTATAACCTACTTTTAAAACTTTGAAATAAAATAAATGTTTGGTCATCTTAATACATTAATCACATTTGCTTTTTGTCAATTTTTTGATTAATTTACACTAATATACATGTTAACCAACAAAAGTATTTCTCTAATAAATGATTCATTATTTAATCTATGGGTAAATATTTATGATTTGCCACCATTATTTAAGTAAATGTATGTTTTTTGTTACATGCTAGAGCTTATGTGAAGTAGTAATTGTAATTGTAAACTTTCATTGTGTAATTTAGCTAGACTAATCATTATTTAGTTTACGTGTGTTTGTTCTATAAATGGAGTTTTGAGAATCAACGCATTTAAGAAAGCCACAACTTTTGTTCAGTTACATTTCAGCCAAACCTATTCTTGATGATCAGTGTCCCAACCTGAGCTCCTCACCTCATTGTACGAGCAACCAGCCGACAAACCTAACCTTTCATTAATTACATTTCAACATTGTAGTCTATTCATGGGTGTATTTAGGGTAGAATTATAGTGCTTTCCATTACTAGTAACCTATTTTGATTCAGCAGGACTTAGGTAGCCTTTCAAAATTTGATAATAAAAGAACCAACAGAAATGATCCAGGAAGACTTAGATGTTACTTTTTACACTGAAACACTGGTACACTCAAAGTTAATGTTTCTTCCTTCTCCTGTAAAGTTGTTGGAGATATGAGGTTTTACTGTTTAACTGATTACAACATACAAACCTTTCAAATGCAAACATTACAATATATAATATTAATTTAAAAATCCAATGACTCCTAAAATTGTGTGTATACACACACACACACACACACACACACACACTCATGCGCACACACACACACACACACACACACAC
>JBBPCX010000114.1:23534281-23544776 GCA_037974365.1 Hydrocynus forskahlii | reverse complement strand
GAGAGAGAGAGACCGATATAGGTAAAACAATACAGCTGAGTAGATGTTTATGGTGTAATCCTGATTCAGAATACAGATTATCACTATACTTTATTTGTGAGAGGTGTAAAATGGTTCAAACAGGCCACTCTTCCACTCTGTACTGTTTTTGAGGCTCTCAGGAGGGCCTACCTGAGAACCGGAGGCACTCAGACTGTCCTAAGCTCAGCTCTGAGGTTATTTTTCATCTGTTTTTCTGTATGTATTCACGTGTGATTGTTGTTTGTTGGTGCTATGTATGTGTTTGAGCGGGGGCTCGGGAGGAAATAAAAATCGGAAATAGCATTTTAAACGTTTTTAAAAGTTTGAGGTCACGGGGCCGTGGCGGCAGCTCTGCTAAATGACAAGCCCCAACAGCAGGAGGACATGGGAGCAGGAGTTTATATTCTCCATTTATGCTCACTCTTACCTACTGTTCAGAGTCAGTGGTGGTGGGCTGGTCTCTGTTGGTGGGTGGTGGGAGGTGGTGGGAGGGGGGTCTTTCTCTCTCTCTCTCTCTCTCTCTCTCTCTCTCTTCATCTCTCTCTCTCGTTGGCCCTGCTTCAGTCGTTTCAGACCCTGTCATTAGAGGGCGTGTCCCAGAATCCACATAGAAGTCGTCGGTGCATCCGTGACTTCACACAGCGTCCCGGGCCAGCGAGCTCACTCCTTGCCCGTCTCGAGCTCAACTTTTCGGATCTGCCCCTCAGGGATGGCCGCCTCGGTTCTGGAGGTAAGAAGTGGCAAACTGCCTGATCACTCACTCACTCACCTACTCACTCACGGGCACGCACGCACTCACGCACACACCCCTGGTCTTCAGTTTCAAAGTGCTGGTGGCAAAACTGCATGTATTTGCATGTATTTGACGCGTGTAGTTTTACGCACTGTTGCGAAACTTGAGCCAGTTTGTGCAACACGCGTCCTGCGTGAAGTCCGTGATACAAATCGTGTGTATAAAGTCGTCAAAGTTGCGAGTGTGAGGCTGAGCCGTCTGAGGTGCTGATGTTCCAGGACAGAATGGCAGGCTGCTAAACCCGTTTCTTGGACAGGCTGGGAGAAATGTAATGAACTGAAGCTGATTTTTTAAAGAGTGGGGGTGAATGCAGGAGATCGGTTGTACTGGAACAGCATATTCTAATGGATAATAATGGATAATTATAGAGCTCCACACGTTCTGGCCATGCAGGCTTTCCTACAGCCCTCCCACTGAACTTGAAAAATGAAGGAAATGGGGAATAAAAAACCTGCGGTGGTGGCTTTGGTGCAGGCATTACAGTTCAGTTTAAGCCCCACGTGGTAATGGGGAGCAGGGAACGTGGAAGGGGAGAAGTAGACCAGGGCCAAGGTGAACCACAGCAAGAAGCCCTGGAGTGCCCCCGGCCAGCAAACTTTCAGCCAGCGGGGAAAACATCATCCTCTTGCCTTCTAAAACTTTCTGAATGGAGCAAAGAGTGGAAAGTCAAATTCTGTGAAGCAGGATAGAAGTGTTTATCTAAAGCAGAGGTTTTAATTGATTGGTTCCTTCCATTTTTTCCACACATTTTCATGTATTTCAGATTTTTTTATTCGCTCACAAATCTTGAGAGCTATAAATGAATCCGATTACGGCTGCTGATTGTCGACCATCCAACTTCACTTTCCTGTTTGTCATATTTCTCTGTCCTCTTTTGATTATTTCTGGGGTTGAATACAACTCAGCTTCTCTAGTCATTCCTACGGCGGAAGGAACAAAGTGTGATGGCCGAAAGTGGTGCTTTAATTTATAGTGACAATTCATATTGTGATCATGATTATAACTCTTATAATGAGTCTAACAGTGGTACAAACTTCTGATTTCTAAATGATCTATTTTTTCAGTCGTTCATTACCGTTAATATCCAGTGTAGCAAACATGGGCTACAAAAGTCTGTCCTTTGTACATAATCGCTCAAGTGACCAGGTGATTGACAGAACAATAAAAAAAAGCAAAGTCTGTAAAAGTAGTCCTCAAAAACAATGTCTTACCCATCCAGCGGCGATGATAACCATGAAGTGACAAACGTGTTTGACTGGAATTGTATGTGTGATGACATGTTGATCACTAAGGCGAAGGTTGTTGCATATTTCTGTCTGGAAACCACCAGGAACCCTGTCTGCTCATATGTGTAGTCTTGTTTAGTGTGAATAATTGAGGGACTCAGTGATGACATGAAATATTTTTTTTAATCTACACATACATTTAGCTGCAACACATAGAACAGAAAAACATACAAACACCAAAGAAGCGAAAGGACTATGTGAACCAATCCAGCTTCATACATTTTAATGCTGAATGGGACTGTTCTATCTCTTCTCAGGAGGAAACACGTTATGGCTCAAGTCCTTTGGCAATGCTGACCGCCACCTGTAACAAGTTCGGCAGCACCAGTCCAGTTCGCGACACGGCCACACCTGGCAAAACAGTGAGCGCGGCGCCAGTGAAGAAACCCTACAGCATGTCTTCCGACCTCCAGACACCTAAGAATGGCCGGGGCAGTGAGGGCCTTGCAGACTCTTACAGCAGCTCATTTGGCACAGGAGGAGGCCTCCTCACCCCCACCGGCAGCCCCCCTCCGCCTACAGGAGCGTACGGCTCCGACTACAACCCTTTCTCCTCGTTCCAGACCTCCACAGCCTCTCAGGACCCTTCGCTCCTAGTGACCAAAGCCCATGCCACGGCTGACTGCCTGACCAGTGTCTACACCTCGCTGGACATGACGCACCCATATGGCTCCTGGTACAAGGCAGGCATTCACCCTGGCATAACGGCTGCACCAGCTAACGCCACCTCCTCCTGGTGGGATGTCCACCCAGGTTCCAACTGGCTGAGTGCTGGCCAGACCCAACCAGATAGTCTCCAGGCTTCACTGCAACCTGTAGCTCCACAGGCCTCACTCAGCCCTCCTATGCCCAGCTACAGCTCTGACTTCACCCCTCTGAACCCAGCCCCTTACTCCTCGGTTGGCCTGGGCTCCTCCTCACACCTCCTGCAGTCTTCCCAGCACATGCTCCCACAGGACATGTACAAGCCCAAGCCAGTGCCGAGTGCTGGCCTCATTGAGAATCCCATGGGCCTGAAGCCAGCCCGTGGCTCTGGGGCTTACGCAGGTGGTTCGGCGACCACTAGCAGATCTTCCTGCGACTGCCCCAACTGTCAGGAGCTGGAGCGGCTGGGCGCGTCAGCTGCCTCGCTGCGTAAGAAGCCTGTGCACAGCTGCCACATCCCGGGCTGCGGGAAGGTCTATGGCAAGGCCTCACACCTCAAGGCCCACCTGCGCTGGCACACAGGCGAGCGACCTTTTGTATGCAACTGGCTCTTCTGCGGAAAGCGCTTCACACGCTCCGACGAGCTGGAGCGCCACGTGCGCACGCACACGCGTGAGAAGAAGTTTACATGCCTGCTGTGCAACAAGCGCTTCACACGCAGCGACCACCTCAGCAAGCACCAGAAGACCCACTCAGAGGCCGGCCTGCAGGGGAAGGCCGGAGGAGGAGAGGGTGAGGCAGAGCCCCGGGGACCCGAGGAATCCACAGACCCCAGCAACAATGGGGCCCCGTCTGGCCCAGGGAATGGCCTGCAGGACCACACAGCTAACATAGAAGAGAAGAACACCGCAGGGAATGTGGTGGAGAACAGCAGTGGACTGCTGGAAATATAACCTGTCTGAAATATCTTCAGATGGAGCTACTGTTACATCGGTGCTAATCCACAAGAAAAATTATGCATTGTGAATAAAATTGACTTTTTATTGACGTACGCCTTTAAAAAGACTCAGTCAGCTGGCTCAGAGGGAACCAGTGTACCACTAAAGCAGACTGTCTCCTAGCATGACATTGAACATTGTGTGAAAACAAGAAAGAGCAGGAGGTTCTTATATGTTTATTAGGCAGGCGTATAGATGGCCATCTAGTAGGGCCATCTGTTTTGGCTTTTTTAGGTTCTGATGTTTCTTTTAGGATGTTCAGTTGAATTGTTAATCTCTGTCCTTTGAGCATTATAAATTGACAGATGTTATGTCATTTGTCTTTATCCAATGGCTTGCCTGGCATTTTGGGCTTCACCAGCAGTTCCTTACAATGTTTATCACATGTAGAGACTTCTTAGTTTTTCTTCTTTTAATCACAAACCTTCCAGAAGGCGTAATGATTGTTTCAGAGGCCCCCAAGCAGATCAGGGCTCATCAGCCTGTTGGGCTGTAATAAAGAAGTCAGGTGTACAGTTTAGTCTTTGCTTTGAGTTCCATGTTGATTCGTTGCTTGTCTTATTTAATGTCCTATTTACATAAAAAATTAATTTATGTCTTAAATTATGAACAATTGAGTGACAATCTTGCATTTTACTGGCAAAAGGGAAAACAGACAATGAATCAAAGCCAGGCATTAAGACTTTTCATTTTTGTGTGATTATTTATTTATTTTTTTAGACACTTGATTTTCAGATTCTGCTGGCTGTTCTATGAACCCTCTTTGTAGAATTATTAAAAGCCAAATTGTAAGGTGTAAAATTGATTTTTCTATAACATGTTATCTTAATCACATTTTTTGTTTACCACTGTGTACATATTGGAAGCCATGAGATGTTTCCAAGCCCCAGGCAACTGTTTGTCTATAATTAAATTAAGTGAAATTCAGTTCTCTGTTCTCTGTATTTTCTTACAGATATTGTCTGCAAAAGGTGCAGTGATAAATGTATTCAGCCACCTTTGGCAGTCACTGGTGTATTACAGTGGCTGTGTTATTGGTGGTCTTGATGCATTGTTTATGTAGTACTTAATATTTGATAAAAGAGGCTGAATAAAACATTGTTGGGACATTTGTCATTACCAAAAGATGAAAAAGGCCTCAAACTGTGAAATATTAAACACTGCTCCAATATTGCATTTTTACAATTAATAGTTGCTACAACAATAATAATTAGAACAGAAGATGGAGAGGAAATCGTGTACAGTGTCTTGCATATAAATTTCTTTTGTTATGTCTCCAAGTATTTTCTCCTAAATATGTTAGTGGTATTGTTTATGCTTTTGTACTAAACAGGCTTTATAATGGTTGCCATTCATGCAAAACTCAATATATCTCCACAGACCCATTGTTTTGACTTGTTCAAGTCGAGTACAATTACAGGAGTCAACTGACATATAATTTAACTTGAAACAAGCGCTACAGTTTCAGCCCTGTGACACAGGGCTGACCAATATGATGATATTTTAGCGCAGTCATGATAAATCCTGTCACAGTGACCTTTTCTGAGGATTTAAATGATTTTAATGTTGCCAGAGCTTAAAGAACTCTGACCAGTTGCATGTTTGTTTAAAAAGAGTATAATTAGCCCTGTTTGATTTGATTTAGTTCAGCTGGGTGTGCCATTGTACACAAGATATATTAAATGAAGCACCGCTGGTGCATTGTGTTCTCAAAACACATTATGTATCGTAATATATGGTCTTGCGAAAATCATTGTGATATATATTTTCTATATTGCCCACCCAAAATCATGATGCATTCTTTGTACTGAGAAAGTCTTCAAAGTATTATATTTTTGTCATATCCACTCACACCTCAAAGGCAACAAAGTGGCATAGGTAACGTCTTTGCAGTAGAAATGAATAGATGACAAGAAGATGAGTGCACTGTACAAAAATGTCAGTGTTTTAGCCTGTTTTAGTGTTGCTAGGCTGTCTTGACATTTTGAGCTAAATTAACTTCTTACAGTTAGTTAACAGAAGAAAAAATATTTATTACATCATGTTAACCTAGAATTTGGTCGTAAACTCTAAATATTAAGGCCAGCCACAACATTTCTTCATTTAATGACCATGAGATGTGATGGTCCAAACTATCAAGTAATTTGACCTTTTTGAGCAAGTTCCTTTGAAATCTCTTTCTCTCCTTCTTATATTCCTCCTTCTGTTTTAACCCTATCCCCTGTGCTCCGGCCTGTCGGTCTTTGCGATCTTATGGATGAACAAATGCCTTAATTAGTTCTCGCAGCCCAAACAAAGCGGGGCTCTCAGTTGACACAATGTGTCTCACAGAGCACCGCCGAGAGTCCGCTTGAGAAAATTAAACCTCCCCCGCTGTCTGCTTGCACCAATTTACCCCCACCAGCCCAGCTACTGGACAATTACCCCACATCACTGCTGCAGACTGGGCAGCGGAAGAGAGGACAGGAGAAGAGAGGAGAGGAGATGGTGGGGTGGGGTGAGGTGGTGTCGGGTGGGGGGGGTAGAGGCACTATGGTGTTTACAGAATTGTAGGCTGTCCATGTGGCAGTGAACTAACAACAGACTTCAGAAACCAAAGACAACATTCTCTGGCGCTAATGTTTGCCGGCATCCAAATACCAGGAGCCCTGAAGAAACTGAGTGTAAGCAGAGGGTTTTTTTTCTTTGTATTGAGTCACTGAGCAACCTTTTCTGAAAAGTTATTCCCTATTGACGAAACACTGAGTCTGGCAAGCCAATCTGACCAAAGCCTGTGTTGAAATTTGCTGTGAAATGCAGGGATGGGTACTGGTACTTTTACAATAACAGAATTACTTCTGTACTACTGACTACTGAAAAAGCCTGCCATTTATCACCAAACAGAACCTAAGATGTCAGTCAAACTAAAAGCATACTTGTTCCAAAATCTAGACTGGTGATTGGCTGCCTAAACACTATACACATTTTTTTATTCAACATTCAACAAACAGAAACAGCACACACAAATGTCGCACAATTTTCGACCTGCTCGGCTTGATGTTTTGAATGAAGCTTTTGGAACAGATTTTTTGTAAACTATTTGAGTTCAAAAGTAGTATTCCCTAGTGGGCACACTTAAATAAATAATTCAGTTAAAATCAAACAGCCTGCTCCCAAGTATCTACCCTAGACCACCTGAAGAATTTCAGAATTTTCTCTAACCTTAAAAATGCATCATCATAAGAAGATTTCCAAGTATTCAAAGCTACAAATCTCTGAGGAATACTTTAACAAATACATTCACGATTAATTTTTTAATCTGTTTTTGGTCAGAGTGTCTCTTTAAGAATAACTCTTTATGTAGTTACTGGACAATAAACCATTGGATGTCATATATCATATATGTGTGTGTGTGTGTGTGTGTGTACTTAAAGGAAGATATTAAAACAAGTATCCTGGAATCGATATTAAAGTATCCAGGAATCAATATTAAAGCCAAGGGAATATTGGTATTATATTAAATCCCCAAAATATCAATACCTGCACGTATTGATTTGATCAGAGATTGAAGTAAAAATCACTGAAGTTTTCTTTCCAGTCAGTGACATGCTGTCTTACTCTTTGATCTGGAATAAGTGTACACAACTTAAGTGCGGTTGTAATCACGACTTATATAAGGGGTAAATTCCAGAAGCACCGTACGCACAATAACCCCGTCACACACACACACATATACACATTTGTGACAGCACACTGGCCTCCCGCACCTCTCCTCCTCTCTCTCTTCCCCTGGCCGGGTATGGTTCTAATTTACTGACTCTAATGAGCTGGAGTTGAGGTCAGCTGGTCCCGGGGCCGAGTCTGTCATCAAGGCCTGACATGTTTATGGAGGTCTGAAGTGGGCGCGCGGTCGAGTCCACAGCTTTAAAGACACAGGCGGAGGGTTTGGGTGGAGTGTGTATGTGTGTGAATGTGTCTGTTGGGGGATATATGGGGGGTAGGGGAGCGTCCGTGGCTTCTGACTCCAGCGTGACTATTATTTTTGCCTTTTTATACTCTCCTGCGGTGGTGGCAACCTTGTTTTATTTTTAAAACTTTATGTTCGAAGAGTAAAAAAAAAGAGAGGAACCTAGGAGAGAGCAGTGCCTCGAGTGAGGCAGTAAAAAGATAAATATACTCAGAGACGTGAGAGAGACAAGACAAGAGGAAAGAGAGGAGAGAAAAGACAGAAGTGAAAAAGACAAAAATGTCCAGCCTTTACTTGCCTCCCTGTCCTCAATGAGGTTTAGGCTAACCTAATGCTGGGCGTTTCTGATTAAATTCAGCATCTTAACATTTTCTGAATATTTCAGTATAAATATAAATATGGTTTCAGAGTATAATATGTTTGCATTAATAAAGTTAATGACCTAATTTTTCCTGACTGCTGGGTCTCTATACTAATAGAATGTCCTGATGCAGACAATGTCTTATGAACCTGACATTGCTTTAACTGTTTTCTTCTGTTTTTCTCTCCAAAAGACAGTTACTTCTTATTGCTTTGAGCTGTTATTTCATTTCAGTCTAAATCACCCATCAGATCAGGTCAACCAGGTTTTGGTTTTCATTCAAAAACCAACATTGTTAAGCGAGGCCCATACTGGAATAATGCTATAAATGATATATAGGCCAGCTCTAGCCTGAACACCAAACACAGCCCCAAACACCTTTAACTCAATGCTCTTTCAAACTCCAAGTTCTCTTAATGGCCTCACTTTGCATTTACAAGAGTTTAGAGGAGAAACAATGGGCCTTCCTCAAATCTTAAGGTGGCTATTGGTGATAAATCTTCCCTATGCCCTGGAGAAAGGGAGGGATGCATTTCAACAGGAAAAGACTCAGGTGTGTGCAGGTGACCTTTGTTTTAAGGCTGTAGAGGGGGGGCAGGGGTGGGACTGGGACACTAGGCCTCTGGGGATCTTTCGGCATCAACAGTAGCAGAGAAAAAGAGAGAGACGAGAGAAATCGGTGAGCTAAAACACCAGCAGGAGGTCAAGAAAGGTCAGATGGTCGCTGATGAAGAAAAAGGAAGAACGTTTTCAGTCCCACAAAAGAGACCCAAGATTGATCATCATTAGTCCATTTAAATTAACTGTGTTGGCAACAGGGTGGTGCTTAGCAATAATTATCTAAGGCTTTCACAGCAGCCTTTATGGGCCCCTTTCTGTAACTGAGCTGCCTTCTGCTCTGAAATGTATCAAACACACCACTAAATCGACCAATTCTGTTTATAGGAACTGTGGGCAGGCTGTGGCAGGCTCCATATCCCTGTAAAAAGATAATATGTTCCCTATTAAATGTCCCCCGGATGACAAATTGCTTCCAGAAAAAAAAAATGAAAGCCAAGGAAATGGGCTGTGACACTTCAAAATAGACATCCTCTTCTTAATTCCTCAAATTCACAATTCTGCTCCTTTAAACTAGACATCCTCCTACTTTGTCCGCCATGTGTACAGTATGTACATGTCTACCTCCTAACACCCAGACATCTCAGCCATCTTCTTTGCTTGTGTTTACACAGAAAATAAACAAACTGGACACCAGCCCTCCAGGTCCAGAGTCTGAGAACCCTGGTTTCTGGCATTTTATGGTATTTTACATGATCTCCTTTGTTGTATTTAGTCGTGTGCTAAGGTTAGGACACTCTGGTTAAAATTACAAGTTTTATTGATTTTCTTTGTGAAAATAAGTGTACATATGAATGTTCAATTATCTGTTGTGCAGCTGAATAAAAGAGAAAATGTGGCCCGTGCAAAAGTTATGGCACATTTGATACTTTTGGCATTCATTTATTTAGTTTTCCAGCTTATCACAAACACATTGAAGCTATGCACTAAAATTTGCAGGGGAAAAAATCATATTTAAGTGTGTTCTCAGTAGAGAATGTGCTCTTATTTTCACAAAACATGTCATTTGACCAAGGGCGTTCACTTTTGCGTACAACTGTATCTCCTTTTTTAAGGGTAGAACATATGACTTGTATTTAAGAGCTGTTCATGGTGCTTCAGGCTAGGACTGCAGTAATAAAACCCGAGAAATGACCCCCATAAACAGTTCAATTTGTAAGTATGTAAAGCCCAAAAGGGATAGACACAAAACTCATTTATTTTGTTATCAACATCTCAAGCCATTATGCAGTGAGAATAATAAATCCTCAAAAACACACGAAGAAAAGGTTTTTTAACAGCTAAACTATTCTGCAAAAAAAAAACTGTCCAGCCCACTCTCTCTGTGTGGTAGCTGTAAGACTAAAGCTGAATTTGAAAAAGAAGAAAGAATAGAATAAAGAAAGAAGAGAGTTAAAAAGAGCAGAGGGAAAAAAAACTAAAAAAAATAAAAAGATGAATAACGATTTACAGAATAACATTAAGTGGGAAAGAGAGAGAGAGAAAGAAGGAGGAAAGAGGGGGAGAGGGGAAGGAGGAGAGAGAGGAAAAGCGATGTAGAGGGGAGTGGTGAGAGAGAGAGAGAGAGAGAGAGAGAGAAATAGAGCGCGAGATGGAGTGGTGTGACAGAGCGAGAGAGCGAGAAAGAGAGCTGGAGGGAGAGAGAAAAAGGGAGAGCGAAAGAGAGAGCGAGAAAGAAAGAGAGAGAGAGAGAGAGAGAGAGAGAGAGAGATGGAGAGATGGAGTGAGAGAGAATGAGAGAGGGAAAGAGAGAGAGAGAGAGAGAGAGAGAGAGAGAGAGAGAGAGAGAGAGAGAGAGAGATATGTTCCGAGTGAGTGGTTTTCTTT
>JBBPCX010000114.1:23515283-23534181 GCA_037974365.1 Hydrocynus forskahlii | reverse complement strand
TAATCACCTCTCGTCATTGGTTTCCTCGTTACACGTCGCATTATTGATGAAAAATATCCTATGCTATATTGGTGATGTCATCACCGCCATGCTGCTCTGATTGCAGATGACAGCTTTGGTCTGCGAGGATGCTGTAATTAAATCATGAGGAAAAAAGCACTAGACACACTAAGACTAGTCACACACACACACACATACACAAACACACACAGATGCACCCTCATTACTTGCATTAGTCATTTATTAAAAGTATTTATTAAAAGATACACACATATATAAGCTTTCAGAAGCCTCTTTTGTGTGATGAAGGCTTTCTTCATTAAAGGCTTAAAGAGGTCAAGACCTCGGACTCTGCAAATGACTCTTGTGATAGATTCACAGTAAAGGTCAAAGATCAAGCGTATTGATCAACCCATCTCTAACCTCTAACTAAAGCTGGAGTCTTGGGTATCATTATGAACCGCCTGCTTCGTAACACAGCTAACAGTATTCACGGAACAGAACAGATGTTTCCACTCCTGTGGAACTCACTGATTGGTTACTTTTAACACTTCTCTGCTCCAACATATCTGGCCACACCTGGCTCATCACACAATCTTGGAGTTTTTAATAGGACAGAATAGAATGGAACAGAATGGAATATAATATAATAGAACAGAACAGAACAGAATAGAAAAGAATGGAACTACAGCATTCTGTATTCATTTGTAGAATATAGTAGAACGCAATACAATCGAAGATAATAAACAGAGGAGGTCTACATCCTGCTGTTTAATCCAGTCAGTGAGTGTTATTTATTATGTAGAATAGAACAGAATCTACTGACTGCACTACTGAAGCAGATAACTTTCTCTCCGGGTAGCAAGCCACACTGGCATTGGTTTTTGCCTTTTTTTTAGCCTGGCAAGAGGCAAATTGCTTAACAAAGTCATAACAGAACTGCAAACAATATTGCAGAGTTATGAATCGAAACACTCCCTTCAACCTGCTGTGAAATTACCTTCACACCAGATGAAAAGGGCCTGAGAGTTAATGGCTGTTTTTTGGCTCGGGTTGCTCGGCTTTTTGCCTCTTCCACTCTGACATTTTGGCAGAGGGGGAACGTCACTTTGAACATGTGGGTGAACTTTTGAAGAGGTCCACACTATGTGTCTGTGTCTGAGTGTGTGTGAGTGAATGTGATGTATGTAGGTTTGGGGAGGGAGGCTGCAATCCAACAGCTACGCATGCATCCGAAGGTTTTTTGCCTTTGAGTCTCAGCAGGGGTTCGGGCTGAGTGTTTGATCTACTTAAGTCAGTTCATGTCAGATAATGTTTTGGGTGGGAAAGACCCACGTTCGAGAGATGATTTGCACAGTAAGGAGCCTGCAAATCTGCTGCATTAGGGTTGAGCGGAAGCCATCGTATGACACAGTTCGTTTCTGTCAAGACTCTTACCAGTCTACTCTCTGTTCCTGCTAAAGGCCATCTATGAATTCCAAGACAAGAGACTAACGCGGACATGTTGTGACATTAGCACACTCACGCCAGTGACAGAGCTCTCAGTAGGACTGCGCAACAAATCTGCTGCTGATCAGCAGTATTAGTGATGCTGCAATTCCATTATCACAGAAGATAATAAGCAACAACTCATTAAGTGTTTTTAACAGAGAGCACCCTGACCAAATCTTTCTATTTTTTGCATGGAACTTCACACTACAAACCATTTACACCAACAAGCCACTCAAACGGGTACACTTACATTCTGTCTATACTTACTGTCAGTCAGCTCCATTTAACGTACACAAAATGAACAAAAGTATTGGGACACACTTCTTAGGTTCAGGGTTTGGGCCAGGCCCCTTACTTCCAGTGAAGGGCAACCTTAGTGTTTCTACATAGCAAGTCATTTTGGACAACGCCATGCTTCCAACTTTGGACACAGTTTCGGGAAGAACCTTTTCTTCTCCTACATGACTGTGCCCCAGTTCACAAAGCAAGCTCCATAAAGACATGGTTGGATGAGTTTGGTGTGGAAGAACTCGACTGGATCTCCCAGAACCCTGAACTCAACCCCATCCAACACCTTTTGGTTGAACTGGAACGGAGATCGCGAGCCAGACCTTCTCATCAGTGCCTGACCTCATAAATGCTGTGCAGCATGAATGGGCACAAATTCCCACAGAAAGGCCAAAATCTTGTGGAAAGCCTTCGAAGAAGAGTGGAAGCAGCTCTATATTAAACTATATGTATTTGATTGCAAAGTCGCTGTTGGTGTAATGGTTAGGTACACTTTGTAGCTTACAGTTATAGACTGTACTCCATCTGTTACTTTGCATCAATTGTTAGCCTCCTTTACCTGATTCACCAATGGTCAGGACCCCCTAAAGTTGTCCTCTGAGTTGTAGATCATTTTCAGCACAGCAGTAACACCGGTAGTGGCATGTTAGTGTATATGTGTGTGCGTGTGTGTTTGCTGCACAGAGTGGATTACACACAACAGTGCTGCTTTACTTTTTAAACACCTAAGTGTCACTGTAGGAATGAAAACAGTCCATTAACCAAAAGTGTCCAGTCAACAGTGTCCTATGGCCTGAGGAAGGAGCAGAGGACGACTAACACAAACTGTGCAGCATCGCATGAACTATCAATAACTTTACACTTGTAATGTGGACCAGCAGACTAGTGGTCAGCAAGTGCTTAAAAAAACTCCAGTAATTGATACAGAGAAACAGACTGCAGTCTGCAAACAGATCAGTCCGTAACTATAAACCACAAAGTCCACCTATATGGTAAAATATTTTTAAAAACATACGTAAGTGTGGTGAAACGATTTAAAACTGGAACATTAATCTTATTTAACACTTAGACATGGCTTATTAATGACTCAGTCATGGCCTGATTGTAAACATTTACACTGCGATATTACATATTAG
Source organism: Hydrocynus forskahlii (assembly GCA_037974365.1). Taxonomy (NCBI): domain Eukaryota; kingdom Metazoa; phylum Chordata; class Actinopteri; order Characiformes; family Alestidae; genus Hydrocynus; species Hydrocynus forskahlii. The sequence continues at coordinate 23,531,266 of JBBPCX010000114.1, read as the reverse complement.
ATCTTTTATCATTTACAGATGTTCTTAACTAGAGATGCTTACAATGGTATCTGAATGTAACATTTGGAGGTGAATTTTAAGACTCTTACTGGTACAGCAATTGGACTGAATGTTCAATCATTTTTGTATTGAAATCACAATGTGAAAGAGCACATTTCCAAATGCAAGAGCAGTTTCTTTTAGCAATATCTTTGCTATGATCCCAAGGTTCCAATATTCCTTCTGTTTGCCCCAACCACCATTTTGTGTATGTTTTCTTTTTGTGTCTGTGTTGCACTTCATGGAGGTCCATGACTGACCTTACAGAGACAATTTGAACTATAAGAGGGCAGTAAGGCAACACCTGGTCTGCGGTCAGATAGTAAAAAATCACATCCTACATCTTTTCCCAACCACTTTTACTTGACCTTGGTAGACACTGTCATGAGGTCAAGGAAAAATGTGAGGAAACCATTCGGAAATAACAACCAAGGTGCTAAAAGAATTTGACTGCACTTACACTAGGCAGATATTACACATAATTACACAACGGCAGATATTATGGATGTAGATCTGAGGTTATCCATGAAAGCATATTCACAAAATGTATGTGTTATTCATACATTAATAAAACGCATAAATAGTAATAATAATAACACTAATAAAACACGGGTTGCCTGTGGTGAAAGTACTGGTGGGTCGTTTTAACTGTTGTTGCTGCAAGAAATTCTTTTTGTGAAGGATCCTACAATGTACGCTATGCTAGAAAAGAAGCGCTGAAGCACAGCCCTTCAGCATTTTGAGAATCTCACCAACTCTTATAATGGCTGCCACTTAGATTCTTCCGGGTCATTTCACTCAGTTAGGAACCTTCCTAACCAAAAAAGACTATCTGACCACAGCCTCCGAGAGTCTTTTAGGGTTCTTTCCCTTCTGACTTTATCTGGAACTATACCTGGAGCATCCCAAGACTCACTTTGCTGTGTTAGATTTGTTAAATTGAAGGAAACTTGGTTAGACTTTGTGAGACTTCTCAAAGCTTTAGGAAAGTTGAGGATGAAAGTTTTTTTTTTCTTGAGTAAAGCTTTGCGCACCCTCTCTTTTAGGGCTGCACTACTATACTATACTGCTACATACTGCGATTGCGATGCCTTTAAATATATGAAAGGGGCCATATCACCTTTCTTAAATTAAAAAGGCTTAAAGTAGACAGTGGATTTATGGACACTGAGCTGCAAAAACAGCCCATTTTCAAATCATTGTCACAAAACCAACATATTTCCATATGTGTCCTTATTCAGCCCCCAGCTATGTAGCCCCCTACTAATGCTTAAATTCTAAGAACTGTTTCGGCCCCATGCTGTCTTTTGACAGGCAAAACAGGCAAAATCAGCCTTAAACACACAGTAACAAAAATAGCCTGTTTAATTCAGTGGTTGGAAAATGGTCATGGCAGAATGAATTATGATGAATCTTTTTAGTACATAAACCCATCAAACATCAGGTAAAAAATGAAACAGAAGAAAAATATGGACCCTTTAAAAACAACTTAGCCAATCAATGCCATTAATGGTTAAAGACTGGCCAAAATAATTGGACTTTTGTCAGACTACATAAACACCTCGGTTTATCAGAAAAACCCATAATGTTCACCCAGAGCTGTGACTGCAACCTGTTTGAAACTCTGTGATTGGTTAGAGGCTCATTTGCGATTTTCAGCCTTCTGGGATATCAGTATTGCAGAGATATTGCGATAACGATTAACAGATGATATATTGTGCAGTTTTTTGTTTGGAAACAGGGTCGTCTTTTAAGCTTCTCTTCCTATGCAGCCATTAACATCTTGGCACTGACACTTTTAAGGAAATATAAATCAACGTGAGCTGGTTTGTCAAAATGGTATCCAGTGTTTGCTTTGGCAGAAGGTCTGGAGAGAGAGCCAGTACTCACTGTCTGTTACAGCCTGACCCTAGACTGGGTCATGACAGTCCTACATAATTCAATGCTATCTTACGTTTGAAGAAAGAAGATGAACTTAATAAGACAGAGCTCATGAACTGGCAGTGTGGCACTACAATCAGTGTTAAAGTACGAAGTGTGTTCTTGTGTTTTTGAGGGAAAAATGTCTGGCTCCTAAAATGTAAAGCTCGAGCATTGATTAATAATTAAATAATCACATTTTAAACTGCAATTGCAAAATTGTCAGTTTAATTTAGATAGTTTCCCAAAATCGTTAAGCCCCATATAGCAGTGGTCTTCCTGTCTGAGGGTGCAATGTTATCCCATATGCTATCCAACTGAAGTACAGTATTTTGAAAAGACTGGAAATGCCCAGTACCAGTGAGAGCATGCACATCTGTTGAATATGTTGAAATTCAAGTACTGAACTAATAATAATAGTTCAATTTTCTAATTCATTGGTAAATAAAATATTGGCTGCCATATTATTGTGATATGATTTTTGTTGCAGTTCTAGTCCTCTTGGCCAGTTAGTTGATCACATACCAGACATTTTCTTTTCCTGATTTTCCCGATTGTATTTTTTACTAGGCTGCATACAGACACACACACATGCCCACATCTGAACAGGGACGCTCAAGCACATACATGCATGCATGAACCCAAAAATGTGCACACACACACATGCACACACATGCACACACACATACACACACACATACTCAAAGAGCACTGAGGCCATCACTATGACCAGATCAGGATGTGTGTATGACCCTGTAAGAGAGGTTTGGGATTTAAGAGTCTCGCACTACAATCTGACATTCAACATGGGGCTGTTCAATGCAAGTGCAAATTTTGCCCTCAATATTCTCCTCTGCATTTCCATATCAATACCACAAGGTCACCAGGTCCCTCAGAAGAATTCTCCCCTCTCCATTGTGTTTTTTTGTCCTCATGTGTTTAAACGCGACCCGAAACCCAGGCTGTACATTACAAAACTACTGATATTCAGAGAATCAAGGTAAGACCCCAGGACATTATCATATGCTCTGTTTTACCTACTGAGCTTTTTGCCCAAAGCCAAGCTCAATGATGTCACAGTGTTGAAAAAAATCAAACACTAAAAAATTCAACCATGAATATGTCTTCTACTATTGATTTTAGCAATGTGACATTTTTTGTCAATTTGTCTACACAACATTAAGTCTTACAGTGTCAGAAACCGCATAAGCAAGTCTGAGATTATTTAACACATGACCTCAGGTAAATTTAGGCATGCAGTTTGTATGATATTAATGGGTGGCCATAAGCTTCCATTACTTGTCAGGTGGGTTAGGGAGACTGTGTACATTTGATGAACCATCACTTTAAAGGGAAAACTCCAGCAACACTTGCCTTCTTTAAGCAGGTGGGTGTATATGAGCCACAGCAGGAGCAGGCAGCAGAGAGAGGCGCCTCCTCCGGCGCAGAGAGCCCGAGTTCCAGACTGCATCCTGCGCCCCGTCCCGCGCCCTAACGTGCTCCCCACTCACACACCGCTGCTTCCATCCAGCTGTCCAGAAGCACAGGTAGATCCAGGCAGGGGCCAAGGGGCCAGTCCAGGCGAAGGCAAAGGGGGGGGCAATGAAGAGTTAAACCTGATGCATTATCTGGGTCACGCAGTAGCTGTATCCTCATTTAGCATTACTTTTCAACCCTCCAAATACCCCCCACCCCCCAAAAAAACACACCACAGCTGAAAAGAACAGCTTCAGTAAAAAGCAGTCACGTTTTACAAAGACCTTCATTCACTGAAGGACCAGCACCAGAACAGTGGCACTGAGGAAAAAACAGTCAACAAAAAACAGAGTAAGGTGGTTAAAAAAAAGCACTGCAGTCGTATCCACAGTTGACACAACAGCAAGCTTGTGGTCAGCCAGAACGCTTTGAGAGGAGCAGACTGGAGCTTGTCTGTGTTATTTTGCTGCCTCCGAGAAGTGGGACTCCGTTCATCTCATATCGAAGAGGTTTGCCCTGTGGGGAAGGAGGGAGAGGGAGGGAGAGGGAGGGAGAGAGAAAGAGAAGGAGAGAGGGAAAGAGAGAGAGAGAGAGAGAGAGAGAGAGAGAGAGAGAGAGAGAGAGAGAGAGAGAGAGATGTTCAGAGTGAGTGATTTGCCTTGGCCTGCTGGAGGGTTGGCAGGGTTCTGGCGGAGGAGTGTGGTGGTTCAGAAGTCCTCCAGAAAGAGGCGCCAGTGTGTCCGGCGGGGGCTCTGACCATGAGCGCCCCCCCTTCCCAACCCCCCCGGAGTCACGGCCACAACACCTCCCCACCACCCCCAAACTAAGCCACTGGCAGGCAGAGAGCCGCTGCCACTCCGTGCTTATTTAATATCCTGCAGCAATTGAAATATCTTTGTGGGTGAGCACACACACGCACACACACACGCACTCCAGTATGTGCCATCGTGTGCACGCATGCTGACACACACACACATACACACACACACACAAACATACAACCAAAATGCGTGCGCGCGCTCGCCACTGAAAATAAATATATAAACGTCAATAATTTCCTTCTCTCATTCGCTGCCAAGGGCTGTTAAAAAGCCCCTCTCCGTCTTCCGCGCGAGGGTGAGTGTAATGGGAAGAGAAAAAATGTCTTACGCTGCACAAACCGCCCCGGGTCCTAATAAAACGAGGGGAGCCTCAGCTCAGACAGTTGACATACTTTTCAGTCGATGTGCCGTGGAAATCCGTTCAGAACCCCAACGCTGTGTTTATTTGAATCATACAGTTTTTGTTGAGTAAAAATATACTGTGACCAGTAGCTCGGTGGAGTCCTCCCTCAGTCCAGTAAATGGCCTTTAGTCTAGGAATCGACCCACAGGAGCTCAAGCAGAAACATGAAGAGTAACTCATATGACGCGAATTTCCTGTGAAGCAGGATTTACTTGATTCACATGTGTACAGTTCTACATGACTACAGTTCAGTTCTACATGACTACAATACTAGTATTACTACAAGTAAATCAAATAAAGTTGTTCACATGTGTGATTACTCATATGTGCTGTTACTCTCATGACCTGAACCAGCTGTTATCAGTTATGTTAATAGCCTATCATTAATTTATTTTCAATTATTATATGAGTTCAAGGTATGCTAAGGGCTCAATGAGTCGATGAGCTGTCGTTACTGGCCTGCGTATCTTCTTATCCGGTGAAATAAAATATGTCAAGCTGTCAGTTGTCGGAATGCAATAACTGTCATGAAGGGCTAGTAAAAAGTTAATTTAAAAAAATCATGCAAGCCCATTGTCCTGAATGAAGTAAAGTTACTTAATTAAAGTTAGTTTTAGGATTAATTCACTCCAGCCAGCCTAAAACAATCAAACTTAACTTAAGATAATTCTATAACTTTACTGGTTCAAGGCAATGTGTTTGCATGATTATAAGTTAGGTTAACCTGCTGAAATTAACGGTGTTGTCTGTTATTAGCAGATGTTAATGGTTTATTAGCCAAGACATGGTTGGCATCCAAATTTTGCTTTAAGTACTGCAGTGAAGTAATGAGGGTAATGTTGCTAACAACAATAAAAGTCAGCGGTCACCCAGATCACTTAAACCACATCCAGCTCTTCATTAAGGTGGATCAGACTTGTTGATGTTGTTAAGGACACAGTATGACATACTGTGAACTATAAAAATGAATGAAACTTCACAGTATATCCAAATGCTGCTGTTTAAGACAACAGGGTCTGTTTTCACAAATCACCCCAGGAGAAGCATTTTTTGTGACAATGATTCTAATAAATACAGAGAAATCTGATCTGCAATGTATGGCTGTCACAAATGACTAGGTAATTAGTTAATGAGCTGTAAGCCTACTGAGATATTAGGATACTCTTCTATTTCAGGAAAATAACATTTAAAAGTTTAAAGACTAACTACAGTAGACAACTATAACTGCCAGTTACTTTTTTTTGTTTTGTTTGACATTTGTTATGTTATTAAATATCCATGCACTTTGCAGGGATGGGGGTGGGGGTGCTGGAGTCTCTCCCAGGACTCATAAAGTACAAGGCAGAGAAACCCCCTGGACAAGTCACCAGTCCATCACAACGTGCTCACACCCAGGGGCATGTTAGCAACCCCAGCCAACCTGATGTGCATGTCTTTGGACTGTTGGCGGAAACTGGACCTTCTGGTAGAATCTCACACAGACACAGGGAGAAAACTCCACACAGAAAGGCCCTTGGCTGGGAATCAAACCATGTTATTGGGAAATATAGGCTTTTCTATATAGGAAAATGTAATTTAGTTAGGTGTTGTCATATGCTAGGCTAGTTATAACTGTCATACACTTCCTCCTGACTATGCAGAAATGCAAAGCTTACCTAACAAGCAGAGAAACTGAACTGATTCTCCACTGTCCTCAAAACTACCCTTAGACTTACATGCTCAGCATGTTCAACTTTACACAAGACGCTAAGCAACACTGACCTCTGATGTAATGGTAAGCAGCATATACACACTAATTGCATGCTACATTAGCATACCAAAGCTGAAGTTACTGCTCAGGCTACAGTCTCCATAGTCTGCTTTATTAGAGACAGTAGCGTGACTTTTGGGTCACAGTGCAAAAGAAATAAAATAAACAGGCCTCCCACACAAAAATGACTTCAAATGAAATGTGCTAGTTTACTCACTATAGTTATACTCACTCTGATGCACTGAAGGCAGGACCGTCCATCTATACCGACTTCTAATACTGACCTAAATGTTTACCTTCGACTCCCTGTTTGAACCACAATAATTATATGTAATATTTAGCCACTGACACAACACTGGATGAGACAAGAAAGTCATACAGTCTCCCCAAAACAACAGCCGTGAATTTGAAACAGTACAAGATTTGATGTCATTTCTTCATGAATAAGAGGAAGATAAGTAGACATCACGGTGTGTATGAAGGGCCCAGTAAAGACCAAGAGTGATTGTCCTCTTTGCCCAGTATGCCACTGATTAGTGATATACAGTGGGTATATTACAGTGTGTGTGTTCATTTCAGGCTACAAAGCAAAAAATGTGATTGTTTTGAAGTGTGATTCTTTTCTATATCAACTGTAGGTAAACTTAAAATTTGCCCAGTTTTAAACGTGGGTTTCAAAACAAGCAACATGAGATGACAAAGAGATGAAAAAAAAACTGAAATAAAACTTGGCAACTGGTGCAGAGCACATATTCAGCAGTTGGTCTACTAGATTACATTTCTTCAGAACAAACATCAATAAAATTTTGATTCTACTTACAACCATGATTATACGGGGGTGGTGGGGGACGTTGGGGAAGGGGTATTCAAATATGAATTTGGTTTAAGCATTTCTTCATAAACTATTCGGACCCCAGTTCAAATCTGATTTTTGACGAAGCGTTCCTTTAATTAGGGTTAGGACCCCGTTCAAATATGATTTTTTATGAAGAGTTCCTTTATAAACTATTCGGACCCATGTTCAGATCTGATTTTTGACGAAGAGTTCCTTTCTAAACTATTCAGGCCGCTGTTAAAATTAGACTTTTGATGAAGTGTTCATCTATAAACTATTCGGACCCCAGTTCTATCCAGAATCGTCGCTCGCGCTCTTCCCTTCAGAGTTTGCGCTGAAAATTAACGCGGCGCACGAGAGCTCGTCCTGCATTTAGTGTGAGCCCATAATGACTCTGATCATTACAGAGTGATTGTCTCCGACGAGAAATCCCTTAAACAGCCTTGGTTTGGACCCGGAGCGCTGCACTCCATCTCTACGAGAGCCACCAACCGCCGCTGCCGCCAAAAATAACACGCCAGCGCCACTCCAGCCTGCGCCCGACCGCAGAGCAGCCGCCGCAAGAGCCGGGATCAAAACACACACAAAAAAGGAAACCCAGCGGATCGAGGGGGAAGGAAAAAATTGTTCATATAACTTTACTCCACTTCTTATAAGATACCCAGAATCTGCTGATGATTTTGGCTTCGGGTGAAGCCACAGAATCGAATCTACAGACCCGGGGCCAAGTCAAGAGGGGAGGCGCGCACGGCTTGTGTATGTATGTGTGTGTGTGTACGTGCGTGTGATTTGATGAAATATGCTGCCCAGAGTGGTGGTCTCTTCTGAGAGCGAGTCATTCAGCAATGGCAGCTACATTCATATAATTCAGTGAGGATTTTCACCATGTCATCAGACTGAAAGCATTAGTGGAAGTGCGCAGGAGAAATTGGAGCACTGTGGGGTACAGGAACAGTCTGCTGGAGTCCACAGAGACAGCAGGCCTGAGATACAAAGCACAAACTGCTCATGTTAACATCTAAGGTCAGAAGACCCCATCACAGTCTGGGGGTGTTGAACTGAAGGCTCCGGTACTGAACACCAACATGGAATCAGACATAATTATAAAGAACATCTACAACCACTGGACGCTCAAACCATGTTGGTATAATCCGTGGTGAACAAATGTTATATGGAGTTCAGACTGAAGCTGTGTTGAATTTGAAGTAGGCTAGGAAAGAACTTGTTGTTAGTGTACTTTTTAAGTTCAGAATCAGAATCAGACAACTTACTGATCCTGGAGGAAATTGCTCATGTTATGACTGCAAGACACACAGAGACACAAAGACACGAACAAAATAAAAGATATAGTTTAAATGTCAAATAAATCTCTGCAAAAAATACTTTAAAAAGTACTTTGTACAAAATACTCTATGCTTTATGCACAAAATGCATGGGGTATATATATTATACATTGATAACTTACTGCTAATTAATTTAATAGTAGCACAAATAGTGGTTTGGAACTGTCAACTTGAAATTCTTCTATCTGTCAAATCTATAGTTGTTATTTATTTTGATACAACTCTTTTGATTCATCTGTATTTATAAATACGTAATTAGGTTTGTGCAGTAAGCAGAAAGCAGTATTCAGACACTTTTGTTTTTGATGTTTAATATTCTTCTAGTCCATGTATCAACATCAAATTTACACGTCATGTATTTGACAACAACATGCATCCATGGACATAAACAAAGATTTCTTTAAAAAACAAAATAGATAGAAAAATAGGTATTTAAACAGCACAGGGTAATAACATTAACACATTGTTGGAAATTACAGCTTTGAGACATCTACAGGAAGGAGTAATTCATTCTTTACAGCATTGTTGTTAAATTTTGGTCCATTCCTCTTGACAAACTGCCTTCAGCTCTCATAGGTTACAAGGAACTGATCCTTGTAACCTTGGAGAGCTGAAGGCAGTTTTAAAATTATCTATTCATTTCTGTTGATAGTACTGGTGTAATTGTAGGATTGGTGAAGTTTGGAGATGCAAATACCTTCACTATTTGTAGAAACAAGAGTGTTTTGAGTGATTTTTGTTGTGTGTTAGGTTGTTGTACATCTTCTCTTGTTTCTTGGCCTATAAGATTAAATTCTTCTTTAATATCTCCAGGTACATTACGCCATTTGTGTTTCATTTGAATATTTGCAATTCCATTCCATAGAAACAGGCCTATTTCATGGTGCTCCCACCTCTGTACCTCACTTCTTTCTCCAAATATGACAATCTGAATTATATTATTATTTTAGCTTGAAACTATTTTAGTTTAAATTGAGCACATTGTTCCAAAAGAGTGTCTGGTTTGTTTAAATGCTTTTGTGCAAATGTCTGTACTTCTTTTTTAGAAGAGGGGTGTTGTGTGGGCTGTAGGAATGGAGCAGTTAATTGCTTATTGTTCTCTGTGTGACTGTTCAACTCTTTTTTAAGTGACTGCTGGCTTCTGTCTTACCTTGCCTATCATAACTCTGAGAGAAATCAGTGCAGAGTAATGATTAGTTGTGGACAATTAAGTATGTTTCCATGTTCTGTTCTACTATATTATCGAGCTGATTGTACTGACAGAGTTATTATGGTCTTTGCTACAGCTCTGTAGTTTTTTTTTTATTTTGGAGTGTTGTTTAATAATGTTGTCCCTGAGATTTCTACATGTTGTGTCAAAGCCTTTTAACCCATGGCAAATTCTTTTAAAAAGAGACCAGGTGTACTCTTCAGGAGAACATTTTCATTATAATTTTGCAACATTAATGTTCAAACATTGACTCCCATGATACTTTTGACATGGTACTCAAATATAAATGAAATGTGTGTGTGTGTGTGTGTTTCCAAAGCAAATTAATTCTTTTAACAGGCCTTTGTTTGTTCTTGTCTATGCTTGTTTATGTTTACTAATGCATATGTTTTGCTTATATGTTTAAATATGTTTTTAAAAAGTCAATCACATGATGTATGTAAATTTGAAGTGGCTGTATGCACTGAAAGCATACTAAATTACAAAATCTGTGTTTAAAAACTGATTCTTTTCATTGTAAAAATAAAAGTATCGTTATCTTAATTCACTTTTGAGTGAAAGCTCACTCATTTCTACTTTTTGTGCATTTGTGACTTCTTTACATGTGCATGTCACTTAATGATGCTTTTTCTGCAGTTTATTACAATTTTGTAGCACTAATGAAATTAAGAGTCTTAGATACTTTTCCTTCTCAAGCCTTTTTCTCCATTGCTTTATAATAAATGTACTTCGTGTCTGAAGAACAGATCTTGTAACAATAATTAAATGAGTCATAGCATTCCTGCATTATTAATTTTTACCAGTACTTGATTCTGAGCTTGGTTACTATTTAATAAATATAAATATAATAGATAAGACTAAAGAACTGCTCATTTGAGTTGAAGTTTGATAAACAGTGGCTATGGTATTTCAGTGGTGAGACATGGAGACTGCGGCCCATGGGGCGACCCACAGCAGTAGAATACTGCCCCTCTCAGGCTTTTTGGAGAATTCTACACACTTCTTTAGATATTTCTCTGCATTAGCCAATTTTTTTTTAAAATGCCAAACAGCTCTAACTCTTTCAACACTAATGCAATTTCTTAGCTTAACTATAAAGACATCAATGCATGTGAGTGTGAAATCTGTATCATCTACTATGGAATGCTCACTTCTCCCTGTATTGATAAAGTCTAAATTGAAATCACTAGATGGCAGCATTGAGAGAGGAAAGGGATGTTTGTTCTTTTTAGAAGATATTTGATGGACACTTTATTATCAAGATTGAGGCTCATCCTTCTCAGTGACCCAGCAATGATGCCATGTTGTTGATGTTACAAGGTTACATTATAGAGAAAAGCGTGTATTTGGTGTAACAGGCATCTTTTTGTGAATAAACTCACACCACACTGGTACAATGTAAATGTCAATTTGGTTCAAGTTTATTTATTCTCTATAATACTGTCACAAAGCTGTTCTACCAAAATGTAGGTCCAGACAGATTCTGAGCAGGCCGAGAACAACAGTGACGGGAAAACTTCCCCAAAACAGAAAGCGAAAGAAACACTGAGGAACCAACACTGAGGAACCAATCTTCTCTGAGCAATAGCAGATAGAGGAGCTGAGATACAAAAAGAACAGGTTTACAGTGAGGTTACCCACTTAACCTCAGCAGATCCGTCAACCAGTCCAGACCTCCATTCCTCACTTCTGTGATTTAATAATAGCTCAGTCAATTTGCATCGTTCTTAATAGAGACACTTAGACCAAGCAAATGAAAGATTTATGAGAATAAACTTTGACTAATGATAAAAGACTGAAAATGGCAATAAATTATCTGTTGATCTACAGATACACAGACATTATTTTTATCATGATGAATGTAAGGCAGTTTTGGAACTTACTGATGGAAATATAATACAATCCATTAAAAAATATATAAAAATCATTTAGGAACACATTTAAGGATGAAAACCAAATAAACAAGCAATTGTCAAAGTGGTTTCAGTGACAAATAAAAATTTATTTTAAGATAATAATAATAATAATAATAATAGTAATAATAATAATAACAATCGTATAACCCTAGTCTTTACCTAGTGCTGTTATCTGGGTGCAGTGGTTAGCATTGTCGCCTGAAAGCGAGAAGATCCTGGGTTTGATTGACAGTCAGTGGTTTCTTTCTGTGTGGAGTTTGCAAGTTCTCCCTGTTTCGCTGGATGTTCTGGTTTCCTCCCATAGCTCATAGACATGCCTGTCAGGTGAACTGAAGATGTTAAATTGCCGCTAGGTGAGAGTGTGTTTGTGTGCCATGTGATGAACTGGTGACCTGTCCAGGGTGTTTCTCTGCCTTTCACCCTACAAGTGCTGGGATAGACTCCAGCATCTCAGCCACCCTGGTTAAGATAAGCAGCTTGAATGGATGGATATTACCAGGTTATATTGTTTCGGTGGTAGGACTGAACTCACCACTAGATAGAGCAACATGTAATTATTTTTTACTTTTGGTTTCCTGTTCAGAACACTTTGTATATGCTGTGTATAATTACAAAGTAGTACGGCAAAAAATGAAGTTACATATTCAGATGTAGTTGATCAGCCAAGACATGTTTGTCTTGGTCCAAATATTGCTTCTTTGGTTTATCATCACAGTGTTGCTTACACAAACTAGAACCCAACGGTCAAATAGCCCAAAAAGGTTTACCAAATCTTCTCTCAACCTGATCAAACCGGGACAGAAATTTGGTAAATAAACATTACAGGTCAATTTTCTCCCAAATCTCTTTTATACATCTCTTCACTGAAGTGGCACAGACATTTTCATATGATTTAGGACACAATGTGACTTACTGTGAGCTATAAAAAGGAACTGAACTTTACCACTACAGACAACACCAGGGCTGGTATCCACAAAGAGGTGTCCACATTAGAGGACTCAGTTCTAAATCACATGAACAGGCCTGTGCATCCTTAATGATGATTGGGATGTAGTTAGAGAGAGCTGGGTGAAGTTTTTATGATATATTTCAGGAAATGAGGAAATTATTATGAATATGAGTAGGGCACTTTGGGTGACTTGAATTTTAGTGTTTGTTAACAATGTTACACTTTGTTGTACATGTTTTTCTTGATTGGGTACATCTGGGCTGAGTCATTCATATTATTTTGCATTAAACTATACTTTAAGGGATGCAGCTATGAGTGTGAGGAGTAGAGGGCTGCACCCCTGATGGGTTTTGAGAGTTTATGGAGTTAATAAAGTCATTAATAAATGATATGACAGCAAATGTAATAGGTCTTTTCCCCTTTTCCTTAACTTGAAACATCTGTACAGAGGAGCATTGCAACATCTGCCACATTTCTGTATCCAGCCTGTGTCAGTGGTGACACAGGACAGAGCCCATGTGCTCCACTGCCCATGTGACTGTGTGTGGTTGCCCTGCATGTCTGCCCAAATACAGAGTCCCCTGCCAGGCCTGCTTTACCTCGGTAACCCTGATATTCACCCTGAGGCCTTTATTACTTATAACACTTGCTTGTCTAATTATCAGGATTGCCTCACAGCAAATGTATTCCTCTTTCAAGTCTTGGTTCCTCTGTTGGTCTGTTTTAATATTCAGCACCATAGTTGAGCTCGACTGTATATTGCATTTATTTCTTACTGATAAAATACACAGTTTGGTTTTCAACAATACACGTTAATGGGAACACTTTTAGGCATTCATTAGTAATTAAACTATTTTCTCTCCCACCTTCTCCAAAAACATGAGTGTTTCAGCTAGAAAAACCCATAGAGCTGTATATATTATAGTAATTAAAATACTAACCTTAACAAATTTTGATGCCTGTTGGCCATCATATTGGCAAAGCAAGGAAAGGCCATCTGTATGCTTGAGCTGAGGTAATGATGCTATTCTAAGAGGAGGTAATTGGACAACGTTACTTGCAGAAGCAGCTGTAAATCAAGTTAAGACCATGCCGCAGTATGCAGTCTGTAGCAGTTCCATTATTTCAAGCCATTGTTGCTGGTACAAATGCATATCTTCGCTGAGAGGCCTTGGTTTGCAACTGAATGCCTAGCCAGACATGGACATGAAAGCATGGTTTGCTCTGAACGCTTTGGCCCGCCAGCTGACGCCACATGGTCTACTCGAAGAGACAGCAAGAGTGGCTGGAAAACCATGTGACTTACAACACTGCTTGGTTTTTATTCATTTTTTACCACTGACACACAGTCTCTTGTTTTTCTCATCAATCTTAGATTTGCATACATTTGTTAAAGGACACATTATGTACATCCTCACATACACATGACTTTGTTTTCCTCACAACAAGCACTAACTCAAGTTCTCATTCTTAGTGGCCTTCACCACTTTCATCGCAGAAGTACTGTGTCCCTGCATCATGACATTAAAAGAACATTTTCTGTGAATAGGTTGGACTACCGACCTAGTGTTTATCTCTGGGGAGGTCTACTATATGGTTTTATAAACAGTTCAAGATTTAAGGCTGCTGTATTGTTATCAGCAGCTATGAATACGACCATAGTGTGATGATGAAACAACATTACTCCACCCACCACAGTGTAACATATAACAATATTATGACAGAAACAAAACAAACAACACAATACATAGACACTACAATAATTTTACGGTAATGTAAACATGTTGAAAGGTTGTAAACTTTTCAGAGTTACTAGTTTTGCAGCTTAAGTATGATATTTACATCGTAGTCACACCTAAATACTTTAGGATTAGTTTTGCACTGGATCGATGAGGCAAATGTAGCCACACATTATGGTAATGTAATCTACACCACCCATTAGCTTTTATCTCATAGACTTTGTTATAGTAGCCTTGGCAAATTGGAGATGTCTTATCCACATCTCAGCCAGTCAACTGTATTCAGAGAGAAGATGAAAACTGTGCAAATCAAATATTAAACACCATGATGTATGAAAGAGGGACATTTGTTGCTTAGAGAATATGGCTAAATGTGTCTGACTAATTTCTGATTATTTACATTGTGCCACTGGATGATATTTTGCAGCTGATTTAATCTCTCTCTGTACATTAGTCACTTCCTCTGTTTTTCATTTTACAGACTGAGAGATGAGCAGTTTCCTGATTTTCTATTTCACCTTTTACACCATTAGCATTATATGAGCAACTGCAATTAGGTCTACATGAAATCTGATTACCCTGATGAGCTTTTGTCTTGTGTGTGTGTGTGTGTGTGTGTGTGTGTGTGTGTGTGTGTGTGTGTGTGTGTGCGTGCGTGCGTGTGTGTGTGGGGGGGGGTTGTGTGCGTGTGTGTGCGTGTATGTATGTGTATTTGTGTGGGCGGGTGGTGGCTGGGTTAGATGCTCGTGTATTCTTGCATAAATCCATGAAAAAAGTTTTATTTAAAAAAATTGAAAATCAATGAATCACTTAATTATTTATTAGTAAAAACATACACTGGAGAGACTGAGAGACCAAGCAATTTAATGGGAAAATCAATCCAGCATGACTAGCAGTAAGGAACACATTCCTATAAAAAAATGCTCTTGTGTGGTTTCTATCAAACAGGAATTCTACAGGGCTTGGCTCCACATTGTAGCCTGATTTTGTGTTGTTTGTTTTGTGTTGTCTTCCAGCAAAATGAACAACCATATGTTCTGCAAATCATGTGGAATGAGAATTTGGAAGAGTTTATGATTCTTTTATTCACAGTATGTGTGAATGCACACGCTCAGTGCTTTAATATTGGGACACACCGGTTTTCCAGGGAGTGGGCTAGGCCCCTTGCTTCCAGTGAAGGCCAATCTTAATGCTTCAGAATACCAAGACATTTTGGACAACACCATGATTCCAACTTTGTGGACACAGTTTGTTGGAGAACCTTTTCTATTCCCCTGTGCCCCAGTGCGCAAAATAAGGTTCATAAAGTCATGGTTGGATGAGTTTGGTGTGGAAGAACTTGACTGGTCTGCAAAGACCCCTGACCTCAACCCCATCCAACACCTTTGGGTTGAACTGGAACTGAGATTGCGAGCCAGGCCTTCTCATCCAACATCAGTGCCTGACCTCATAAATGCTCTACAGAGTGAATGGGCACGAATTCCCACAGAAACTCCAAAATGTTTTGATAGCCTTCCAAGGATGGACCAACTCCATATTAAAATCTATGTATATTATTCATCTTCATTTATTGAGTGGAATT
>JBBPCX010000114.1:23497126-23508026 GCA_037974365.1 Hydrocynus forskahlii | reverse complement strand
ATAAGGTTAAATACAAAAAGTATTAACAGAAGGCTATTCCAAGGCAAAAATAAACCGTTCATTCTTTGAACAAAGCTATAAGTCCGCAGCACGGTTCAGTTACACTCGCGCATTATGAACACAAAGTGCTCCGGATTCGCTTCAACTGTTAATGCCCTCTAGGCTTGGTACGGTATAGCTCCGGAGCAGAAACAGAACCGAGTCCCCTTCAAATAAACTCACAGTGTGAGCATAAAAAGAACCGAATCCCCTTCAAATGAACTAAGAACCAAGTACCCTTCAAATGAACTCACAGTGTGAACATACAAGGAGTCCCTATTCTGTCGGTCCACTTTTTGGACCGCTTCTAGAGGACTGAGTTTGGTTCCTTTAAAGAGGACTATATGTGAAAACACCCTTCAAGAAAGTATCAAAACAGTCTCCTGCTTTCATGTACACAAAGACGTGCATTAGGGCTGGTTGCTGCGGTCCTGCACTAGCATTAGCAACTCTGTGTACTTTAATCAAATTGCTAGTGTTAAACGGTGCACTTTCCTTTCCGCCCCTCGACACCATAGCAGTACAGATCTTACAGTCTGCTTTACTCCTGCCGTCGCCTTGTATCTTAAAATATTTCCAAATCGCTGACATTGCTTACTCGTCCTACTAAAAAAACATAATAGCTCGTGGATAGAATATCTGACGCCAAGTTTCCAGCCCGTTGTCTCCCCCTAGATATTGAAGTCAGGCAGGACAACAAATCACATCCGCCCAGAGTGATCAGTTGATGTAGTGAAATAGGATATTGTTCAGTGGTATCGGTGCATGGTATCGGCAGTTCACGTACGAACACGAGTACGAGTATTTTAACGAAATATCGGCCCGATACCAGATATTGGTATTTGTGCAACCATAGTTGATGATTTGATTTAGAGTCAATAAGGATGACATCAGTGTTTTCACTCTTTAGCATGAGGATGTAACCAAATATTTCACCAAATATATTATTTCCATAAGCAAATTTCTAACTGTGAAAAGCAGGGGTGCACAATTGCAGTCCTGGAGAGCCAGTGATCAGCATTGTTTGGTAGTTCCCTTACACACCCCATAAGCCTAGCAGTCAACAGATGGGCTGAATCAGATGAATTTGGAAAATTACCAAATTAACTGTGCTGGACACCGGCCTTCCAGGACCAGAGTTGTGCCATGGATTGGATTAAAAAAAAAATTTAATCCTGTTGTCATCCACGTAATGGTGTAAATGTACTTGAAAACGACACATGATGTGACCAAAGGTAAGTGAAGAAACAGTAAACAGCAGAGGTCCAAGGACTGAACCTTGTGGGAATGGCAATAGAGAATATATGGCCTGAAAGAACTATAAACTGCTGGCGTTTATACTTGTTTATATTTATTTTCTCTCTCTTCTGTCCAGTTGCTGACCTCCTTCTTATTCCACTGGTGGTTGGTGTGTCCTCTGCCCTGTTTGTGGGTGTGCTCATCATTGCCACGGTAACGTGCTGCTTCATGAATCGACTTGCCAGGCAGCGCTCCCAAATAAGGAAATAGGAAGGTGAACTGCTGTATAAAGTACTAAGAGACCAATTAAGGAATTTTATGGACTGATACAAATGAAACTGTCTGCTCTGATGGAGGGGTGAGGTTTACTGATTTCTGGTACCAAGCCTGAGTTGACGGTGTAAAGAGAAGAGAAAAAGAGAACCACTCCAGCACCATAATCTTGTTCACAGCTCTGGCATGCCCGTACTTTTTCACTCATACCATCACCATTCTTGACTCTTGGATTAGATATTAACTTGCACAAAGTGTGCACAAGCAATTTGAGTGGGCACAGGGGGTGACGTAGGTGGTAGGTATGTTTAGTACCTTCCTAAGAGTAAACCAACACTCTTTGTCTCTCAGCCACAGATGGCGTAGCCACGTTTGGTTACAAATGTCAAGCTGTTGCCGAATGTACATGGGGCCAAATCTAAGTCAGCACCTTGCAGTTTTTTTTTTTTGTTTTTTTTTTTTTCTTTCCTGAGGATAAACCACTATGAAAAATGTGTTTTCCAGTGTTTTTCTTAATGTGTTCTGATATCTTGAATTGGTATAAGAAATTTTTTATAAAGATATATTCCATGGCATAATGTGTCACCATAGTTTTTTAAGCTGTTTATGCAACTATTCAAACTGATTGTTGCACTGATTTCTGTGAAGTTAAAGACAAGCCTTTCTAGGTGTTTATTCACTTGCAGCCCACACACTGTTTGTAAACTCTAACCAGTAATCAAGCAACCCCCTGATAGTAGAAACTAGTTTCCAGTGGGTGGAATAGACTAAATACTATATGTGTGGCGGCCCTGTTCTTTAGATATGCTGAAGAATAGATCCAAACTGCTATAGCAGTAGAGTTTAGAGGTATAGAGAGGGAGGGCTAGCAATGTAAAATCAGTAAAATTAGCTTGACCACCAGAATGAAAGTAAACCACTTTATTATAAGGGACACAGAACATTCTGGTGCTGAAAAGTTGATGTTTGCTCCCCTCA
The DNA here is from genome assembly GCA_037974365.1 of Hydrocynus forskahlii. Taxonomy (NCBI): domain Eukaryota; kingdom Metazoa; phylum Chordata; class Actinopteri; order Characiformes; family Alestidae; genus Hydrocynus; species Hydrocynus forskahlii. The sequence continues at coordinate 23,505,497 of JBBPCX010000114.1, read as the reverse complement.
CACTGTGATGAAGGACAGCTGGTATGTAAACATCACTTACGTTGTTGGTAGACAGAGCTTGAAACGCAGGGTCTCTTGAAATGCTGTTACTCTCCGCAACAGCCAAGCCAAATCAGACCAGTATTAAAGATGCCAAGCTTTTCAGCCAAGCCTACCGGACCAAAGTGGGACAAGGACCAAAGCGTTCCTTAATCGTAATTTTTTTTTTTTTTTTTTTTTTTTTTTTTAGCTAAAATCCCTTTGAAACGTCTTTTTCATTGTATATGTGTGTGTTTTATTGGCTTAATGGCTTGCCCGTATTCCGCTGCTGTTGATTTGTTACTGTGAAATGGGTCTGTTTTAGACAAAAACTTCTCTGAAAATTATGTAGCCTAAATGAATAAGGCTAATCATTACGCACTTGAGTGTCTCCTTTGGCTTATTGTTTTTGCTTTATTTTCCACCTGGACCTGCCATGTGGGTTTAGCCACAGTGTTGTGTCTTTAAAAGGACAAAGAGAAAAAAGAAAGGGATGATGGCTCAGTCCCTTTTTAGGAGACGCAGCATAATTTATTTGATTGCTGTGCTAGACAGCGATTTTCAGACTAACAGTCTCTCCCCTGATGATTAATGTGCTTGATATGTTAGGGGGGGAAAAACGCAGTTGCTGAAGCGCTTATTTACAGCGCTGCGCTCATGAAAGCGGATTTATCCTCTTACGCAGCAGAGCCATGTGACAGAGAGTGGAATGGCCAAGTCAGTGAGAGTAACACAATATTCTCTGGCTCTTAATCCTAATGTTTACATTTCAGAAACACTCCACTCCCCTCAGTGAATTTACCAGCCACTCTGCTGACTGCATACAGCTGCCCCGTGCAGTTCAGTGGCAGTTTTGTTTCTGATTGTGACAGTTACTCTGTGGTTCTGTGCTTGGACAGGCTCAAGTCAGTCTTTTGGCTAATTCATGAAAATGCTTTGGGATCAGATGTCAGTTGAATTACACAGACTGATTTACTCTGCACTGTACTGTTGTTTCCTTTGTTTTTATGTGAATTATAATAATTATTAGGCTGCCAGTGGTCATGTTTCCAGAACTCTGTGCTGTGGTTTTCTATGTTCAGGAGTTGCTCAAAATCCACTGCATTTTGCAAATACTGACAGCAAACTGTGATTTTTTTCAGTGTTGGCTTGTACTGTGTAATGGTGCTTCAGGATAATGAAAAAATAAATAAAAACAAGACAATAACAGACTTGAAGGATCATTTAATCCATTAATTTAAAATGCTGTACTGATGCCAATGATTGAAGCGATAGTTTTAGGTAATGGATATACACTTTGAAATCACTGTTTTTTTTCCTAAAAGTTTTTGGAAGGTACGTGTGTAAAATGATTCTGTCGATGAGCTGCTACTTTAGATTTCAGCTAGTCTGTAGCACAAAATATGTAAAAATCAAGAAATATGAGCAATATCCAGAAAGATGATCAGAGCTGCAGCTAGATTATTCTGATATAGTTCTCATATATTTCGCCCTTTTCTGTATCACAATCACATAGTTGTTCAGCTAGTCTGAGTTTGATGTTTCATGAAATTACTGCTCTTGTACTGATTATTACTCTGATCGGATTATTCACTGGATTTGTAGTGGCTAATGTGTTTCAGCGTCTGTAAGAAGTGGGCTAATCAGTTAGAGCGATGGTCCTGCAGTAGAAGTGAAGTGGCCGGAGCTGACGTTCCTCTTACTGCCGTGTGGGTGAGAAGATGAGGATTTCCCCTTTAGTACCAGATCTAGATGAGCGATGGCGGTGCAGGGAACAGCTGGACACCATCAAGGCCTTTCTAACAGTGGTTGCGGAGAGAAAGGCAGATCTCATTCACTGCTGGAGTGACTCACCAGCATCCCTGAGGGCAAGTTTGCATTGGAAATAGGCAATGTGATGGTTTTTGCATAGGCTGACTGCCCCACTGTGAGCAAACACACTCATAATAGACATCTGAAGACTCAAGTGTCGTCATTTTGAAGGTGGCATCAAGCCCATTTTAGGAACGAGTAATGTTTTTTTTTTTTGAGAGGGTGGCATTTATGTTCTCCCTGTTTTAAAATTCTATCAAAAAACTACTAGGTTGCTAAGAATCTGAATATGAATGTTTTGAAACTTGAACCAGCTGTGGTTTTTCGGCTGATGTTAATATAGCAATGTTAATTAATGCTATTTCAGTGCTCATGAGTGTCAGTTCTCATATTCATTCATATTTCAGCTGCTAAGCAACCTTATAATTTCGAGGTCCAGTGACATTTGCTGGAAATATGTATGTAGGGCAAAACATATCAGATTTGTTTACCACATGCAGTGAATTTAGGTCTGTAATTCCTTATATGGGTGCTGCACGAGGTTTATAGAGTATGAGCTGGATTTCATTGAGAAAATGTTATGAATTATCATTAAAGCCCTAAAATCTGTCCCCTTCCAGAGGAGTCAGTAGAACACTGAAAAAAGGAGAGGGAACTTTAAGGACATGGCCAGAACAGAGTGGGTTGAGGACATAAAGAAAAAGTTGGACAAGCATTGTGGCATCAATAGGCTGCTTTTTTAATTTATGGAAATCTGTTTGGTATCAAGGCTTAGAAAACAAAAAGGGAGACAAGTGAAGCTGTAAATACTGACATGCTGTCAATTTATGCAGTTCCTTTGCACAAAAGTTCTCAAGTCTCATTCATTTCAGGCTCAGTTTTTGAAGTGGCTGGCAGTATCACTGGCAAAACCAGGTCACATATCCACTTCTTTGCTTAAACTATAGACTGGAATAGCTGGACGTAGCTACATAGTGTTACTACATTTACATTAAATGTTTTCAGTTTATGCTTGTTAAAAAACTAGGGCAGGTTTACAATTTATCATCATGTAATTTCCCTGAGATAAAGATACATCAGCACTGAGAGGTTCTTCTTGAATAATTTATCTTTGCTTTCAGCTGTAAGGATGAAATAAAAAACACTGTTAAAATATCAGAGGTGTTTATTTTAAGCTCAAGATACTTGGATCTGGCGATGGTGGAGGGAGAATAAAGTAGAAAAACAGATGATCAAACACATTCAGGGACTGCAGCCCCCTCAGTGGACCAATTTCTGGCAGACAGCAGGAACTCAGCAGAACTGCCATGTTGGATAACATTGCCATGTGTTTGTCTTGTATCAAATCAATGAACATGGCCTTCAGATTCATTAAAACGGGCCTCCAGAATCCGAAGTGAGCCTTTCAGGACAGCACAAAGAAGACAAAGTTTCTTCAGGGCCAACTGGAGGAGATGAAGGGGAAATATTGCAGGTTTGAGATGGCAAAGATGAAAGTTCAAATGATCAGTGGGAACGTGAAGATCTCCAGCCTTGAGGAGGATGAAAGAGCAGAATGATGCACTTTTGCTTCAAATTCAGCAAATGTAAGTCTCAAATGTGCAGAAAGCTTTTTTGTCGTTTTTTACACAAGCTGTAATTATTCATTATTTAACAGAGGGAGATGAACCTAAGCTAACTGCAACACTCTTTTCTACCAAATAAGCTCAAAGTGCCAAGTTGCCAAACAAAGCCCAAAACTGCAGAAGAGAAAACTGACTTTTTTGAGGATAAAGGTCCTGATGAACTTGCCTAGCACTGTAAAGCATCAGTTAATGTGGCAAATCTTGTACAACATGTGGAGAGGAAGGGCTCTGATCTCTTACAGGACGTTCAGAAGTTTATATTGAACTTCATAGACATTTGCAGGCACAGCCTGAGAACAAGCAGTACCTTGTGGTTTTAGATGAGGGGAGTGAGATTTCAGGCTTGCGGGAACTATTCAGAGAATATGGAAATGCAGAAAAACAGCAAAGTTCCTTCTTTGTTCTTATGGACCAGAGGCAGTTATGCAACAACTGACCCCTGGGAGTCTGCAGGAGATGCACTCAAACATGGCAGTCCAGTCCAGGAAGAACCTCAGCCTCTCTGTTAATCTGCGGTTCCTATGCGTCTCGCCATATTCCCTCCTGTCCCTGGAAAAAGTCTTCTAGAATTGTTTCAGTCAAGGAGACTTTGGAGGCTCTTCATGAGGAGATGGAATCAAAGTTTCACAGAAGATCTACCATCCTCCACAAACCAGAGAATGTTACCTTGAAGCCACTTGACCCAGTAGTTTTAATGGATGTTGTGGAATACTGTGCAGAAGATATGAAGGAGGATGGAGAGAGGCTGCTCCAGACCAAAATGAGAGGATTAAGCACATCATTGATGTAGAAGCTCAAACAAGTAACTTCAGGCTTCTTCACTTTCAGCTTTGGTCAGGAGAACAATTTCACGCAAACTCTACCACTTGGCTGAAGATAAAATCATCCACCACTCTTGACAGTGCCTTTTTCATCAATTCTTAATGCATATCACATTGCAACGAGTCGTGAGAACTTAGAGGCTGGTTTTTGTTGATCAAATGATGCAGGATGTTCTTAACTGTAACAGAAAAATGCCGGACAGCCAATTACGACTCGCCCTAAACCTGAAAAATGGAAAGGCTGTAAAAGACCTGTACTGCTTTCTGCAGAGAACAGATCATTTTCAACAAGTAGGGATGAGTAAATGGACTGCTAAGCAAATGTCCATCTATCAGAGGCGCATATATTTTTTTCCAACAGGTCAAGGGAGAGATTCTTGACCAAACTCGAGTATAGTCCACAATAGCCCATAGTAAATGACATGGTTTGTAGTGTGCTGGAGGTATTAAAGTTAAATTAGTGTAATGACCTGTTCAAATGTTGACCTCACTTATAGAAGATTATGGGTTACATCTGGCAGTCACTGCCGATGCTGTGCGTGTCACTACATGAGGCCAAACCTTGGTTTTATCCAGAGCCTGCCGTTTAGCCCTGCCCATCCCCCTTCACCTTCGTCTGACCTATATTATGGACACACATCCAGGTACTCATCCTACTGTATTTATAGTAAACACTGGATTTAAATATGCAGGAGAGAGGCTATCTATAGGTTAAGGAAAGTATTAGAGGTTGAAGTAAATTAGAATCATCATGCATTAAAGAATATTCACCTACCAACACTTCCACCACTTTATACCAACATTTTAAAGCAGATTGTTAAAGCGGCTTTTCCAAAACCCCTCACCCTCCCTGTTACATAATTTATAAAAATGCTGAACGCTATGCTACATATAACATAACAGTATGGTAGCACTGAACAGCAGCAGCCAGCTGTGCTGTGATTTTGATAGCATTTCCACAATCTGGAGCCCCTTTAAAACATGGATTGTTTGCATGGTAGATAATTTGTTAATAACATAAATAAAATCCATACAGTGGTGCTCATACACACATACACTGGTCTAATTATCACAGGGTCAGGACTCAAGTTCAAGCTGAGGATACTGGTGGAGTAAAGTGAGTACCATTCTGTAGGCGTGTTCCCTAACATTCAACAGCATGTTATGCCTAAGAGCCTCATTATGATTTTAACTGAAAATACTAAAGACTTATTTCTTCTGCTGGGTTACAGGAGAGGTCACTTGGTAACTCCAAGGCACCGCACTTAATGTGGCTACCTAGTAAAGCATCTATAGTTCCAGCTCAGCTCAGCTGCCCTGAGCCCCTCCTCTTAAGACATGTAAGTGAACCACAGACGCATCAAGGTCATATACACCCTGTCTATGAGAGTTGCAAGGCAATATTCCATTGTACAATCATTGCAATGTAAACAAAGTTGTTCTGATGCTAAATGAAGTTGGTAATGTTCGCCTACATGATGGATTTGGATTTCTCTACAGTGGTGGTGATAGGAACCAAGGGTAATGACACAAATACAGCCATTTATTCTTTACAATAAAAAATGACCCTACATTTGTCTCTTCTGTTTTAATTTGTAATACTGATAATGCTAAAATGTTAAATCAGAATTAATATTATGTTTATGTACTATTTTCCTTTGCAATTATCTGTGTGTATTAAAAAATACAGCATCCGGCCATATATTCATATCCACTGATATCATTTCATGTAATGCTTTTCTGTGATCTTTTGGAGGGCTTTTAAAATATACATTTAAACTATAACAAACTCACAAACATTGTGGATGTCTGCATTCTATAACCAGTGTTGTAAAAATTACATCAAAACATGTTTACAGTGTAATGATTTAATTGTGGTGAAATTTTCAGTATGCAGACATTCCTATTTGAAGAGTCTTGCCATGCTTGTTTGTTTAGGAATGAAGACACTGATGCTGTTAGAAGAACTGGATGGTCACTGGAAGATGTACTTGTAATATAGTAGATATCAGTGAAGTGTGTTTGTCCTGTTTACAGGATAAATGGAGCAGAAGGCCAGTGTTTCTCAGGCATAGGTGATCTGATGGCAAACAATCATTAATCATTCTTCTGTTAATAAAACAGGCCATTATCACCATCTTTCTCTTCTTTCTGCATTTATTGGCACATAAAACCACACAGATATTTACAACAATCCAAAAACAAAATCCCCCACTCACCTCACAACTAAAATTAGCAACAGAAAAAAAATTATTTTAGCAAGGGATAATAGTATTATCCAATATAGAAAAAGACATAAAATATAGATTACATATACAATTGATACTGCCTTCAGTTTTATTGATGATATTCATGAATCTCTGGGCCTGTTCGGTTTTTAGTTGGGGCGCACCATTAAGCTGTATGATGCATCCAGCACGGCGAGGCTCAGACACAGGACTTTTAAAAGAGAGCAGCACCTCTAATGATGATATATGTGACTTTATGTAGGTCATCAGCAGGCAGTGCACCCAGTACTTCCACAGTGTGGCATTTGATGTCATTGCTTATAAATTACATGTCCACGATCTTGGCGTCACCAACTCCCAGAAGCCAGTCTGTAGGTAAAAAAAAAGCAACAAAAACATATTTTTACATTTGTAATGGAGGACAGCAGCTTGAATGTGGGTTTTGTATGATGTAATGCTTCCATTAAGATTTCACATTAATTTTGCTCTTCCAGCCCCACCAAGTGGCCAAAATGGTTTTAAGTCTATTTATAGCATTCTGCTCCCACTGGTTCCTGGGCTTCTGAACTTGCTTTGAGCTTTAAGTACTTCTCACACCATCTGCCAGATCAGTCATGGAACTCACAGCTGGGGCTTAGCTGGTCTTACAAACATAATCCTGGTCAGAACTCACATCACAAATTCACTTACTGCAGCGTCCATGCATGCTGGTGTGATCTGTTGCCATCTAACCCATCTACAGCATGATCAGAATGGTAGGTGTTGGCTCTTACCCTGGTACGTGGACAGTGCACCTGGGCGTACCACTCCAGGCAGTACAAGCACACCTGCACACCTTGGCCAATGAACAAACACGTCCACATGATGATGTTCCACACAGGACTCTTGCGCTTGTCGTTCAGAGTGAAGTTGAACACACCTGTCGAGATAAATGCAACATCATACTGACTAGGCATTGAGTATTCCTATTTTTATTTTTTTGATTTACGTTTTATATTGAGTTTTATTTTGACTTACATTTTATATTGTTCTTGCCTTTGTGTCTCTGTGTGTCTATGCAGTCATACCATAAGCAATTCCCTCCGGGATCAAGAAAGTTTTCTGATTCTGATATTATTTTCTTTGCCATTTCAAGAGAACATAATTCTGACATTCCAAACACAAAAATGCCTTTGATGCTGAGTTTTCACTGATGCAATGAAAAAGCCTCATCCTTACTGCCCTTACTGCCACCCATTACTTCTATTCTGACTTTTATTGATGGTGGTTGCCACAGTCGTGCCAATGTTTGGATTATGATGTCGCTCCCAGTTTTTTCAGTTTATTTATTTATTTTTTAAGTTTGGGAAGTTTAGTTTTATTCTTTGTGCACCACCTTTTGGAACAATATATTCTACAAACTAGCTTTTATCACTAGGGCAGTTCCAGTTTTTAATTTAGTCTGATTTGTGTTTGCACTTGTTTTCATGGATTGTATAGTACGTCTGAATGCATAGGCATCAACTTCACTATTTTATTTCAATCCAAGGCACAAATGTAGGCCTTCAGATCAAAATGTCTTCTGTTTGACATTTGATGTGTGCTAAGACAGAGAGCAGGGGTCTTATATAAAGCAGGCAATTTCTTGTCTTACCTCCAATAACTGCAAACAGACAGAACATCACAGGGTAGAAGAAGCCAAAGCCCATGGTGAAAGCATACTCATGAACAACAGCTGAAATTGCAAATACAGACAGTGTGGCCACGGAACGGAGACGGTGGCCCGATAGCTGAGGAGGAGAGAAGAGAAGGCTAAGAGGTCAAATATGTGAACAGTACAAGAGAAGTAAAGTAGAAGCAGCATAACCAGTAGAATAACAACACGACA
>JBBPCX010000114.1:23482824-23493279 GCA_037974365.1 Hydrocynus forskahlii | reverse complement strand
TATGTAAAGCACTTTGAATTACCTCTGTGTATGAAATGTGCTATATAAATAAACTTGCCTTGCCTTGCCTTGCCTAGACTATCATGCTTCAACTACTCTACACATGAAGAAATGTACAGTTTACAACCTGACATAACAGCATATCTTGATACAGTGTTGGTGTGTGATATTGTAGCCCAGATATCTTTCAGGTTTGGATAGGATTCAGAACTGTCCTGGATGGAATTCAACCCCTACAACCCCACAACATTATTCAATTGGTCTGATACCAATTCAAATCGTTGTCATTTTGTACCAGAGAAACAGCTTCACATGGGCTAAAATAACTTGGGACCCAATTCAACAGATACTCTCCATGTATTCTGTATTCAGTGGAAAATTATGGAGGTCTAGAAGTATCTACCAGCTCAGTGGTTTATTGTATCTTCTTTCCCACAATACAACAAAAGCCTTTGTTGCGCAAACAAAAGATTTAATCAAAATGATTGTTGAGAATGTAAACAAATGTAATGCAATATATATATATATGTGTGTGTGTGTGTGTGTAATTTTGCTTGAAAAATCATAATGAACATAATACAAAAATCTGAAATATTATTTTACCAGGTTAGCAGACCAATCATCACATTTTACCTAAATAAATTTTATTTTTGCAAATAATTATTAATGTTAAAACAATAATGTTATGTTTATACATTTTAAACCAATGTTTGGTTAAATTTTTCTATGTAGGACAATACAATTTTTGAATTAAAAACTCGTCAACTGCCCTCTAGCAGTACTCCCACGGTCCACTGGGGGGCCGCAGCTCACAGGCTGAAAACCACTGCACTGCATGACCGTTCATGAAAATAAACTACAGGCCTCACACTTCCTATACATAGAATAATCCACGCTTCTTTATATTTTGAGATATTCCCTGATATCAGCCAGAGGGGAACCCTGAGGACTTCCTGCTAGAATTATTTCAATACATTTCCTGTTAGCATTCTGGGGGACAAAAAAATTACATGTTTGTAATTTTGTAGTTCATTTTAATTTAGTAAAATCATGTTTGTATTTAATCTGCCAGGATTGTAGTGATGATCTTAGTTCATTATTACATTTTGGAAACAATAGAGCTATGGAAACTATGGTATTTTTTTTCTAGCAGGTCCGCCATCTAGGTAGATTCTAGGCTCTCCCATTGGTAAGGCCTTCAGTCACCGGTTTAAAATCTTACCCCTTGCACAGTAGAATCAACCAATCACAGTTTGATTTTCAATGGGTAGGACCATTCTTGTGAGGTAAAAATGCCTCTCTAGGCCTTCTGGATGTCTTCAATACGTCACTGACTGACAATGACTATGATTCCTCACTGAAACCACTCTAAAATGTTACATACAAGGTAAAATATAGGTTAATAATATGTTACAAACTTCTGATAAAAACAGAATGTCTGTTTAATCCTAAACCTTACCTGTTAATGTTAATATGCACAGATGTGTTTTGACGTTTATGGCCCGAACTGAAAATCTATTTATAATTAGTCCTTTATTATAGTTACAGCTGACTTTCAATCATATGTTTTCACATAGAACACAAAAACTATTTTTCCTTCAATTTCTAAAAAAGGATAGTAATCAAGCTGTTCGTACATGAATATTTTTGTCTGATTGTTCATCGGTTGTTTTCATCCTAATGATTTCTCAAGGCATAAAGCTACCTGCCATGCATTACCTTTATCCTATGAGAGACAAAACGTCCAGGCTATAATATCACGACTTTCGACATTCACTTTCATGACTACTCAAGCAGGTAGTGTAATCAAGAGAGATACTGAGATTCCGCTGATAGGACCCTCTCTACCACACAGCCCTGTTGGCCCTTTGCCCTTCCTTTGCTGTTATCTCCATATTTGATGAGAGCTGCATTACTCATGAGGCTGTACTATAACACTTGGAAATGAGTGTTTGTACTATCTGGCTGGTGAAGAGCAGTGAGTAATGTAATGTTCAGGGGATGAAGAGGGTAAACTTTGGACCAGCAGTAAAAGCTGGACGCAGGCACAGAGCGCCTGGGGTTGACACAAGGACGTATATGATTTTAGCCTGTTATTCATTGATATGAGTCGTAAGTGAGACAGCTAGGATAAGCAAAAGTCAGGTTTGGAATAGCAATAACAAATATTTTCTTTAGCAATTAGTTTTGATACCATGGCATAATCATTTATCTTGAAAACGGAAAAGGGAAAAACTTTATAAACCTTAATGTGCTGATATATCTGAAATGTTTGGACCTTTTCTCTCAATCCAGATTATGATATTTTCTTGTACTGTAAAGGGCAACTTGCAATTCAAATCGAGTTACAAGATTTTGATGTGACAGTAACTATACTAAATTGTGACCATTATAGGAGCAGCTGGTGGCCTAGTGATTTGGGAGTTGTGGATCAAAACCCAGAACTCCCAGGATTAGTGGGTCCTCTGAGGTACCCTTGAGTAAGGTACCGTCTCCAAACGCTGCTCCATGGATGTTATGTCGCTAGCTGCCCACTGCTTCACTTGGTGAATGGGTTAAATACAGAGAGGGATTTCACACTGCTCACACTGTGTGCTATGCTGTGCTGTTGTGTGTGCATGCATGAAGAAAATTGCCTCTTTACTTTTTTACTTTTACTTAATTTGTCTATTATGTTTAGTACCTGTTCTAGGATGATGATGAAGCGTGACGCTGGGGGCAACTGGTAGTGCAGGACCACGTAAATGGGAAAATATCCCAACAAGCTCATTTGAGTTGCCAACACCGTCACGGCTGTGGCCGCCGATATTGAAATCTTCCACTCGGTACGGTGGTACAGGTCCGCCCAGTGGCTGAGAACGTGATACGGTCCAAGCAGGGTGTAGCCAAACATGATGAGCCAGGCCCATATGACAGTGCCCAGCTTTCCAAAGGCATAGAAGAATAAGTCGAAATCGAGAACCAGTCTGAGATCAGGACACAAGGAGCAGTTAGGCATGCATACACTGTAGCATAGCTCCCAGGTTTTCATATATATTCATTGCAAAGGGTTTTTCAAAAAGGTAGGACACACCTTCCTTGGTCAATATAGTCCACAGCCAGTGTGCTGATGATGAAGAGGAAGAGAGCAGCGATAAACATGTGATAGATGGTCCTGATGTGACTGATCTCAAACAGTTCACTAAAGAGAAAGACCGAGTGAGAGAGAGAGAGAGAGAGAGAGAGAGAAGGAGAATGTAATAATTTTCTTTTTTTTCCAGTTTCATTTCATCGGCGTAATTCCCAGATTGCTTACATGCAGTGTTTCTTATTCCTTAATTTATTAGTATTTCTATTTCTACTCAGACTTACTCAAGTATGGAGCGCCTTGCCACAAATAACTTCCCGTCCTCCATTCTGTGCCTGAAATCACAGTTATTCATTCATGCATTTAATGTCTTTTTCTGCTTTGCACATAATTATAATTGCTTAACTTGAGCTTCTCACCTCCTAGCTTTCTCATCAGAGTGTGAGTGAGTGTTCCCGACTGTGTCTGAGTGTGTGCTGATGGAGAGGGACCTCAGTGAGTCTGTAAGTGCTTTATCCAAAATCTCACTCATCTGGGCCATCACATGTTCAATGACCTCTGCTTTTATCCTCTGATCAAGGCAAGGCAGATTTATTGATATGCCACATTTCATACACAAAGGCAATTCAGTGTGCTTTACAGAACTGAAAGCACAAAGAGCATCAGAAGGAAATCAAAGACAAAGTGCTTAAGTGAATAAAATCAAAATAAAAAAAATAAAAAATAGTTTTTTCAGCAACATGAGCAACGAAGATCACAACCTGTAAAATATTGATCAGCCATGGGATATCAGTACTAGAACTGAAGCTTCAGGAGAGATGATTAAATATCGTAATATTTCCCAGCACAATTGTGACATAAACAAAAAACTAAGTAATTATAAAGTAATAATAAGGGTACTTATATAATAATAAAATATAAAATATGAACTTATAAAAAACTGACAAATCCCTCAGAGATGGGAAAACATGCTTTTGGAAGGACAGTAACTGCTTCTAAAGCAGTGGTTTGTGACCTGGTGACCTCATAACTATTGCATAAGAGCTGACAGGTCTTCATCATCTCAAGATCAAAGCCAGAACAGAAAGTCTTACCTCTGCATGTCTTGCCCATTGCACCATGTCTTCTGAATGAAACCCTGAGTGACTGGGATCTGCAAATATGCAAATGTACACTGTTTTACTAAGAGTTTCGTGTTTTTACATGTATTTATTTTGATACTGCCAAAGCATCATTGTCATTAATATTATAATATTGTCATAGCCACGTCACATCTTCATAGATATTAATACAGGGCACATTCACATGGTGTTTTCTGCTAAAAAAAGTGATTATTCTTTTGGGGACTACAGCCATGTACCCCACAAGTCCACACATCCCCTGTTATTAACTGGACTAATACGCCTAATAAAGCACGTACACTAAGTAGTGCGCACTAATGCAGTAATGTTCATGTGCTGTGCTTACAGCACTTTGTGGTCTTTAAAGTGAGTACTACTAGTATACCAGATATGACACACTATCATACGGTGACCACATTCATCCCTGCTGGATGCACATATTAATGCTCACCCTGTTTGACAGAGCCGTTCCCTGTGGAAGACTGGCGGCTGAGGGATGTCTTGCTGCAATTGCGATGCACCACATTACTGCTTATGTTGTTGGTTGCCATGGTTATAACAGTTTCAGGATCTTTCATCTATTATTCATATGAACCCAGATTTGATGTCTGTGGTAGAAAGAAGGAGACATTAGATGTAAATGCAGTCTGAATTACCATCACACATAAAAAACAGAATAGAGCAGAATAGGACACAGTGGCCTCTTAAGATAGTTGTTGTATGTGGTGGGCAATGTGGCAGAAGTCTCCACTCAATGGATCGAAATTTGAGACATGCGCAAATTTTAAAACACCGCATATACTCACAGTTAAGCTGCCTAGTGATATAGTAGACATTTGAGTCTTATGACATAGACATTCGAAGCTTAAAACTGCTTGTAACAGAGATTTTTCTAGCATGTTTTTGTTTTGCATAGTCTCCTTAACTCAAGTAAGAGTACTTATAATACATCAAAACAGAAATGAATAGGGACTAACAGTTTATAGACTGATAGGATGGGCTAAGAAGTTTTACTCGTAATTCTAATACTTGCATTCAAATTATTCATTATTTTGATTATTTTGAAGGCCTAGCTTCTTTCACTTAAATAGAATAGAATAGAATAAAATAGAATAGATTGGAATAGATCATTGTCGTGTGTTGCCTTGTTAGAACAGTATGACCTACTGTGATATTGTAGAAGAACCTTAACTCTTACAAAACCATCTTGACCTGTAGTTACCTATGGTGTATTTCCCCAGACAGAGATATGTTACCACACAATGTAAACAAGGATTAGCCTGTCCTGGGGGAGTTTGCCGCTTCATTCCTAATAAAATGAAGATATGTCAAGAAAAAGAGTGTTTGACTGAGAGAACACAATGTATTGACATATAGATAGAGTGAGGTGACTGACTGAGAGTAACCTGTATTCATGCCTATGAGTCTGGCATGCTGTTGTAAAGCACATGGCTGACTCATATTGAAAAAGAACAAACACTTGGATATTGGAACAGATGATGTGACTTGACACAGCATTTTGTAGTACCCCTCACTGCAGATGGTCGTTGAATATTGCAGATGCGTGTGTGTCTGGTGCCGTGGGCATTTTCTTCGTGAGTAATGGAGAGCAACAAGCTCCTCACTATAAGTGACTGTACTTAAGAGTTGTTTTAAATTGTGCTTTACTTGATTATTTTGTTTTGATATTAAAGGAATTGTATGCTAACTTCATTTTATTATTTTGATCACCTCCTTAATGTTGTGTCCATAAGTTGCATATATTGAAAGTGTAAAGGGGAACAGTACCAAAAATGAATTATTAAATTAAATGTTGAGTACTTTTAACTCAAGACTATTTTTAAGAAACTGTCATGGTCGGGACAAAACCTTGGTGACCTTTTAGCAAAAGGGCAACACTTTCCTGATTTTGATGGGAAGGCAGTGGGACAATTTTCGCACCAGTTCTAGCAGTTCTGTTATTGTGAAATGTTAGCATAATATAAGGCAACAGGTATTTTCAGATTCTGTTAAAAAATAGAAGCCGACTGAAATGGGTGTGCAAGACTTTGTCCCAACAGTGACAGAGTGTAATATTACATCAGATTGCTTCTGCTTATCTGAAATATTTGTGTAGTAACTAAGCTAAAAATAAATGTATTTGCTGTAATGAACACATTCGTTTCTACTCTAATAATTATGTTAGCATAAAAACACAATAAGAAAAACTGGCATGAAAACATAGATAAACGTACAAAAGACTCCAAAGTGCATCTCCATCTAAATGTACGTTTTGGAATATGTTCTTATGCAGAGTGACTTCTAATGCAGAAACTGAATTGTTTAGCAGATATAGATGCTTATTGGTGCCCAAACGAGGACTGAAGCCCAGTCTGCTGAACGGAGAATAGTGGTGTTACCTGCGAAACTATTCCATCAGCTTTATGCAAAAATAACTGTTTACATTTTATAAACATTTATAAATATTTATAAGTATTATAAGTGAATTGTTACGAGGAAGCTGTAAGCTACTTCAGCCAGCAAATAACACTCCTTTAATGACAGAGACATAACTCTGTATAAACCCACGCATACAGTGATTGCCTTCCTGAACAATATTTATGACAGAATATTACACTTTGGACAGAGTCCATCCTGTTGAGCAATTGTTCTGTCTGAACAATTCTCTCAAATAAAAAAGAATAAAGACGTATAGCCATAAACATATAAAAATTCACGTTTCAAGCTGCCTAAACTGTTGTTTGGAAAACATGTGCTGATTGAATTTTATTATAGTTTCACTCATCTGCCTGATCAGAATCAGGTTCTATTTTTTTCTTTAATTTGTTTAATTTGTTTGTTTGTGATAATTGTATTAGGTGCTTTACTAAGCACCTAATTTGTTATAAAATTCTTTCTAATGAGTTCTTTTTATTTATATAACTGAATGTATAGGAACTGATGTTTTTCCACAACAACCTTTAAGTAATTAATTAATTAATTTTTGTTTGCCCCAAGTTGAGCAAAATCTTGAGCCTCACTGCTTGGTAGCCTTTTTAATCTGATTTGGTAAATATAAAATGCTCGAAGCAGGAGTGAATCAGCTCTAATGAAGTGGTAAAGACACACTGATGAGTGGTAAAACATCTTTAAGATCATACCACAAGCACTGTGACCTTAATTCAGTACCACTGGATGATTCAGTGGTTTGGAAGAGGGCAAATCTTCAGAGACAGAAAAAAGTTCCTATTAAACAGTCTTCTAGACTCACCTTTCACATGAAGTTCAGACCCTTCACATCAATCCCTCTGAGGACCAAATGAGGCACTGTGTCCTGTCTGAGGTCTGCCAGCTGTGTGTTTAAGAACTTTGTCCCTTTTTTTTTACCTCTGCTCAACTTTAACTTGCTTTCTGTGCTGTCTTGTGTCGCAGCTGAACTCCACACAGCTTAACTACTCACTCTTCTCCAAGCCTGAGTGCTATATATGCCCTATTATTGATCTGTTTGGCCACCAAACCCCCTCCCCTTACTGATCTTTGTAACATCTAAACTTCAGTTTTGTAGGTCAGAAAATAATCTCTAGTCTCTCTTGTTTTTTTAAATTTGTTAGGTCTCTTGTCTTGTCTCGGTAACTTTGTTAAGAGCCGTATCTGCCGTAAACTTAAAGGAAAGCTCCAAAGGAGATCGAGTTGGTTTGTTTGGTTTTGGGCCAGACTCACTCTGTTATTGAAGTGTTTGGACTCTAGTGCCATTGACTGTATCACTTTAATTGCCTTTTATCTCGTCCTTCATGACCTGCTGCCTGACCCAACCACAGTTTTAATCCTTATCTCTTTTCTTTTCTTTCTCTATTAGTGTACATCAGCTCCACGCTCTTAAATATAAATGTGCCAATAAGATAGAGATAGCATGTCAACATACACATGCCGTCCAATCCTGTTGCAGATCCCGCTTGAAATAGCACACAGTCACATTGTGTAATGTCATGTAGTTAACTGATGTTCATCTTAACTGATGTTAAAACTTAAATGTTTTTTCAAGTGAAAAAAATTTTATGAGGGCTCCTAAATGCAGCATTTGTTTCAACATTGGCCCTATCACAGGGTCCCACTGGCCCCATCACAGATTCAAGCCACAGCCAAAAATCAAGCATCAGTACTGGATGATACTTGAGGTTTCAATACCTACTCCAAAGCTTTTATTTTTGTTGTTATAGAGACCTATTAGCCACAACATTAAAACCACTGACGGGTAAAGTGATTAACATTGATTAGCTCATGTCACCCATCCAAGGGTGGGACATATTTGACAGCAAGTGAACAGCCAGTTCTTGAAGTTACTGTGTTGGAAGCAGGGAAAATGGGCACGCATAAGGATATTTGACTTTGAAAAGGGCCAAATTGTGATGGATAGACACAGGGGTTAGTAGGTGTTATGTGTTTGGTATCTACCAAAAGTGGTCCAAGGAGGGACAACCAGTGAATCAGCAACAGGGTCCTGGGCACCTAGGGCTCACTCCTGGACATGGGGAGTGCTTGCTTACCTGGTTCGATCCTACAGATGACCTACTGTGGCACAAACTGCTGAAAAAGTTAAGGATGGCAATGACAGAAAGGAGTCAGAACATACAATGCACCACTGTTTGCTGCCTATGTAGCTGCATAGCTGCAGACCAGTCAGAGCATCCATGCTAACCCCTGTTTATCACTAAAATGCCTAAAATGGGCATATGAGAATAAGAACTGGATCATGGGACAATGGAAAAAGAATGTGTTCTGGCTTTCTTTTACATCATGTATACTTTGCTCCCAATGAATGAATGAACCTTTGGTGCCCATGACCCTGACGCCAGTTCACTGGTTGTCTTTCCTCTGAACACTTTTGGTAGGAATACCCCACAAGACTTGCTGATTTGGAGATGCTCTGAACCAGTTGTCTATCCATCACAATTTGACTCTTGTCAGACTGCTTTCAGCACATCAACTTCACGAACTGAGTGTTCACTTGCTGCCTAATGTACCTCATCCCTTGACAGGTGCCACTGTAATGAGATAATCAATGTTATTTACTTCCCCTGTCAGTGTTTTTAATGCTGTGGCTGATTGGTGTGTGTGTGTGTGTGTGCGCGTGTGTAAGCTAACTTTAAATTAATGTTAATGCCATAAGATTTGAACTGTGAGCCACTATTGATCCATTCATAACATTGTAAACAACGGCCTGTACTTTCATTCTAAATAAAATTATTAAAGTCAATGATCAAGTTTTCGTATGACAGTAGTGACTGCTTATAAAAAAAGGCATTTCTGATTACTCTCTTGCCCATAGAGGGAGACAACCTCAATAGCAAATGAAAAGATGTTCACAGTGTTAGCAGATTTAACATGAATATTCCATTCACAAACAGTTCAAACCCATTTAAAGTAGGAAGGACAAGGACAAGTAGACACATTTCATTTTATTGACACATTTTCCTGAACAGCACTTTCTCTTCTGCTACAGAGACATGATGTGCAGCATGCACTATACTTCTATTCACAAAAAACAGCAGAAAGCAATAAAATAAATAAATAAATAAACAACTACAATCACTGGCCCATATGCTGAAACATCAAATTTGTCGGTAGTGCTACAGACAGGACTACTGTGAATTAGAATCATATTAGCAAAGTATATGTATGGGTCAGTTTTCTGCATGCAGTGCTCAGTTATGGACTGAAACCTGACAAAGCCCAAGGATAAGCTTGTAAACAAGCCAGAATACAAGTTTGTAGTCCATGTGGCACAATTTAACCTTCTAATCTCGAATGGGAAATAGCAGAGCACAAATCACAATTATTATAGATAAGTTAGTTAGTGGGCATAGGGCAGAGGTCAGTAAATGGCCTTTACAAAACTATGTGAAATTCTTTTAGCAGGCTGAGTTACATCATTGGTGTACCCAAACACAGCAAAAACAAATGCCTTTTTGCTGTCCACATAAAAGTGCCTCAGAGCCTTTCGGAGTGACCCCCATTTTCATCATGGTTGCATCTGAGTTCATTTCTATGATGTTTTAGGAAGTACAGCTGGGATTTCTGTTCTGGCTTATTCTCTCCTCCTAACTGGCTGATTAGGAGCTGTGGAGAGATTTTGGCCAAGGCTACAAACAAACAGGGGGTACAGATACTTTCCTCTGAACCAGGTCCATGACCGAACTTGTTTATTAGAGAGAGAGTGTGTGTGTGTGTGTGTGTGTGTGTGTGTGTGAGAGAGAGAGAGAGAGAGAGAGAGAGAGAGAGAGAGAGAGA
>JBBPCX010000114.1:23451333-23469151 GCA_037974365.1 Hydrocynus forskahlii | reverse complement strand
TCTTACTTTGTCTTGGTTCGCATGGTGTTCTGTGGTAGTTCGGTTCATGTTTTCAGAGTTGTTGCCTTGTCTCCCCTTTTCTGTTTTTCAGGCCTGTGTTCCTCCGTCTTAACTGAGGTTGTGCACGATCTGCACCTTCAGCCTGCATTCCACGTGGTCCCGTCTTGAAAGCTTTGTGGAAAGCTATTTCCCGGATTCCTGTTTTGTTTTCTTTGTTCGTTTGAGGAGCACGGGTCTCGTGTTTCGTGTATTGCCCTGTTTTCGTTTATTGTTGTGTTTCAGTGTTTCTCGTTTTGTTTTAGAGCCGGGGCTTGTGTGTATGTACTGTGTTTAGTTTGATTGTTTTCTGTTTTTGATTAAACGGTGTAAATAGTCACTGCTTTGTGCGTCCTCCCCTTCCCTCTCGAACGCAGACCTTGGCAAAGACATTTTTCATCACCTTTTTGACCTATTATTACCCAGTGTGCCAATAATGTTAATGGAGCTTTCAGTATAGCAAGTTGTGAACAGTTTGTGCTTTTACTGAGCATCCATCTTTAAATGTGTGAAGCAGAAATGTGGGATCTCAACAGTGTGCTTGTGTACAAATGCTCACCTGTATTTTGTAGTCTTGCCAGCTCTTCACTCAGACAGTCATAGTTCTCCTCCAGCTGCCTCTTCTTCAGCTCCATGTTCTGCATATACTCAGTGAGAGAGCGGATCTTCGCCTCGTGCTAGCATATGAACACCAAAATATGGTGAAAGTTACAGATAGTTGCATTTATATTATATACAAAAGGTACATGGTGGATGATTTTGGTGAATTTGCTGAATATTCATGGAATGTACTTTTTGTACTGAGGTGAAGTGACTGTATTGTTGCTGTACTAACACATACTACATGACCAGAAGTATCTAATTCGTTTGGCTAATTCAGCCAGTTACTACGAATAAGTATCTAATACAAGCAAACAACCATACATCATTCATTGGTAAACAATAGCAGTCACAGGATGCTATCTTTCCAACAAGTCGGTTCATCAAATGGGCTGCTAGAGCTACCATGAACGACCGTAAAGGCTATTAAGTGGCAAAGCAGTGGGCTGCACATGCTCACAGAAAGGGGATGCAAAATGCTTAAACATATATGTCCTTTGTTGCCACTCTCACTATTCTACTCAAGCCTCTGGATGCAACGTCACCACAGGAACTCTTTGCTGAGAGCTTCAATGGAGAATACTGCCTGACTGATGCCAATTGTAAAGTTTGGTGGAAGAGAAAGAATAATGGTGTAGGTTCGGTGACGGGATATGCTAATGCTGCAGACATTCTAGAAAACTGTGTGTTTCCAGCGCTTTGGCAACAGCTTGGGTAAGGCTCTGTTCTGTTCCAGCAGGACAATGCCTCATTTGCAAGTGAGCTCCATAAAGCAAAGATTTGCCAAATTGGTGTGGAAGAACTTTACTGGTCTTCAGAGAGCCAAGAACTGAGAGCCAGGGCCAAGCCCAACCTCACTAATTTGACTCAGTAGAAATGAATCCATGTTCCGAAATCTAAAGCTCACCTAAGAGTGAAGTCTGTTAGAGAAGCAACAGGGGACCAGCTCCGAATTAATGTTGGTGGGTTTGGAATGGGAAAAAGCACACATGGATGTAATATTCAGGGTCCACATGTTTTTGGCAATGTAGTGTCATATTAAGCATATGGGCACTTATTGAAATGAAATGGTAATTTCACAAAATACACTGGCAGTTGTTTAGCTGTTTTTGTTGACGGGTCTTCTGACAGGATAATTCAAGGTGCCACACAGCTCATTAAGCTTATTACACTGTCAGAAAACATATTACTCTGTCAAAGGTTGTTTTCCTGCAATGATTACAGGCAAAACAAAAACATGAAGCCAATATAATGTAAGTCATCTAGTGTTGAAGACCACCTCATCATCTTAGGCCTGGGACACACCAAGCGTTGAAGTACTGGCACTAATCATGTACTACAAATGATTGGTTTGCATCACTCATGTGCTTAATGTGCCCTCTTGAGACTGCTGTTTTCTTGCACTACTCTTTTTCTTGCTTTTAATTCTCTTGTCATTTGTGTGTGATGGTCAAATGGTGATATGATTCAAAAGATTCAAAAAAGCTAATAGTGACCAACTAGAATCAACTAACACTGTATTGAATATAGGTGACAGTCAGTTGCTGACTCATCTACAACCGGACTGCATCTGACAGCACTTAGCTGGCTTGGTGTGGCCTGGGACTTTTCCAGTAATAAGTCTATAATTTAAAAAAAAATAGCTAGATTTAGTGTTCTTCACTACAGTGTGCACACAGCAAGTGTGTGTAAAGGAGAGTGCGAGTGTGTGTTTTCCTCACCTGTGAAATCAGAAGCTGGCAGGACGATAGCTCCCTCCCAGTCTCTTCCATTTTGCGGTGGCAGTCTGTCTGCATGCTCTCCAGCTGCCTACAGCGTTTCACTACTGATTTCAGCTCTGACTTCACCTTATTCACATACACACACACCACGGCATATTCTTCCTCTAACACACCTGAGAGATCACGAGGCTACAGAAAGAGAGCATGGAAGAGCGAAAGTAATAGAATTGAACAAGCAGAAAGAAACATGAAGAGAGGGTATGAGCTGTGTGCACTGGAGCGAACATGAATCAGTATTATTGTCGGCAGCTGGCAGATGCCTCACATGAAGAGCGCATCTGAATTGTAAGAGAGGAGTGAGGAGTTTTGTAATGAGGCACATTTACATAAAGTAGCAAAGCTTTGGCAGATAGATGCTTATGTCCTGTATGTGTGTGTCCGCATTCTACACACGTACCAGTCTGATGTCATTGCTCCCTATGATGGTGCTGAAGTCACTCAGGTCTTTTAATAGAGTGTTTAAAACTTCAGTGACACGTTTCCTTTGCTGGCCACTCACTTCCTGAAGTCTTGAGAATTCTGTCTCCAAGCACATCAGATCCGTCTAAAAGATAAAGGTAAATTGCATCAGCACTCCAAACTCTGGAATTTTCAGTACTATTTGTGACAGATATTTAAAGTCACAGAGTTTTTTTCAGTATGATCATTTTTACTGCATAGCTATGTCGCTATGTGCTTCATTTTATAACCTTAGTAGCAACTAGGTGTGGCTGAACTCAGTAATTGGTGTCCACATACTTTAGGCCATATAATGTATATACTGTATATACTCATCTGCAAACATTTCAACATAAATTTTACATTTTGTTCATGACTGCTCAGATATTATTTGAGTGACAGATTATTCTCACCACTATGGTGTTATTATGAATATATCAGGTGCTGTGCTCTTAATTTAACTCAGAATGACAAATGAAGGTGTAGATAGTTACAGAGTAAATGCTTCATATGTATAGCATTGGAAAGGATCCCATAATCAAATTTAATGTCCATAATCTGATCTTAAATTGTATGTTTGATGAAAAAATGTTACGTACATACTCACTTATACTCATGATAAACACTTTTTATCATTTTAATGTGTATCATTTTAAGGTTTACAAGTACTGAATATAATGTCTAAAAAACTTTCACATGTCTGGTTATGTCCTTACATTACACTGTAAATTACTACTGAATGAACTATTAGAAGATTGTTTCTACATTTCTGGGACAGAAAAGCATGTATTGCTAATTAGCAGTATCAAATTAAAACACCTTAACCATACTTTGATAGGAGACTAGATTAGGAGAGACTAGATTAGGAGAGAGGACTGACCATTTTCTGGGCAAGTTCCTCTGTGAGCAGCTTGTTCTGCAGGCCCTTATCCTGCACCTCCTGACTCTTCTGGTCGTAGCTGAGGGCCAGTTCCTCCAAAGCCTGCAGGACCTCCTTAACTTCTGCCTTAGCGCTATCACTCTCGGCCTGAAGACGCTCCAGATCACTCTGCACTCGCTCGCTGTCTGCACGTGATGACGCCAATAACTGCATGGAAGCACCCACATAAACACTCAGTATGAACAAACACATTTGTCTTCAGCTATGTCTGAAGGTGGTGTATTTAAAAGGAGTGAGACAACATGAGACAGTGGATAAAAGAGAGAGATCTGAAAACAGAAATGAGATTTTTCACCTCCTCCTGGTCCAGCATCTGCTTCTTCAGTTTCTCCACCAGCTGACACTGCAAATTAATCTCATCGTCCTGCAACAGAGAGAGAATGAGATGAGAAAGTGGAAGAGAATGTTTCACAGAAATGCAAAGACATTTACACAGATTCATTTGGCAGCCACTTTTACTCATGCTTTTAGTCATGTAGCATTGAGAGTATTGCCCAAGGCCTCTCTTACTGGTATAGTGATAGCATGACAAAATTATGAAATATGGACATTTTATTACAGTGTCCATATGGAACACACTTCTGGAGAATGAAAATAATGTCATATGGTGAGAATATTGTAACAAACAGCCTTTTCCCTTTCCATTTTAACTCCTACATAACTGATTTTGAAGTGAAATTAATCACTTATTCTGTCCATTTTGTGGTGCTATATTTTAAGCCCTGCACCTCTGTCATCGTCTACTGTCTACTGTGTGATTTTGTCTATTTTTATATTGTTATTCTATCTTATTTATGCTTCTTATTGTTGGGACGCTTCAGAGGAGCAGTGCTTCTCATTAGTTACAAATTTTGCTTGTTTCTATTTAGATTTTCTGTTTCCATTTGATATACTTATGTCTTACGCTAGATGGGATGTCTGCAACATATGTACTCTAATTACTACAATATTTTGGGTTGGAAAAAGATTCCAAGCTGCCATTGCATCACTGTTGCCATGCTGCCTTTACTGACCCAAAAATGAGCATGTGCCAATAAATCAATATGTACAAAATGCAAAATTAACAAAACACTAAATATCCAAAATTGTTACAATTATAGGAGAAGAAAAAACATCTAAATTTAATGCATGTTAGTGTAAGGTTTTATTCAATTTGTGTTTATCTTGGTCCTTTCATCATTAAATGTTTACACTAAGGGGTTTTAAATGACCAAAAAATGTGTGAGGTAAATCTGCAATGTTATGGTCAGTGATCAGAGTTGCTTTCAATGTGTCTACAGTAAATGTTTTCTAGTAGCCTTCTAGCCTTACAGCTCCTCATCTGAATCATGGTTGGATGGATGTTAGGGTCACCCAGACACAGTCAATGAGGAGCAGAGAAGAGATGACGCGATAGAGAGATGATAAGAGCTGAGAGAAGCATCTTTTAAGCACCGAGATGCCGTGATCAAATTTGTCATTGTCAAAATACTGGCGCTCGCTATTTTTCTATTAATTAAATAAAAACAGCAATCCGAGCATGTGCTTGCCAGCCCAGTCAAACTGATGTCTCAGCTCATCACACTGTGTGTATTTGACAAAAGTGGGATTTGTCTGGTTAGAAATGTATGAATTTAGTGCACAGTACAACAGTCACTCAGTTACATGGGGTAAACACAGATTCCCAGTTCATGTATCATTCTTAGTTTATGTATTTTTCATTGGCCAATAATAAATAAATTACAGTAATAAAATATCGAATATATTCTGAACAGAATTCTGGTTGGTGGTAATTAACAGGTTCATAAGGAATTTCCTTTCTCAGTTCCTCTATTTTTGTATATTTGGCACAATAAGTCACTTCAGATCCACATGGAAAATGTACTACGAGACAAGGAGATCATGAGAAAACACAAAACAGAGTTTTTAAATGATCATTTCATTAAGGAAAAATACATTTGCAACACCCACATATTAACAGCTTTTTCACATGGGTTCCCCCTAAACCTGATAATTAATTGTGCCACCTTCAGCACAAGAACTGCAACCAAACACCTCCTACAACTAGAGAGAAGTCTTTCACCTCGTTGTGGCGGAATTTCACGTTTTTTTGTAGAACTACTTTAATTCAGGCCCATTAGGGGGCCGTTTAAAGCACAGCTTCTCAATGGGATTCAGTCCAGGACTGTGACTAAGCTACTATTATTTTGTTTCTTTTGAGCCTCTCAGAGAAGGACTTGATCTCATGCTTTAGATCGTCTTGTTGTATAATTCAAATGGGCTTAAGCTTCAAATCACGGTCCTGTAGGATTTTCTGGCAGAAAGCAGAATTAATTGCTCCATCAATTCTGACAGGTTGCCCAGCCCTTGAAGCAGCAAAGCATCCACACCCCATCATACTACCACCACCATGTTTGACTGTTGGTTTGATGTTCCTGTTGTCAGATACTGTGTTAACTGTCTTTACACCAGATGTACAGCCCTGTCTTTCAAAAAGTTCCACTTCCAGTCCACAGAGCATTATTCAAATAAGCTTGGGAAACAGCCAGTTGTTTTTTAGCAAATAAAAGTCTTTATGTTTGTCAGCAGTGGTTTTCATCTTGCAGCTCTCCCATTTATACAATTTTTGCCCAGTTTGTTTCTAGTGGTAAAATCATGAACACTGACCTTTTCTGAGGTGACCAAGGTCTGCAGTTCCTCACATGTGTGAGTTCTTTCGTGATTTCCCAGAGGAGTCATTGCTGCATATTGGAGGAATTATGGTAGACCTGCCACTACTAGGAAGACTCATCCCTGTTTCAATGTTTCTCTTTTAGGATAATGATCAATGACGTTCGATGGAATTCCAGGTTCGATGGAATTCCGATGGAATTCCAGACTTTGTAACCCTTTCAAGGCTGATACATCCCTATTATCTCCTCTCTTTCAGAACCTACTCTTCATTACTCCTCATTTCCTCCAGGATCAATAATGTTTTCTGCATGATTATGATTAAATTATGTTTAGTTTCATCAGGACATTGATTGAGCTTGGGTGTGTCTAGTGTAATTGATTTCAATTATCAACAAAAACTGTTTAATTGTTTAATTGGGCATTTACTTTTCCACGCATTTGATGTGACAAAAAATACAATAGTTATAAGCGAGTTGAGATCTATCCAGAGGACGTCTTGTTTTCAGTGAAAGGGTGATTTGTTTGTGGCATGCCCAAATGGCGCCTCATGGTTCCCTTGGTGGTAGCCCTTCTGTTCAGTGTGCTGAGTTAAAAAGACATGAGGTCAAGTAGCCCCCCACTACCGAGGTTTGCCTCTCTCTCTGTAAGAGTGCAGCACAGCAGCTGCTTCAGAGCTTTACACATTAATTTTAATCCTAAAGGATACAAAAAAAGAAAAATGCCAACCATAGTCACCTAGTGCCAACCATAGTCATCATGCTCATTTCTTATGTTAATAAATGCTGGATGTACTAAAAGGTTCCGTAGATAATTCATTACGTAAGTTGTTTTTTTAGTTGTACTCCTACTCAAGTTACTTGAGAATTCTTTTAAACTATGCAATGTTAATGCCATCTTTACACTTCAGCTGATCCTGCAATTGCTGGGCTACGCTGGGTTATACTACACTGGACCAAATTAAACTCATGGTTGACTGAAGAAAACTATTTTTGAAAAAAGAAACATTAGATGGATACTGTTATAAGTAATAAATCCTGATTTTAAACAAATTTGACAACCAATCTGTTAACGCAAGTTCTGCCAACTGAGAACATACAGACTTGCATTTAATCACCATCAAGAAAATGCCATGGAAATGCCCTAAAAAGACTGATGACAGTTTCACTTTTCCTAGGACAGTTCAACATCAGCCCCACAGTTTCTTGCAGCTTTTGCAAGACTTTACATTTATAAATCCTTCCATTAATATTACTTGAATAGTTCATTTCATCTGCAAGGTATTAAAACAAAATCATTATGAATTATAGACGAAGTATTAATTATCTGCCAATGGCTTATTATTCAGAAGCTACTGTGACTTATTCATTTACAACATCTTCAAAACGATATCTTGGTGAGTGAAATTACACTTTAAATGCAAAGGTTTGCAGACTCCTGCTCTGTGTTTCTTCTAGGTATTAACAGGAAGTTTCTCCCCTCTGCTGCAGTAAAACCCTCTACTCTTATGGGAAGCCTCTGGATGTTGGAGCATGGCTGTAAGAATTTGATTGCATTCAGCCATGAGAGCATTAGTGAGCTCAGGTACTGATGTTGGATGATTAGCTCTGGACTACACTGGATATATGGATACCTTTAAACTTATAATGTATTCATTGTCTGGTCTAGCATTTGCAGTCTAGTCTATATTGAATATTTCTCATTTATAATGCTTGATACAAGCAAAAGTATCTGCCAGTGGAACAAGATCATTCCACTCAACAAACTTACTAAAAACAGCAAATGTCTAAAAACAGCAAATTCTAACAACAATCTCATAACGAGAATATTGACTAGAGCAAGGAAGGTTCCATCTTTTGCCAAGATGCCATTCTGAGATATTGTAGTGAAGTTATTACAACACTGAAATGCAGTCATAAAAGGTTTAATTAAACATTTTGAGAAATTAAGATTTACATACTATATCAAACAGTTTTTTATTATATTGGTTATTTTAAAATTTGGGTGAAATGTCTCATTGCCAACAAAAATGGTGAAGCAAACATGTGTCTTTTCAAATTATTGGACACCTGACTTAATATTTCCAAATCATTTTGAATTGTCTGGTACATCATTTTAGCAACAGAAGAGACAAATCCTGCCACCCTTCTCACATAATGAGGGGATGCCCAATTAACTCGCGGATGATATCTCATGGAACAGCTGTGTTCTCACCTTTTCGTCGAGCTGTTTGTAGAGTTGTTGGATCTCCTCCTCTGTGGCTGTAACAGGGATGGAGGCAGGAGCAGTGCTGCTGCTGCTGCAGCTGTTGTCCTCTAAGGCAGCATCCTCACTAAGCTCAGTGTCCACATTACACACAGTGCCCTGCTCCACTTCAGGGACCGCCTCACCTACAACACACAAGAATTACTGTTACACACATTTCAACCTGCTCAGCCTTGGGTTCAGCTCCAAAGCAACATATTGTAGTTATACCCACATAAACACACACACACACCGCACCACCCTGTTTCTTCTGAGACACTATCTCACCTAAAAGCACAGTTATATTCCTATTAATCCTGGAAAGGCTTTCACAATACCAACATTTTGATTCTGATACCAATACCAAGTGGAGTATCACCTATGATCTTGATACCTCTGATGCCACTGATAAAAATTCATATAATTCAAAATTCAAAATAAGTCACTTGTACATTCATCCTTTCTTCTGACATGAAGGGTAATAATAAGGAGTTTATTTCTTCCTTTGCAGCAGTAACAGCTTCTAATCTTCTGGGAAGGTTTTACACCTCTCCAGTAGATGCTTGGCACTTGACATGGTGAGCCTCCTATTCTAGTGCCAGTGCTTTTCAATGGAAATTATAATTTATCATGACATGTCGAATATTGTGATTGTTACAGGTTACAAAAATTAGCTGCCCACTTCTACCTGCCTGGAACCTTTAATTTTGTGCCGTGTTTATATGCCACTGCTTTCTAAACAAACAGGAAAAAGGGGCTCCCAAGTGGCAAGACTGTATGAGCACTCGCCCTGTCATCAAGAGATTGTGCAATTGATCTGCAAGTGCTGAAAACATCCGCAGCCAGGAGTGTAAGAGAGCACAATTGGTTTCGCGCTCTCTGGGTGGGTTGGGTGGCCCCTCATCTCCCCCCTTTACTCAGCATGATGCTGTTCACCAAGGGCATATATTAGCTGACATTACAGAATTGGCCGTCAGTGTTCTCCTTCAAATGCATTATGCTGTCCAATGACACTGCGTCAGTGGGGAGTCAAAACATGTGATGTCTGCCTTTAGGTGTCTCAGAGGAAGTGTGTGTTCATCCTCCTCCTTTCAGAGTTGGTGATACTGTATGATGTAACTGGACATTAAGTTAGGCAGAAAAAAGGTATAAATTAGACTCAAATTTGTAAGTACAGAATATTAACTGAGTGTAATTCATTAGACAACTGTCCATATAAATACATATAAACCATTTAATTTTAACTCAAACATATAGAAACCACCACAAAGATAACAGTAATTCTAGACTATAAAGGGTTACCCATATACACTTGCATCTTATTTCTCGAATGAAGGCACTGCCCTACTTGTTAGGCAGAGATAACACTATTACAGGTGTGCAAAGTGAGACTGAGACACATTGATTTCTGAAGGCCTCACCACTACGCCAGCGGCTGAGCTCAGCCTCAAGTCTCTGGATGCTCTCTTTCAGACTCTTGTTCTTCTCCTTCTCCTTCTCATATTTTCTCTTCCACTGTTCTGCGGTCAGCTCCAGATTCACAGAGGCTGTGTTCCTGATGGTCTTAGCACTGGAGAAAGAGAGTCAAAAGCTCTTCTATACAGTGTACGTGCTCTTGAGTTTTTGTACATGAATAATTTAAGTGAGCTGAGTATGCTTTTTGGTCTGTGTGTATGTGTGTGTGCATGTGTGTGTATGTTTGTGTGTATTTGTCCAACATGTTACCGTTGTCCAAACATGAGCGTAGATTTGGTCTCGGCCTCATTGTAGGAAGATGGAGAGCAGCAGATGAACATGGTGGTTCTACAGTTCCCCCCCAGAGAGTCCTGCAGGATCCTCGTCATCTTACTGTCCCGGTACGGCACGTGGGTCTTCTGCAGAGGGAATGGTCAAAAATAGGTCAAAAGGACTATGATCAAAACCTGGGATGTATTGAGTTAATGAAATACATGCTGATTTTTATTTTTTGTTCAGTCTGATGCTGCTGAGCTCACCGTTCCCTCGGCCAGAGCCGATATGACGTTGCCCAGAGCAGACAGAGACTTGTTAATGTTTTTGGCCTCATCCAGAACCGAGCCTTCGGCACCTGTCTTACTCACCTAGTGGGGTCAGAGAGCGAAGTTCACATTCCAACATGCACAGACATAAAAAAATATGTGACCATTAACTTCTAGTGTTTGTTAGCTATATTAGTCTCATTGTTCCAGTGCTGAAGAAGCTAAATTTCCTCTCTGGTCCAAACTGATGAACTCCTGTGATACATTATTGATCCATAAACAAGCCTAAGGCTCCTAAAGATGAGGACAGTTGATTTATGTCCCAAATTACAAGTCAATATTTCCAGCGATATTTTGATTAATCCAGAAACGGATTAAATGATCCATTTTCAAGACTTTCCTTTGATTCTTATATGAAACTACAATGTTAGGAATAGTGGGTATGCTGGAGAAAATTCCATTTTTTTAAATACAAAACACCACCATGATCACCAAAACCACTCTGACCTTCTCACTCCCAGCTAAGTCCACTAGGTAAAGTTTCCCACTCAGTTTCTGCTCCGTCTCCACATGCTCTTGTTTGATACTGATGAGGAAGATGCTGTGACTCCTGGAACTGTGCTCATTCATATCTGAGAAAAGATGACACTGTTTCACACCATAGAATTTCTTCATAAGCACAGAAAATCAACCAAACAAAATGATATTAGCACTGATTAAATGGCAGTTCAATAAGAACACATTTTAATCCCTTGCAGTAAAATGCTGTACAGATATTTTAAAGGTTCATATATGATAAAATTCAGTTCAAGTCCTTACCTTCTAATTACCTACTAATCATGCATCAACCATTACAGTTGTAAAAACACCGGAAAATATTTTAATTGAATTTACCATTTTACTAGTGGGTCATGTTTATATTGTGAATTCTTCTTGAGAAAAAATAGGGAAAAACTATCGGCTAACAGATCAGACATTGCTTTTCTAGAGCAATTTTACAAGGGTAGCATTATGAGTTTTGCATTAAGCAGCATTAAGGACTCTTACTGGGACAGCAGTGGTGCTCCTTGAATGTTGTGTGTGGGGCAGCTGTAATCACCTGTAATTATTGGCTGCAATTCCAATTCTGGGCTGATAATAATAAATATATTGTGAGGAGCCGGTAGTCACACTGGCTCCCATGAGCCTTTGCGGGACAGCAAAGTGGCGAGTTGGCCTGTTTGTTGTGTTTTTGGGGACATTTGGGTGGGGTTGTGTTGTTCATGTGTTTTCCTGTGTTCTTATGTGTCATGTTGCATGTTTAAATGTATTGTTTTGTCTGAGCCCTTTCTCGTCTGTCACCATCCTCCAGATTGTTGGGGACCGGAGGGTGGTGAGAGACGAGAAGGGGGGAGGGGGGTTGTGGAAGTTGGATGCAATGCTGAGCTACACTAGTTGGGGGCACAGTACACTTTTGTGTTTGAAGGCTGTGAAGCTGACAAATAAAAAGATTGCTGCTTGAGAATCCAGCGTATTCTCCCATTCTCTCTCATCACTCGCCACATTGGTGTCAGAATTGGGTTAGAGCAAATGAGGAAGATGGACGTACTGGTGGAGCAGACGAGGGAGGTCAATGAGATCTCCAGCAGTGAGCCAAGGAACCGAGCGCACCAGATGGTACCAGCGTCGCCCGGAAACCAGTGCGCCGCCTAGAGGGGAGTGATACTCCTGCGGTGGGCCAGGCAAGAGATGACGGCGGGAGAGTGCCGCACCACCTAGAGTGGAGAAGCGGTACTCCTGTGGCGGGCCGGGCGAGATGTGACGGCGGGGAAGCGGCGCCCACGCACCCGGGACCCCGAAGGGTCGTCAAGCTGCTGTGCTTCAACGGAAAGGCGCTGTTGGAGTCATATCTGGCGCAGGTCGAGCTGGCGGCGTGGCACAACGGATGGGATTCAAGTGAGGCCGTGGTCCATCTCGCCATGGCTCTGGAAGGCAATGCATCGCAGGTCATGATCGACCGACCGCTCAGCCGGGATTTCGGGCAGCTGGTGGCGGTGTTGTGGCAGCGATTCAGCTGGCCAGAGAGGTAAGAGACGGCAAGAGCCTACCCAGTGTGAAGCCGCCGCAGCCATCCGAGAGTGCCCCAGTTGGCGGCAGTGAGGGGGCCATGCCGTGCAAGTCTACGGAAATCATGAGTGGGTCACCTGGGAGACGCTGAAGGACTCTACGTGGAGTGCGTGGTGGAGGGAGTTCGCTGCCGAGCACTGGTCGTCACCAGCTCCACTATCACACTCGTCAGGCCAGGCGTGTTGCCCCACACGCAGCAGCAGACTCCACCCAGCTGGGCGGAGACCAACATGCGGCTCGCCACTGTGTGGTGAATGGAACTCGGCTGGTAGAGGAGCCATCCACGAGACACGGCAGGCGGTCCAGGAGCTGTTGCAGAGGGACAGCGCGGGATAAGTGGCAGGTGGCCGAGCAGAAAATCAAAGAGATGGCGGCAGCAGGGGTGATCGAGCCATCAGACAGCCCCTGGGCAGCGCCGGCAGTGCTGGTCAGGAAAAAGGATGGCAGTTGGCATTTCTGTGTGGACTACCAGCACCTGAATGTGGTAACGAAAAAAGATTTCTATCCTCTTCCCAGAATAGATGACGCTTTAGACTATATTGCGGGTTCACGGTGGTTTACCTCCTTAGACCTACGTAGCGGCTACTGGCAGGTAGAGTTAGCTGAGGACGCTAGACCGAAAACAGCTTTCACTATCGGGCACGGTGTTGTTTTGTGTGGTTTGAGCCCTTTCTCGTCCGTCACCATCCTCTGGATTGTTGGGGACCGGAGGGTGGTGATAGATGAGATATGGGGGGTTGTGGAAGTTGGGTGCAATGCTGAACTATGCCCGTTGGGGGCACCATACACCTTTCTGAAAGTCCGTGTTTGAAAGCTGTGAAGCTGACAAATAAAAAGACTGCGGCTTGAGAATCCATCATGTTCTCCCATTCTCTCTCATCGCTCGCCATAATATTTTCTCACTTTTTGATGACCAGAATATCACTGCACCTCTACTGATGTGTTTAAAAGATTTAAAGAAAGTCACAAATGGGTTTGAATGCTCACTGGTAACAGCCACATGGCGGTTAGACTTCCCTTCATCTATCACATCCATCACTTCTTCAGGACTGGAGACAAACCGTTCTGTGCAGCCCTGTTACACACACACACACACACACATACACACACACACAACTAGTACAGCAGAGTGAACACAACCTTGAGTCATACCTGTCTGTCTCAGTCAGAGATTTAGTTGCTCTAATGGTTGAATAAATGTGGTGGTGAGTCTACATATGCACATGTCACTGCTCAGATTGAGACTGCATACTTCTTCTGCTGCAAAGACTTTAGCTGCTCTAGATTCAGTCTGCCATGTGTGTGTATGTGTGTGTGTGTGTGTGTGTGTGTGTTGTCACAGACTTCAGTCAAGCCAGCAAATGTGTGTTGTTGTTCTCATTATGATTCCAGTCATGGCTGTAGCCCAAAATGTCCCTGCAGCCTGTCGGCTCTCATTCGGACTTACCTTAACGTACGGCACACGGTTCTTATCTTCATGCACTGACAGGTTGGTCTTACTCACTGAGAGAGAGAGAGAGAGAGAGAGAGAGAGAGAGAGGGACATAGAGGGAAATAAAATGACACTCATCAGATTTCTCAGCACTTGACAGTCTCTCGGGGAAAACACAACAAACACAGGATGGAAAAAAGAGATGGCAAAAGAAAGAAATGAGAATATATCAGGGAAAGGAGTGGAGAGGAAATTGAATAAGCAAACATAATGGATTTGCCAAAACAGCCAGAGAAAAACATCATAGTAGGGCTGATTTGGTCATTCTATACATCTGGATATCTTTTAAAACAATATGATTAAAAAAAGATGATGATTCATTTAAAGATGCCGTATTTCTTCTTGTTTGTGAATATATATTCACACACTAAATTACATTGCTCCATAATAAAGCTATGACATTTCTTTTTCTTCCAAGGCTCCTAACAATATGCATCATAAAAATGGGTGAAAATGGTATTCATTTTAGAACAAAACAAAAAATCTAATAAAAATTACCCTTCTTGACAAACTGGCTGTGATTTGTTGGCATCTTGCATATTTTGTTCACAGGCTCTGCATGTCCAAAAAACTCATCAAAATATTAAACCGCACCTGCTTAGTAATATAACAATGACCACCCTGGAACACATTCCAGATAGTCTAAACAGTCTAAAAAGTTTCATATTAATAATGAAAGTATACACACTGACAATGTGTGACTTTCACACTCACAAACACACAAACACAGTCATCAAATTCAAACATCAAAACAGCGATGTGGTGTTTCATAAGAATCAGGCCAAACAGGACAGGATATGAACACCAGCCTTGGCTGAATGCAGTATGAATATTTTAATATTTTAATATTTTAATCTGATTCTGGGTTTCAAAGTGTTTCAAATAACAACCCAGCCCCACTCATCTGATGGCATTCTCTTTCTCTTTCTCTCTCTCTCTCACCCTACCTCTCTCTCTCTCTCTCTACCCTGCTGCCTGTGAGTGTGTCAGACTCAAAGCCAAAACTCAGCTCTGAATGTTGATGAACAGCTCTGTTCTGTCACAGCTCGTATCTCAACGCATAATTACCATAATACAACATGAACATTTACTGTACTTTTGCATTTCCCCTGTTTTCTCTCCCTCTCTCTCTCTCTCTCTCTCGTCTCACGCTCAATTGGATTAAAATGAAGTGTGCTTTCACTGTTGGATGCATTTAACCAATTTCTTTACGTCTAAGCACAAACTCACCATCAAGCAGGTCTCGAATTTTATCCATGTAGATTTCAAAGTAAGAAACCTGAAGAAAAGAAGAAGTAAAGAAATGAGTATTCTGAGTAAAACATACATTGTAATATTTTTAACTCAGGTGCTATAAACTGAAGACGATGATGTTATTATTATGCTCATGATTATGATCATTATTATTTTGTTTTGGTTTTTTTTTAATTACTACTGCAACTACTACTAACCATTACTAAAAGAAGGCCTTTTTCTTGGATCAAAGAACTCTCATTTCATCAACACTGTATACCACATACACTTCATGCAGTACTGAATGTTTGTGGACACCCCTCCTAATTAAATTTTAGTGTTTCCACCACACCCATTACTAACAGATGTAAGAAATCAATCATACAGTCAATCGGTCTCCATAGACAAACACTGGCCACAGAAAGGGTAAGTGTAGTTATACTTAAGTAGATAAGTAGACTTTAGCACTGTCATAGGATGCTATATTTGCCACAAGCCAGCTCATGAAATTCTGTCCTGTTTGGTTTGTCCTGGTCAACAAGCGCTATTATTATCATGCCGTGGAGGACGATGTTTATACTATATTTTATACTGTTCTGTTTTTGTGTCTTTGTTTGTCTGTCATAGCACAAGCAAATTCCTCCAGGATCAATAAATTTTTCTGATTCTGATTCTGATGGAGATCAGATTGGTTCTGCTGAGTGCTAAAGCACACAGAGTGTAAAAATCATTCCTGAAGCATGGGTGTTCAATGGTGGAGGAACTGCACACAGACTTGATTACTATGTTGCAATTTGGGAAAGGCCCTTTCCTGTTCCAGCATGACTATGCCCCTGTGCAAAAAATGATGGCCCATTAAGACTCCACTCTGTTACATAAATCAGAATCAGAACCAGAATATGTCCCAGAGGAAACTGCTTATGCTATGCCTGCACTATAACAAAAACAAGAACAATATAAAATATAATATAAACTCAAAATAAAATAAAAATCTGTACCATATACACTATGCTGTGCACACAAAATGCTGTGATCAGAAAGAGAGGTGGATATAAATGCTAAATATAAATAAATAAAATTACTGCTGATGTTTACTCGTTAACGCAAATAGTTGTTTGGAGTTGCTCTCTATACTGAGTCCGTTACTGCATGTAGTAGTGACTTAAGTAGTAATAGTGCACCTGATAAGACTATTGCACATAATAATAAAGATACTGAGATACTAGTTTAACCTATAGGCATTCTGGGCCTGCCTTTATAACAACATATACAAAAAGTCTTTACCTATGCCTCATTATTATTGATTGTTTTAAGTCTGTTATGCATTAATGTTTTGCATTTAGCAAATCAGGCTGCTCTCAGCAAGAAGTCAGGGAGCAGATTAAACCCACTGTCTTGGCCTGATTATAAAGCCCCAAAGTATAAAACCCTGCAAAACATGAACTGATTTCATTTTGGTGTGTTTACTTCGATTCTGAGGGAGTATTATTAAAAAATGAGGTCCATGAATGAGTGTCTATAGCAAAAATATAACTACAGCAATTCCATCATGCCTCAAAATCCCAAACTTCACTTGGAAATCTAACTGGTTTAAAGTTATCAGTACCTTGATATGAAACTCCAGGTTTTCATCCATGGCAAAGATATGGCTGAAAATGTCATCAGCAATTCTTGGAATAATGCCCATGCTGTTTGGATCATGGAGTTTCCCCTGGGTAAAAGAAAGAGAATAACAGCCAGGCTTGGAACCCAGAGGGTCAGAGCATGAGTATTATGATAAAAAGACTACTCTTTACCTCCATTGTGTGGGTTTTGCCTGAGGATGTTTGACCGTATGCAAAGATGGTGCCATTGTATCCATCCAGCACGTCTGAAATAATGGAAGATACACAATGAGAGGCTTTTTATTGGATACTGAACTCAATATTTTATACAAATACATGGTAAGAATTGCAAGACAACAACTTAATTATTACTGTATATTTCTTACTTTTGAGAATGCAGTTACAGCAAAAATCTGTTAATTCAAAATAATAATATCAAAGGCTGGGGTTTTTCATTCATCTATCAATTTATCTATCTATCTATATGTATATATATATATATATATATACAGTAATCCCCCGCTTATCGTGGGGGTTATGATCCAAGAGCAACCACGTATGGTGAAAAACCGAGCGGTTGTGATGTGTTAAAAAAATTTCTATAGTGTAAACCCTTTGTGTATACCCCCAAATATGGTCCTAAAACACTTTATTTTCATTTTAAACTCAGCTTAATACATTACCCTGAAAGAAAATGT
>JBBPCX010000114.1:23436685-23449637 GCA_037974365.1 Hydrocynus forskahlii | reverse complement strand
GAATCATTATATTGCATGTGCTGTACACCACGGATATGACAACAAAGTAGACTTTGACTCTGAGCTGACACCTCAAATTGGTCCAAAACATTGGTGATAAGGAGTACATTAGGCCTGCTGTGTCAGAGGAGGCGATCAATACAGGACAATTTGATCCATTTGCTGTTCACCACACTCACTCCGGCATCTTCTCGCTTTTTTATTTGCTTAGGTAAGACCTGACAGGCTGACCAAGTCCTTAGAGACACATTTTATGGTCCTCTAAATGTCTGCATACATTTTATGCCTTAAAGAGCTCATATCATTTCTTCACCTCACCAAAATTCAAGTGTTATATAGGTAATATTTTGTTGAAAAAAAGGTAATATTTGCAGCAGCACTCACTCCCCAGTCCTTACATACTAAAAATGAAAAGTAAGACTAACATCCTGTTTTGACTTGATAGATTTTGTTGAAAACCAATACATTTCCATATATCCTATTCAGC
This sequence comes from Hydrocynus forskahlii, assembly GCA_037974365.1. Classification (NCBI taxonomy): domain Eukaryota; kingdom Metazoa; phylum Chordata; class Actinopteri; order Characiformes; family Alestidae; genus Hydrocynus; species Hydrocynus forskahlii. The sequence goes on along the minus strand of JBBPCX010000114.1, from coordinate 23,449,150 downwards.
TTACAGCAGTTCACCCACTCCCCCACAACCCCCCTTCCAAATTTGATTGAAGCTATAAGGAGTCTTTTGGTCTGCTTTTTAAATAAAGCATAACACAGGGCAGCCTATCAAAACCATGCTCGTTTACATATATAAGTCTCAAAGGAACAACAGCATTCTCAATTTGAAAAGATAGAGAGGAAGATGGTCATGAACAAATTGAATTACGACTGTTTTTCTGACATAAATCCACACATATGTTACAAGTGAAACTTAGGTGGGATAAAATATGAAAGATATATGACAGTATAATACTATTATTTCTGTAATCTGAGAAAACATCTGCCACCCGTCTGAGGCATGTGTGTAACATTGAGATCCAGACACGGAATAATGCTTTTCACTAAATGACTTATAGTCTGATACTAATTGTGGGCAACTTCTTAAGGACGAGATTATGAGGAGCTTTGTCTGCATCCCTAATAAAAATCTTCTAAGACTTTATCTTGGAAAAAAATCTTGAGAGTTAGATAAGACTGGAGCATCTGCCACTCACCCCGAGGATAACAGTATCATCTCCCTGGAAAACGGAGAGGAATCTGTCTCCACGAAGAACTTCAGCCTGGTTCAGGGGACGAAACCGGCACAGAACCCTGATGTTGCATTCTGCGCCAGGATCAGCCATCGTGCGCTCTTCTGCGGGTTTGGAGGAAAGTCGGCTTGATTCCTTTGCGGTTTACGCGTCGCTGCGGAGCGCAAGTGGCTGTGGATGATGATTCCCGAGCTCTTGGATGAGAGGTGCGCAGTTTAGGAGCCTTCCAGCGCCCAACACCTCTCCAAAGCCTAAGTTTACGCAGCTCGTGTTTTTACTCATGCGCTAAAATTTGCCTTTTTTACTGCCCAACAAACTGCGTTTAATCCTGGCAGGTCTGCAGTTGCGTTCATTCCAGTCTGCAGCACGGTGTGGGAGGTGTATGTGTGTCTGTTTGAGTGTGAGTGTGTGTGTGATGCTGCAGCAGCGGTCCGGACGCACGCGTTTGGCCCAACTCCACGCTGACTGGCCTTTATCGATGAGGGGGCGGGGCCTAGGTGGTGGGGCTGTGGCGTCACCGTGATGCTCGCATCAGGACCACTCAGGCTGAAGACTGGGATGTGAAAACAAAGACTCAGAAAAAAACAAAAAACAAAAGCCTGGCAGGTGGCAGAATAGAGCAGCCGTCAACAAATGTGATCCTGGAGATGAGCCAAGTCCTGCCCTAATCTCACTTAGCCATCAGTGTTTTCACAAAACTCGGAAAGAGAAAGTGTGTCCAGACAGGGATGGTGAACTCACATCCTACACTGTGCACTTACTTAAATTACAACCTTACTTTAAACCAAACAGTATCTTAATCAAGTATTCTGGGACAAATAATACAGAACACTTAAAATGTTTCAACTCATCCTCACATGAGTTTCAACTCATCCTCACAGTGATTTTCTTTCTAATAAATAGGCTCATGACATTGCAAAAGCATGTTTAGTGTAAGAGCGAATAAAAAAATGGCCATTCCGGGTATAATATCACACACTGTTAACTAGTATATGAACCAGGTCCTGCCTTAATCTCACTTAACCATCAGTGTTTTCACAAAACACCTGTTCAGACGGAGAAAGTGTGTTCAGAGAGCACACTCACATCCTACACTGTGCACTTAAATTACAACTTGACAAACAGTATCTTTGTCAAGTATTCTGAGATAAATAACACAGTATACTTTTTAAAAACATGCTTATTCCAGTTTCATGTCATGCTCACTGTGATTTCCTTTCTTATAAATGAGCTCATGACATTGCAGAATAAGTGTCTCCAGAGAAAGATATAGATTTTACCTATATTTTAATTACAACTTTAAATTAAAAGGTAGAAGAGTATCTAATAAGCACATCACTGATTACTTTGCTGTAAAGAAAAAAGAAAAGTTATAAATTGCTTTATTTCTGTTTTTATTCAGCAATTTATTTATTTATATTTTTAGCCTTTAGCATTCCCCGTGTACCTAATGTTTACCTATACATTTATGAAACCTTTGTATGGTTTAAAAAACAAACTTGCATGCAAAATTTTGCATAATATGATTGTGGTGTGTGATGTAGCTTGGGGCCTCCAAATGTTTGCACGGCGCTAGGACTAACAGTTATGAGGGCTTTGGCAAATGCAATGGGCGCGAACAGTTTGGCGTTATACTGTGCAGTGTGCATAGGTGTGTGTGTGTGTGTGTATGTGTGTGTGTGTGTGTGTGTGTGTGTGTGTGTGTGTGTATGTGTGTGTGTGTGTGTGTGTGTGTGTGTGTATGTGTGTATAAACAATTTGTGCTATACTGTGCAGTGTGTATGTATGTGTGTGTGTAAAGTTTGTGTTATACCGTGCAGTGTGTGTGTGTGTGTGTGTGTGTGTGTGTAAACAGTTTGTTTTATTCGGTGCAGTGTGAGTGTATACAGTTGTGTTATACTGTGCAGTTTCCCTTTGTGTAAACAGTCTGTATTACACTGTGCAGTATCTGTGTGTATGTAAACAGTTTGTGTTACACTGTACAGTACCTATGTGTGTGTAAACACTGTGTTATACTGTGCTGTGCTGTTGTGTGTGTGTGTGTGTGTGTGCAAACAATTTGTGTTATACTGTGCAGTATGTGTGTGTGTGTGAACAGTTTGTAATACTGTGCACTGTGTGTGAACAATTTGTTATACTGTGCAATGTCTGTGTAAAAAGTTTGTGTTATAATGTGCAGTGTGTGTAAAGTTTGTGTTATAGTGTATAGTGTGTGTGTAAACAGTTTGTGTTAGACTGTATAGTGTGTGTGTGTGTGTGTGTGTGTGTACAGTTTGTGTTCTACTGTGCAGTGTGTGTAAACAGTTCGTGTTATACTGTGGGCTGTGGGTGCACTTCTCGCGAGACTTCTCCGGGTTTTAATGCTGCTGTCAGCAAGTCACTGTGTTAACGCTCTCTCTGCTGCTACAGTTAGCCTCGTTTAAACCTGGAAATTATTAAAACCAACAACACAGATATTCCCTAACTCTTCTGCTTTATCATCTTTGTTGCGATGGCAGACCCGAAGTACGCCAACCTGCCTGGCATTGTAAGTCCGTTATTCAATAGGAGCTCGTTATTGGACCAGTTTAGCATTAGCGATCTGGCTAAATGAACAGTTAGCTTCATAAAGACCTACAGTCAGATCTTCTTTAGATGGTCACATCACGGATTTTGCTTCTATTAGGAGATAGAGATCGATGCTTGTCATTTTAACATTATTTCTTTGAAGTTTTCTGGCTAAAAATGTTATTGTCAGTTGGCGTTAGCCTGGCTACTAGCTTGTCCTCATCACTCCACCCAGAAAAGCCGGTTTAGTCATTTTCAGCAGCTAATGTGGAGCTAGGATAACGGTTTAAACACTATAACTAAAAAAATTAATTTTGCTCATAAAAGTCTCATATTAAATTGTTTATCTGCGTAGGGGGCGTTTGTGAGCTGACCAGCATGCTATTGTTTTGCCAGTCTTGTGACCGAGTAGACGGAATAAGGTTTTGTGGCAAGAGTCTAGTTCAACCCATCGTAAAACACTTAAATAAAGCTTCTTACTAACAGTTTATTGTTAAAATGTCAGTAATTTCAGTGGGATCCAGTGTTTGCAGTGCTGGTAGCCATTGTTGTGGAAGTAGGTCTGTAAAGGGCGGCGGCCACGGAGGTCAACAACCAGGCTTGTCCCTCTCCGCAGGGCACATACGCTACATGGACAAAAGTATTGGGACACTGATTTCCAGGGTTTGGTCTAGGGCCCTTACCTCCAGTGAGTTCTTAGTGCTTCAGCATACCAAGACTTTTTGGACAACACCATGCTTCCAACTTCATGGACACAGTTTAGGGAAGCCCTTTCCGATTCCAGTATTACTGGACCAAAGCAAGGTCCATAAAAACATGGCTGGGTGTGTTCGGTGTGGAAGAACTTGACTAGCCTCCATAGAGCCCTGACCTCAACCCCATACAGTACCTTTGGGATGAACTGGTACAGAGATTGCAAATCATGCCTTTCTTGTCCAGCATCAGTGCCTGACCTCTCTATAGAATGATTGGGCACAAACTCCCGCAGAAACTCCAAAATCTTGTGGAAAGCCTTCTGAGAAGAGTGGAAGCTGTTTTAGCTGCAAAGGGGGAGACCAACTCCATATTAAAGTCTATGTATTTGAATGCAATGTCTTTAAAGTTCCTGTTGGTGTAATGGTCATGCTTCTCAATACTTTTGTCCATATAATGTAGCTTGTATTTCACTAATCTTGAGCATGTTATCTCCTTACTTTGATTTTTTTGGAGAGTTTTTTCAACTAATATAAAGACATCTCCCCACAGGCCTTTAACGAGCCTGATGTCTATGAGACCAGCGATTTGCCTGAGGACGACCAAGCGCAGTTTGAGTCGGTAGGTATTCCACAGTCAGACACGCAGGGCTGTCTGTTGAGCTGTTTTATTGAATGTGTGCAAAGGCCTGACACACAGTTAACCTAATAAGTACTTCACCTCCCCCTGTCACAACACCCACCCTTCCTGTTCTGATCCACCCTGGACTCTAGTTTGTACAAGTAAGAGGACCTCCCTTTCTGCTGAAGTGACTGCATGGGTTGTAATCTCATTTTCTCTTGACTTTCAATCGGGGACAATTATAGCTTTGTAGAGCTGAGACCCTGTCTGACCTTTTATCTCTAATTTGATTCTTTAGTGATTTGTTCTGACGTGATTTCTTCTAGTCCTCATGTATCTTATACAGCATTTTTTCAACAGAGGGTATGGGATGGTTTGGTACTGTTAATGATCAGACTTCAGGACTGGTCTGGACTGAGTACCTGTGTCCATTTCCCATTGTGTAACTGTATCAGTGAAAGTAGGTTCTTTGGCGGTTGTGTGGCATTGTGATCTCCACATGACATGACCTCCCATACATACACAAACAGGCAATGCTTAATGTTTAAGTTTAGATATAATTTTACGTTTGATATACATTTCTAGTCCCCATTGACTTTATTTGGATTTATGTGATGTGGTATGGCATCATAGATTACAGTTCAATGATGTTTGCATTTGTACAAATTCAGCACAGGTACTCAAAAATAGTCTAGTTCACTTGGTAGTGCAAACAGTGAAACCATACTGTTCCTTACTGCACTGTCTGGTGGAAAAGTGCTTGTATTATTATCATTGCTAGATGATGCAAACATGTAGGTATGACTGGATATCAGCCCATTTACCATCCATGCTTAAATTGTTCTTAACACTTAAATGATGAAGACTTTCAACCTAAGCTGTTATAAGCTTTAGGACCGAATGCCATGCATCCTAAATCGAAGGCAGAATGCTTTGTGATTAGTTGTGAGACAGTGGCAAAAGGAATAGAAAGGGAGTGTTTCTATTTGTGGATGTGTGTTTATGTATGTGTGTCTGCGTGTGTGTGTTTTTGTATGGATTTGTATGTGTGTGTGCGTGCACGTGTGCATTCTCTCTCTAACTGCCATGTGCCTTCACTGCAAGTTCCAGATGTGTTGCACCTACTGGTTCTTTGATCTGAAGGGGAAGGTGCTTTAGCCCTTTCATCCTTCTCTTTCAGGCACAGAGACCAAATCTCAATTGCAGAGCTGTTTAAATCTCAAGTCTCCCGTCATCTAGCCTGCATCTAACAGTACATGAGGCTCCACTGCTCTCCTTCTAACTGGAACCAGCCTACGACTCTCGTACTCTGAAGCCTATATTTAGGTTGTCCAGTGGCTTTGCAGAACTATGGGTTTTTCACAAAGAAAGATTTCTTTGTTAACTTGTTATTGCAAAGGTGGGACCATTGATTTTTGTAATAGAGATGCCACTGATCTTGATGTTGGTTTTGGGTGGATATCAGCAGAAAGTGCTGGATTGGATATCCGAGGGAGAAACTAAGAATGAATCTGTTTCCAACAAACCAAGACAGAAAAATAGAAACTGAGGAGAAAATGACCATCTAGAGCAAGCAATGATGAGTTTAAGTCTGTGTAAGGTGGAGAGAACTAAGGTGGTTGAAGGGCATAAAGAGTGACTCTGATGTTGCTCCATATTTGCACTGGTAATTTTTTGCATATGACATCTAAAGCTAACAAAGTAGGTTTTTAAAGAGACTCTGTCCAACAAGGGTCTTACAACCAGCTTTTCATTTCAGAAGGGAGCCCAGGCGGCCCATGTGTATATTTTGGGGCAAGGCTTTGGAGAAAGCTCTGATTGGACATTTGTTTGACTGTTTCAAAACTAGTGACCCCACCTTTAAGTACAGTCGGTCATTGCAGTTGTCAGCACGTTTTGATTTAGATTATACATCTTAATGAGAGATCTTTCTTTGTGAAACACACACCTGAGAGTTGTTCCCAAACTTGATCCTGGAGTAAGCTAGCAGACTAGAATTGTCAAGCCCACATCAGTATGTTAAAGGAAACGTATATGCAAGGTATTGATAGTCCAGGACCAGAGTTTGGGAACACTGCTGTAGTCCATTCTCAAACTCCTCTCTGCTGTGATGCGAGAAGCTACTGGAACTGGAACTAATGCCTCTGTGCTCTGTGCGGGTGGGGAAGAGGAGAAAGGCAATGCCATGAATAGATAGTCAACAGTAATGATGCTTACAACAAGCAGCCCTCTCTTTCTCTCTGTCACTAGCTCCTGTTGTGCATGTCATGTGATAACCACATTAATATCTATCTCTGTTTTTTTCTGTTTCTTTCTCTTTATCCCCTTTTCCCCATCTTTCTCTCCCCCCCCCTTATGTTCTTTTCTTTGTCTATTTTCTCCTTCTTTGCCTGTTTTTCCCCTCTAACTGTCTTTGGGAACCCAAGGAGCTGGTAAGAGCCTGCGTGATTTTTCCCCCCTAACATCTAACCAGTCCTCGCAGCCTAAACAAAATCAGCCCTCTTGTCTGTTTCAAAATTACTATGTACAAGTGTTTTGTTTTTGTTTTTTTCCCAGTGCATCTTTGTGTGCAGTATTGTACTGTTTACTGGCCTGTTGTGTGACTGTTTGCACCCACATCTCAGAACTTCCTCATTTTATGAATTCAGTGCTAACCTAGGCGCCATAGTGCACAGTTGTTTCAGCATCCATAGTTTTCTGTAGCGAAGTAGCGCTAAGCACTGTTTTACCTTGTAACCAGTTGAGTGAAAATCTAAACCCTATAACACCTGTGCAGTCTGCGTCTTCACGTAGCACATCAATGGCTTTGTAAAATTCATTTCCCTCTGAGCCCTAAATTTGTGTATGAGATTAGTTCCAGTGGCTGTATAAAACTGGATTCACTAAACTAGTTCGGATTAACTGAATAAACTAACAAAAGTAGCTTTGGTCAACCCAGCATAGAGTAAAAATAAGTTAAAGCGTAAATTCAAATGTATGCATAATTGTTCATTTGAGTGATTTGATGTGAAATGCGACAGTGTAGATTAACTTGCCAAGTCATTACCAAGCCAGTTGTTCGTAATAGTGGTGATGAAAACCAGATGTCCTGAACTACCTCCCAGAAGACTGTTGTATGAAATGGTAATAAATGCATGATGCCTGAGACATTTTTATGATGTTTTGGAGAAGGTCCATGTGTAAAATATTTGAAAACAGAAGGATTAATAGCAGAGATATGTATGCATCGTGTTGGAAGGCAAGAGTAATTTTTTTTTTTTTTTTTTTTTTTAAATGTACCACTATTTTACTATTCCCAACATTAGATGGAGGAGCTATGGCTGAGAGTCCATGAAAGCCATCACTGTAAAGTTGCTTGATTTCTCTACAGGGATCCATTTCACATCAGACCACTCTGAATCCAGAAACATTGAAAAAATCTATGCAATTCCTTATTTAACTGATAAATCTAAGAATCCAGTTTTTCAGTTTTCCCATAGGCCTCAGTGCCATTGTGTATGTGTGTTTGTGTGGGAGGGAGTGATTTGATTTGAAAGTTGAGACGCTCTAATCAGCCTTGTTTTTGAGTGATTACAATTAAGATCATTTTGAGACCAGTTTTCTAATCAGGTTTATCTTTCTTTAGAAAATCTGCTTTTCTAAGTTAACTTGTCTTGTTAACTTACTGCTACATTACCTTGGTAATCACTGAGGCCTCTTTGTCTGAAATTCAGTATCCAGTTGGGCTTAACCTCTGCATGCGCAAATTATTTAAAGTGTATTTGTTCTTTGGACTCTTTTTACATCGGGAATTAAAGTACGCTTTGTATGTGCATAAAATACAGAAAATAACAAGTTAATGCTGGTGCTTTATGAGAACAGTGATGTTAGTGTTCCAGATTTTGTCCAAACTGGCCTACCATTTCCCGAGGTGGTCTGGTTTGCCTTATGTTCAGAGGTTTCCGTGACGTAAATGTCTGGATTTAGTGAAGAAAATCATCAGCGTCATAATGTCTCCTACTGACGTTGATGTGTTTTTGGCTGACTGAAGCAAGCAAATGGCCGCTGGCATGCATGTGTTTTAATGGCCCTTGTAAATGTGAACGCTGTCTAGTTCCTTTTGATACTCAAATGGCACATACATGTTTGATTTGCGTTTTAATTCCATGATGTAAAAATGACAACAATGGTGCCTTTTGTTGCGAAATGGCTCTTAACATACATTTTCTACCCCCTCTCCACCCTTCTTTTAATAGGAAGAGCTGTGCAGTGACAGTGTTGAGCGTATTGTAGTCAACCCCAACGCTGCATATGACAAGTTCAAAGACAAACGTGTCGGCACTAAGGGTCTTGGTGAGACAAACAACTGCTGAATACCCTCTTCTAATTTGTAAGGTGAAATCTTAATAGCTGTTTTACCTGTGTGTATCTAATAACTGTAACCTGTCTGGCCCCAGACTTCTCGGACCGCATCAGTAAGACTCGCAGAGTGGGCTACGAGTCTGGAGAATATGAGCTTGTAAGTTCTGCCTTTCATTATTCACTATTATACTAATGACTGTAGACTCAACCACTTTGTCCTCTCTCTCTTTATTTCTAGCTTGCAGAGGGGTGTGGGGTGAAGGAGACTCCTCAACAGAAATACCAGCGGCTTCTTAACGAGATTCAGGAACTCACACAGGAGGTGGAACACATTCAGGTTGGGGTTCAGCACACACACACACACACACTCACTCATAGTTATCGCTCACATCGTTTGCCTGTTTCTCTTTTTTTTTTTTTTTTTTTGCATGCATCACATAAGCCATAGGCCCAAATTATTTAAAGCCATTTTGTAGCTAGCACTCTCAAACCAGAATGTATAATAATTTGGCCAAGGTAAATTACTAGACATCTCAGGTCTCAGCTTGTGTTAGCTCTCCAAGACTTTTCAAGACTACTTAGAGAGGCTTCTTGTCAGTATATTTGTGCTGTAGTAGGTGAATGAAATGAAGAAGTACATGATGTACCATTCAAGTGTCCCAGTTATAATGACTAAGATGTAGAGCTCACATTACAATGTAATAGAACTTCTAATGTAATCAAGAGCACTATGGTTGTTTTTCAGTCACTTTACCTTCAAAGTTTATGGTTCTCAAATCGGTCTTCAGGGACTCCCAGATGGTCTACATTTTTGGCTTCAACCCGCAACAAATGGGCATAGAGCTAAAATCAACTCTCAGTGTATGGGCATTGAGCGAACGTGAACATCTGGGGGTTTCAGAGGACCGGTTTGGACAGGAACCTCTGCTTTCAGTGCTGAAGAAATAGGAACTGAAGTTTTCCCATGCATCTTTACTAAGTTGTGTACTTGTGGGTATTGCTCTCTGAAGTTGCATTTCCATCTCAGATTATACTTAATTTGTGTCCACATGTACTTCCCAGGTCCTTCTGTATGGTTAACTGCGTTTTGTGAGATTAATGACGAGGTGTGTTTGGTGTTTACCATTCTCCGTTTCTGCATCTTTTCAGGCAAGTACTAAGGAGACCAGTGAAGAAGAGCGTTTGACACCGGTGGTTCTGGCCCAGCGGGCAGCTCAGCTCAAACAACAGTTAGTCTCGGCACACCTGGACTCACTTCTGGGACCGAACGCTCACATCAACTTAGCTGACCCAGATGGAGCTCTTGCAAAGTAAGGAACAAAGGGGATAGAGAGGGGGAAGTTAAAGGCATGAAGCTGCCGAAATTATGGTGGTCTTGGACCAATGTTTTTGGCTGTTGATAGGGAAAGAGCTAAACTGACTAAACTATAAAGAATCTCTTACCGACCATGAAAAGAATGTGATGTGAAAGAAATGGAGTTAATGAAATAAGGAAGCAGTCTTGAGATGTGCTGTTTTATTCACTACAGTGTATTATTGCTGAGTGTGTTCAGCTGGGTTGAGCTTTCGTTTTCTTTTGTGCTTTACTGCTTTTGTATCACACCATGCTGTGTGTTAGACGCTTGATGACTCAGCTTGAGGTGGCACGGGGAGTACGTAGTGGTGCAGGAGGAGAGAGGAAAGGATCAGGACCCAAAGGTCCAGATGGAGTTGTGCTGTATGAGCTGCACAGTCGGCCTGAGCATGAGCGGTTCACTGAATCTGCCAAGGTAAGTATCAGATAAGAAAGAACTTTAGTTATCCAGAGGGAAATTCTTTTGTCATAAGAATGCTCAGTGCAACAAGAAGTATAAAGATAATAACAAAACAGCATAAAATAAAATTGCTGTAACCTACACTGCTGTGTTTTAAGGTTTAGTGTGCTGAACCAGGAGATCAGTAGTCCAAATGGTTTATGAAAAGTGACCTAGTGTAAAAATATAATGAATGCAATAAAATAGCAGCAGGTGATGAGATTAGACTAACATTCAATAACATTCAGACAGTATTTAAAGCAGGTGAGTTGAGTTGTATTAAAGGTCCTGTTATACTACAAATTTCTAAACTTAGACTGTTTAACTGATGGAAGTTTCCATTAAATCACATTATGAAGGTTACTAATCTTCCCTTCTCTGTCTGTGAGCAGATAGCTGAGTTGGCGAGACGGTTGGCCAACTTGGAAACTGCTGTAGGTTCAGGCTCAGATAAGCAGGTACGTTCACTTGCCCTGTCACACACATTCTTACTGTGTTCAGTCTGTGGTCAGGCTGAGTGGCATCACTCTGCACCAGTATTTGTAGGGCATTATCTCAAATTCTTCCCCTTTGGGGATGATTAAGCAAAATGTATATTCTGCAAACTGTAATTGTGGTTTGTCTGTGTACGTCAGGGTCCTCTCAATGCTGGACTTCAGGGTGCAAGTCTAATGGTGAGTCCTCGCCCTGCAGCTGGTTATGAAAAACCTGTAACCTATAACTATTCCGTTTGACTCTCATTGTGTTTTGAAGGTGCGGAGTCTGTTCGTATTAGTTTCTACATTTACAACTGTTGGGCCTTTATACTCCCTCCAGCCATATTTTTTTCCTCTCTCTTTTTCTCCCCTCTCTCTTACTAGGAGACTATGGAGCTCCTGGAGGCTCGAGTGAGTGCCCTGGATGCTGCCACTTTGGACCAGGTTGAGGCCAGACTGCAGGTAACCATGACTACAGAGTAATTTACCTCTGTGGGCAGCTGCCCAATTTGTCGGAAAGGCTATCAGTGTTTAACCTTGTCTGCTGAAAGTAAGAAACTGCTGGAAGATTCTGGTAACAGAATCCACAGGATTGATCGGGATTGACCGGAGGTGCCTCATCTGAGAAGCCGTGTTCTTCTCTGCAAAGCATCCAGTAATGGAGATCTAGATATCAGAATGGAGATCATATCATCTTGTAACTTCTTTCTCCTGGTAGCCAAATATTTTTGAACTGGGAAATTACAGTTTAGGTGGGCAGATTTGTACTGAGGCCACCCTTTGAATCTACTGAATTAACCATTTTATGAATGAGAATACGCGTCTTGAATTAGTCGGTCTTGATTCTTCACTTGCATTACAGAGTGTTTTGGGGAAGATGAATGAAATAGCAAAGCACAAGGCTGCAATTGAAGATGCTGAAGCACAAAACAAGGTGGGTTCACTTTCCAAATAAGTAAATTTGTCTATATCTGAGAAGTTACCTGGGAAAGTAAATGAAATTGAAAACATTTCTGAGTCACTTAATGTCTCGTGTTGTAACTAGACAGCAACACACTTTCATTTATATGCTGATTAGCTGTAATATTCTTGCTTAGCTTATGAGGTTCCAAAATTGGTGTGCATATTCATTTGGTGTTGATAAGAGAGCAATCTCATTGCAGATCAACAATTCTACTCCTAGAAGCTTGAGGAAAACTGGGCTAGAACAGTGATTGAGATGAGTTGTTTGGTGAATCATTTCTTGTAAAAGTTTCACAAAGCATGTCGCTGCTTCTACTCCAGTGCCTTGCAGTTACACAGTTTCCGAACTTTACTCTAAGTCTTTACTCTAAACACACTGACATGATTGTTTATCTTAAGTTATGTGAAGTCCTCATATAAACAAATACCTCCAAAAAAATCTTTATATATTTGAATCGTG
>JBBPCX010000114.1:23414696-23436585 GCA_037974365.1 Hydrocynus forskahlii | reverse complement strand
ACACACACACACACACACACACACACACACACACACACACACACACACACAAACAATATATATGCGTGTTTGCCACATTAGTTTTCAGCTCAGAGCAGTTAATTACAAATATACATTATCAGAGTATATGTTTGTATCAGCAAATTCAGTTTTCATGCCTAACTAAAAGTGGTGAATTTTCATTCTGCTGAACATGGATTTATAATGACCTGTGAATGCCCTCTGTATCCTTCAGTTTGCTGATTTATTGAGAATGCAAATATTGATGCATTTTTAATTGTTATTGTAATGGTCCTAGTCTAAACTGCTAACAGGGGAAAAATGGCAGATGTAGACTTTTCCACATACTCATCCAACAAACTGTTTATTTGACTAAATGGTTTGTTAGATGGCTACAGTTAATAAGTGTAATTTGTTACCTAGTGAGTTAATGAAGCCTGCCATATTCTGTTCTCAAATGATGTCTCTCCAGTTGGTTGGCTTTAGCTATTCTTGTGTTCAGATTGCTGTATGACTTTGAAAATTACATTTTTGGTTAGTGTTTTAAAGTACCCCTAATAATGTGGCATATTTAATGGTTTTAGTCTGAATAGTATGCATATTCAACAAATAGATGTCGATGAGGGGTTGAAAAAAGTTTAATACTAAATGAATGTTCTAATGACAAAGTACTGTGCAATTTAACTCATGCTGTTTGCTGTCGGGGTCTGGGTTTGTTTCTTATTCAGGTGTCGCAGCTGTATGATGTAGTGCAGAAATGGGATTCCATGGCAACCTCCCTGCCTCAGGTGGTCCAGAGACTGATTGCTGTTAAAGAGCTGCATGAGCAAGGTGAGTGTGAAATTATGGATATAACTAGTAAGCCACCATTGTGAATTTCATCCTTGGCCAAAACTAAATTCAGGACGCCTTGGGTGGAAAACCAAAAAAGCTGAAAAAAAAAACTGCTGTAATCATTTTAATGTGTTTATATATGTTGTCACTGATGATCGATGCTGGTGACATGCCACAGACTTGATTTTTACTGTTTTCTGCATATCACTCTGTTTACAAGTGGACTCAAACCTGTAATGGGAAAGTCCTAGGGTGCTTTAACCTCTCTTAAAAATCATCACGAACAAGTCATTAATCTAATTTCCATAACATTTCCATTTCCATAAAATAGTTCCACATCACAATTTTCACTCTATCCACTGCCACTTTAACTGTCTGAATGTACTTGTGTGACCAGCACTAAATGAACCCTTTTTAATCATGGTTTCTAATATTGGTTACCTATAAAATTTGTTTTTTGCTAGTGATAGCTTTGTGTTTGGTATTACTGTATTTTCATATATTCATGTGCGTTTTCCCGTCTTAGCCATGCAGTTTGGGCAACTGCTGACCCATCTGGATACCACACAGCAGATGATCAACAATGCGTTAAAGGATAATGGCACGTTACTCACACAGGTGCTTATGTCTTTATATTTACTGACTTGTCCAGTTTACACCGTGACCCTTTTCTATTCTGGTGGGTTGTAATTCTCCCTGTTCCCTTGTACAGGTACAGCAAACAATGAAGGAGAACCTGGTGTCAGTGGAAGAGAACTTTGCTGCCCTTGAACAGAGGATGAAGAAACTCTCTAAATAAATCTTTCCCCTCAGTGAGAGATAGAGGAATGTGCAAAAAGAGAATTTCCTCATTTTAAATCGTGCTTTTTGTCCTCATAAGCCTTTTCTTCCACAATGCTAAATGTTGGAAATAAAGTTGGAAACAAAGGTGTAGTTGAAGGTTGAGAGCAAATGCCCCTGTTAACACTACAGCCACCCAGCACTCTTTGCGGCTCCTCTTCTTTTTCACAGAGGTGGTCAAGTTAAATTCCACTCCCAGCTCCTGATGGAGTTTTAAGAGATTCAATTCCAGATTTATTATTTTCCTGCAGAAGATGGAAACTGTTTTTAAACTAGGTTTGAATGACTGAAGTTGATCCTGTTTTGCTTGGTAATGTCTCTGAGTAGGAAACGTCTACATGTTTAAATGTTAGCCACTGCCTCTGGCCAATGTTTGTGGGAGATTTCATTGCGTCACGAACAACGCTGTGTATATATACATGCCTGTGTACCTTAAAACTGTTATCACACTCAGTTGCTTGTAACTGTATTATGAGATGGATCACCATACGTTACTCGGCTTTTGACATGCATACTTATTAAATCTGTCTTTCTCCAAAATGGGAGAATAAATTTAATGCTTTGAAGAGTGATGTGATGTTCTTGCCACCTCACTACATAATGTCTTAGGAGAAACACTCATGACACAGCAAAGTCCTCAATTTGGTAAACGTTTTAATTTGTTAAATAAAAAGTCAACTCCCATTAAAAAAAAAAAAAAATGCTACTGCTCACAACTTTTCAAAGTATTCTCTTTACAAATCAAACGTAAATATGGGAAAGGAGTTTTTCTGAGGAAGAAATACTTTACAAATTGATCATTTTTTTCCTAAAAAAGTGTACAAAATAAAATACTAAAACTGTACATATTTACATAAAATTCATTAGTAAAATTGCATAATCATCCTCATTATTACTTTAAACCATTATTTAAATATTCTTGTGCCTGCGTTGATGAAGTGGCAGTCGGGTTTGAGACATAACGGAGCGGCAGAGTTACGGCTCTGACTATACATGCAGAATCCACCACTGATCACAGTATTAGACTCTGACCCCGCAAATTAAACACATACAGTACATACTCTCCTCCCACACACACAAATACACAATGATCCAGTGTGCAGGGAAGGAAATTCTACTCATGAGGTTGTTTGTTTTTTTTTTTTTTGTCCTTTCTGAAGTGTAAGGTTCTAAAGGTTATCGCACAATAAATGACAAAACCAGTTAATATTTTCGTTTTGGTCGAAGTTTAGATGGAACTGTAATCCAGTACAAAGGCTAATAGGAAGGAAACTAGAGTGCAGTAACAATGACTGGCAGATAGAGGGTGTTATAGGTCCATATTAAAAATAGAGACTCAAACATGAACTTCAAGCATCCAATTTCTGTTGAAGATGGAGAGTGCATACACACACTGTCATATTCATGTGTATTTCCAGAGATACTACTCCATCCAAAAGGGCAGCTGGAGTGAATTCCTATGTAGTAGTGTTGTCTAGCCAGTTCCCTAACTAGTACTGTTCACGTCACTCTCACTACAAATGTGTAACTACAAGTCAGGGGTCACAAACAGTATGGTAACAGTAGAGAGGAGAGCAGGAGAGGGTGAGGTAACTGGGCATTGGGAGACAGAGACTCTGTTCTGCGGGTCCTCACAGTGCAGCGCAGCAGACCATGACGCGCCCTCGTGGTGTTGCCATAGTGACAGTGCTGGTGTTGGCGGGTGAAGTACAGCAGGATAAGGGCTTCTGGTAAAACGCCTATCTGACTACGCGCCGCCTTTTCCCTCTCGCAGCCCTCACTGGCCTCTGCAGTGCTATCTGTGTCACACAAAACAAACATGATTAGTAATGAATCAAAACACACCTGCTACTGTCAAGCAAAGCATCCCCTGAAGTCAGAATCAACCGCTACATCCTGTTGTTTACATACACGTCATTAAATGCCAATGCTTGTTTGATGTTATCGTTTAATGCACTGTCTTTGTATTGTGTGCATATGTACATGTGTAAAATATTACACCCATCAGCCATAACATTAAAACCAGCTGCCTAACATTGTGTAGGTCCCCCTCGAGCCACCAAAACAGCTCTGAGCCATCTAGGCATGGACTCAACAGGACCTCTGAGGGTGTGCTGTGGTTTCTGCACCAAATCATGAGCGGCATGATTAGGTTTAGAAGTGGAGCCTCCATGGATTAGGCTGTTTTGTGCAGGACACCCCAGAGATGCTTGATTGAACTGAGATGTGGAAAATTTGGAGGCCACGTCAACACTTTGAACTCTCATGTTCCTCAAACCATGGTTTAGTTCTAGCTGATCGTAGGTGATTTGAGTGGTACACAGGGCACTCTGACCAGTCTGTGGCTACGCAGTCCCACATAAAGCTGTAATTTCTGTCATTGCATTACATTACATTAATTTTACAATACATTAAAGCGATTTACAATTTGAAGAACCATTCAATTTCAGGACAGTGTGAGAACCAAAGAAAAGTTCTAAGTGCTAAAATTTATATGCAGGTAATTGTGCAAGAATATAGGTCAGGACAGAAGATGCTCTCTGAATACAAAAACCTTCAGGTGGTTTTTGAAGAAGGAAGATTCTGCTGCTCTGGCTGCTTTTTGAAGCTCATTCCACCAGTGGGGAACAAATGAAACCAATCTGGACTGGGTTTGCCTTGTGTGTAGGGATGGCAGAGTCAGATGATGTTCATTACAAG
Source organism: Hydrocynus forskahlii (assembly GCA_037974365.1). NCBI lineage: Eukaryota > Metazoa > Chordata > Actinopteri > Characiformes > Alestidae > Hydrocynus > Hydrocynus forskahlii. The sequence continues at coordinate 23,432,211 of JBBPCX010000114.1, read as the reverse complement.
CATTAAAGGTTTCAGGAATATGTGCTACAGTAGGCAGTATCTCACTTCTTTAACACTGATTAACTTGTTACAATGCCACCTGTCATTCATTCACTTTATCCGTCAGTGATTTTAACGTTGTGGCTGACTGGTATATGTGCCATTATATCAGCTTGTTATGTGTTCAAAATGTCAAGGGTGTTTTGCTGCAAAAGTAATCTATCATCTATAAAGATACGTAAAACCTATCCACAAAGATTTCAGAGGTGTCTGTGTATCAGACTTGCCGTAGCTGCTGGCTCTTCTATGATGTTGTCAATATCTCCTGGAATCTCTGGTCCTCTCTGCAGCCTAACAAACAGATGGCAAAACTGTTACAGAGAGGGAAAAAATGAAAGACTTAATTTTTCATCATTTACTTTCATACTCACGTCTGTTTTCTCTTTCTCCCCCTTCTGGCACCTGTACGCATTTCTGCAGCCTGTACCAAAACAAACAGATGTGTTTCAGAGTGAATGTTAACTGATCAACTATTCAGTTTAACTACATTGACTATACATGTGTTAGAGGGTTAAACCAGCTTTTGGATATGTAATGTCAGATTTGTATATTCATCCCAGCATGACCACATTTTAAGAAGGCTTGTTACCCTATACCCATTATAAGAAGAAAAAATATCATAACACAGAACATCCCTAGTGTCCAATTAAAGCCCTATAAAAAAAAGTGTGAAAATGTGACAATGGAAATCTCTACCGTGAACGCCAGACAATGAGTGTACAAATGTACGTTCAGCAGCATATCCAAGCATATCCAAAGGCTACTATGTATGTGAGTGAATGAATGAATGCGATTTGTTCCTACATAAATACTCACCCTGCTCTGCTCTGTGTCTGTGTTGCCCAAAGTATCATCCACTGGACCACTGGTCACCCTGTCTCTGGGGCTCAGGTATCCCTGTGGCTGCCTTTCTTCCTCTTCATCATCGTTGTCTTCTCCTGCACCGGCCCCTGAACCTATCCCGTTGCTATAAACGCACAGTTTGGCCGAACCATCGGTCTTGGCCTCCTCCATAAAAGTGAGATGCAGAGGTGCGTCTGCAGGACATGCGTCCGCACCTGCAGGTTTACTGGGCGGTGGGGTGGAGGGGTCCTCTGTCAGTTTGGGTGTCCCACGGGCTGGAGACTGAGCCGTCTCCATGCTGAGCCTGGACAGGTCAGGGTTGTGTATGGAGCAGGCTCTGCGTGGGCTTAGGGAGGGCGGGGCACTGGGCTGCTGCAGGAGGGGCGGGAGTTCAGGATACGAAAGTGGAGTGGAATCAGTTCCTCCCTCAGAGCTTCGCCCACTCACCTGCAGGAAGGAGGTGTAAATAGTGTCCATGAAAGAACTGTAAGGGTCCAGCAGCCCATGTTCTGTTCCCCCTGCTGACTCCTCCCTCTGCTGATCATGTCCAGGGTTAAGCAGGGAGTCCTGGGCCATGTGAGAGGGAGGTAGGTCCTCCTGGCCTGGGGAAGTCTCATGTAGAGCCAATGGTTTCTCTCCCATCAGTGCTGGAGCCATAGATAGCTGGAAAACACAAATCCAAATATTTTTATATAATTTAGTAAATGTGAAATGCATGGGCCAAACATGCCCCCACACATATCTGATGCTGTTGATGTTGAGACTGCAATGCATTACGGCTATGTATCATGCTTAATAACAGGGACAAAAACATCTAAATGATGGTCTTCACTGGGTAAATAGTAGTTGGGGGCACAATTAAAATAGTGATTTGAAATGGTTTAAGACATTTGTGACACTGTGTTAAAATCCAAGTGTCCTCATCACATGAGTTCTGCAAATAATGCTTTGTCCTGATCTTTTTAAGTTTTGGTAGATGACCAAATGCTGCAAAAGGTCTGTTACCTTCACATTCATCTCCAGCAGAGCCAAAAAACTTCCAATAATATCTATAATTCAAAACAGGCTATTTGAGTTTGGCTTCTTTATGATTTAATATATTTGCCAAAATCAAACATTTCCACAACACTAGTTTATTGTTCATTTGCAATAATTAGCAGTGGCTTGTGATGTCAATGTCTAGAAAGAGTAAAATGTCAAACAACTTTAAAATTCAAATGTTTTCAGTCTCTTTGTGCATCTCCACATGATGCACTATTTTCTTACACTACTCTCTCCATAAACATTTGCGCACTCAGAACTCTCCTTTAGTTCTTACACGGTCATAAAAGCTGAGCGGTTGCTCAAATTTTAAGTTACTTTGGAGAGCAGCTTCTGCTGTCACTCATTTTCCTGAAAAAGGCCAAAATTCTCAGTTAGCCTTTCATATAGAGGTATATATATATCAACTGAACAAGCAAATGTGAAATATGAAGACAAGAATATCACTGAATACATTCTCTCTGGAATAAATGGAGTCAGTCATTGTTCACTTGGATTATGTGTTTCTCATTCTTTAAATGGGTTTACCTGTAGGCAAGTGAGTGGGTTGAGGCCAGCCTGGTTCTGTGGCAGTGGCATGCCTAGAGAGGGAGCCTGGGGCAGCAGCAAAGGCCCTGCTCCTAGTAAACCATGTAGACTATTAATATTACCAAGAGCCGTCAGGTCACCTGCACAAGGGAACAAAATAAAAAGCAAGTTAACACACACACACAAAAAAACACAAGTACATAAAATACATGAATAAAAACTAGCCAGTTTCCTCTTCACAGTTTCCATGACTATTAACTGAAAAGGCAAAGCACTTTTATTCTATTCAGGTATATCAGAACCAGAAAACTATCAATCCCAGAGGAAATTGTTTGTTACATCATAATTAAATGACTCCCTAATATCCAAAACATCCAGGACAAAACACCCCAAATAGAAGTGCTTTGCCCCACATATAAAGAATCCTGCAAAAAACAACAGCCAGTATTTAATAACCAAAAATACTCCACCATATGTCACCGTAAAATGTGAATCGAAAGAAATTATGCTCATGTAAAAGCTAAAAAAACACTGGAGCTTGCCAAGTCTCCAAAGATCAGCCAACATTAATCTATCTAGTGATGATCTTGTCTAGGTCAACAGCATCTCAGGCAAAAGAAAAACGAAACACACACAGCCTTAATAATGACCTTGAGAATAACTTAAAACTACGTGGGAACATAAATACCATTCATAAGTTTGTGCTCAGTTTTATTTCTCAATCTGCACTAGTTGCAAGCCCATAGTAGTTCTGCAGTTTGTTTCACCTGATACCATGATGAATGATGATCAGTCCCAAAAAGCTCTTATCCAAGGTGCACCAATGGCTTGGTTATGGCCTCCCAATGAACATATTTACAGCCCACTCTCATGCAAATGACAGTGTTAAGCTAATTCTACTGTGAAATGCAGTCCATTTGAAGAAATACTTGTATTTCTTTTGGGGGAATTTCAGTCATGCCAACTCCCACTGCTCAGCTTCAACATTTAAACCACTGACAGGTAACAATAACATTTATTTTTTGTTCCAACGGCACCGTGATCTGGTATATTAGGCAGCAAGTGAATAGTCAGTTCTTTAAGCTGATGTGTTGTCATCAGAAAAAAGGATCTGAGCGATACTGACAAAGGCCAAAGAGTGATACTAGATGACTGGCTCAGAGCACCTCCAAAACAGCAGGTTTTGTGCAGTGGCCTGTATCTATAAAAAGTGGTCCAAGAAAGACAACCGGTAAACCATTGACTGTGTAAGGGCTGCCCAAGACTCACTGATTCGTGTGGGGGAGAAGAAAGTTAGCCTCTCTCAGCCGATTCCACAGAACAGCTACTGTAGCATAAAAAAAGAATGCTGGCTATGACATAAAGGTGACAGAACACAGTGCATTACAGCCTGCCGTGTCTGGGACCGCATATACACAGACCAGTCAGAGTGCCCATGCTGACCCCTGTCCACTGTTGAAAGTACCTGGGCATGTGAGAATCAGAACTGGACCATTAAGCATTTAAAGAGGGTGGCCAGGTCTAATGAACCAAGCTTTCTTTTACACCTGGCCGTGTGCGTGTCGCTTACCAGACTGTAAACATAAAGACTTCAAAGTGTTGACTTTGTGTCCAATTCTCCAGCTATGGTCCAAGTGTGGGGTATGCTGAACAAACTCGCCTGATCCACGATCCCTACTTCGAAATGTCTTGGACCTCAAGGATCTGTTGGCAACACCTTGGTGCCAGATACCACAGCATAGCTTCAAAGGTCCTGTGGGGTCCATGCCTCAATGGGACAGATCTGTTTTGATGGCATGAGGGGGACCCACACAATATTATGTGGGTGGATTTAATGTTACAGTGTATGTTACATTCAGAGGGCTAACAAGAAAACTGCTGCCCAATGGCTGATGTTAATGAAAGCTCCACTTTCATGATGCCTTAAATTCGTTCAACAAAAGTCAACATTCCTAATGGATATTTCTCATAGTTGTCCTCAGATGTTCTCATTACGAGATAATGCCTGGTACCATAAGGCTGCACTCTGAAGTTTATCACAATTATGTTACATAAATGCTAGCAGTACAAGAGAAGGTGGGAAAAGTGAGCTGGAAATTTCTGAATCAAAACACTCCTTGTCAGCGAGGTTAGCATCAGTGAGCTAGATATGCAGACTCCATGTTGCAAAGGGTTTCTTTTTTGAATTTTGAACATAAGGTACATACACTTGCTGAATAACCACTTTGTCTGGCTATAGGCCTTAGTTTAAAACCATGATGTAAGGCCTTTATTTTGTGTAGCCCTTGACTTACTTACTACCTAATTTGTAACCTTAGTATGCAAACAGTTTTGTAAAACTGCTCCGACTGAGAAGTAAAACAGACTTGAGTCTGTGGTTTTTAGACACTGCACAGCTGAAAAGAACAGTGGACATCATTGAGAAGCCTGTTTTTACCTTTGCGATATGAAGTACAGTACAGTACAGTAAGTTTACTCACCCAGGACCCCTGGAGGGAGGAGTGGAGGAAGAAATGGAGGTGTCTGGGTGCTGGTCTTCTCTTGCTCTGTTAGTGAATCACATACCTCCTGCCCAGTGACGGGCACCAGAGGGGTACAGGACACAGAGGTAGAGACCAGAGCTGGGCTGGAAAGAGTCCCCTATAGCACATACAAACAGATACATTTTAACATTTGCAGCACACATATAAATGGTTAGTGAGCTACTAGATGACACCCACAAAACAGATACCTACAGCATGCAGACATGCAAGTGTGTATATTTGTACACAGGGCATGCAGTCAGCAGGCAGGCGTGAAAGTGTACCTGAGTGTGTGGCGGGGGGGATGGTGTGTGGTTGGGGAGAGTTTCTGCCTGGGCGAGTGCTGCAGCCAGCAGTGTGGGGTTGAGGGACAGAAAGGCAGGAGGAGGAGGGGGAGGAGTGAGCTGGGCAGAGAGCAAAAGTGACTGGCCATCTGCAGGGGATGCCAGAGCCTGTAGAGCTTCTAAAAGCCCAGGTCCCATCAGCACAGAGTCCAGCAAAGGAGCAGGGCTCTTCTCCAGAGACACTCCTTCCCCGAATACCTGCTGTGGGGGAGGAAGCTCCAGATTAAGTCCTGGCAATGGCAGAATGGCAGCAGGGTTCTGACCAAGCAGCAAAGATGCCATTAGCAGAGCCTGTAGGCCAGGGGTCTTCTCAGCAATGTCGAGTCCTGGTGCTGGAGCCGGTGGAGCAGGAGCTGGTGGACTGAGAAGACTGATGAGGTTCAGGGGGAGCTCCCCCTGAGCTCCTAGAGTGGAAGGCAAAATGCTGAGTGGGGAAGCCTGGTTGAGGAGGTTGTTTGTTGGGGGTGGCGGTTGGGTGCTGTTTCCTGCAGAAGGAGGCTGACTGCTTGTCCACAGACCCAGAGGCAAAGAGCCTAAGAAAGGAGGAAGAAGGGAAGGCAGGCCTGCAGTGGAGGAGAGAAGCTGAAGCAGCTGTTCTTGCGTCATGAAGGGGAAAGACTCAGCCAGCTGCAGGCCGCTTGCGGGGTCAGCTGAAGTGTTGGGGAGGTCAGCTGAGGCAGCAGTGGTAGCAGAGGGTTGGGGGAGGCTAGAGTCCAGATCACAGCCAGTAAGAAGCCTATTCTCCAAGTCCTGAGGCTCTTCTGATGTTACAGGATCTGTAAGGGGAGAAGATACAGTTGCTCACTTTGTCCCATCGAGTCTGTCTGTTAATTCAGTTATAAATCTTAAGACTTATTATTCAGTAGCTATAATTAATTTGGTTACCACTACAGAATTAATGTTTACATTATGTAGCTATGAGACTAAGGAACTGAAATGTGGCCCCTTAAGTTGGGCGTACACTATATATAATTCAGCCCTAATTTGGCCCCTTTGACAATTTTTCCTACTTTTAAGTAAACACCTTGACTGGAAGCAACTGATGGCACGGTTGATTTGGTGGTGAGTCAGGAGAAACAAAATCAGCTTTCTTGATCCAGCTATAGGCCTTATATATATAAAAAAGGGGGGTGGTCTAGTGGTTAGGGCGTTGCCCCTGCAATCAGAAGGTCGTAGGTTTGAATCCCGAGATTGCTTGTGGCACCTCTGAGATACCACTGAGCAAGGGCCCGTCACCACACACTGCTCCCGGTCACCCCTCATTGGTGGCAGCCCCCTGCTTCACTTGGTGAATGGATTAAATCCAGAGAAAGAATTTCACATTGTTTACACTATGTGCTGTGGTGTGTTCACATGTGACTATAAGGCGCCACTTTACTTCACTTTTAGGCACTTTTAAGTCCTGTATTACAATCACCACAGTCTACAAATAGCAAGCTCAACATTACATAATACTTAAACACACTTACCCTCACTATCTGTAGGTTGGTTGTGGCTTGGCTGGTTTGTTTGGTAAATGTGATCCGAGGTCTCCCCCGGTTTGGATGCACAGCTTTTCTCTGGGTGGGTGGACACACGGAGGCAGCTGGCTGACAGTGGCTGGCTCAATGTGCTGAGAGTCTGGCCGCTAATGGAAGGCTCGGTTCCTGCACTGGTGCCTGCCTGTGGCTGACTTAAGTTCAGAACAGCACTATCCGCTGCTGTTTTGAGGTTTACTGCGGCTCCATCTGTGTCACATTCCAGAGGAATGGGCTGAGGTGTGGGTAGTTGAGGGAGATGATCCAAAGAGGGTACCAGGCTTTGGAGTTGAGATTGTTGCATGTGGATGAGAGTGCGTGGCCCAGACTGACTGTCGTAGTTAGGTGTCACAGGAGACGATGAAGAAGGCAATGTGACTGTGTGTTTGCTTGGCACAGCAGATGTTGTGGTGCTGTTGGACTGGGTGGTGTTCTGAGCACTCTGCATGCTGAGGAGCTGAAGCAGGGCAGACAGAGGTTGGGAGGAAGCAGAGGGGGGGGAGAGAGGAAGCGAGTTAGCAAGAATCGTCTTCTTGCCCTCCTCCCATTCCGGCTGTTTCAAAACATTGTTAGGGGAGGCAGGAGGTGCACCAGAAAGCCGTGGGTTCTGGAGGTGGTTCTCTGAGTGAGGGATGGGAGGAGGGGAGCTACAGGAGGAGGAGGAAGAGGGGGAAGGAACAAGCAGGGAAGAAGCAGGTGTGTCTCCTGTGGCCTGGTTCATCTGAGACTCTTTCAGCATATTAAGCACCGTAGGCGAGCGCCGCTGACGCCGGCGGTGTAACTTTTTCTCCGTCAGAATGGGAGGGGTCATGGGAAGGGAAGGGGAGTGGGGGAGTAAGAAGGCTGTCAACGACTGGCTTCGGGCTGTGGGGGCATGGAGGTTACTGTTTAAAGTGCTAATCAATACCTTTGACTGCTGGTCCTTGTCCAGAAGAGGGAGTGCAGCCGCTGCTTCCGTAGCACTGAACTGGTTCTGGCTTTTCTGGGTGGCCAGCTGGGCTTTGGCGGCTGCTGACAGGAGGCTGCTGGCTGGGAAGGAGCTGCTGATGTGCTGCTGCTGACTCTTCTGCTGGCAGAGGATCTGACCCAGAGGGAGACTCAATAAACCTGGCACGGAAGTACTAGCCCCCGACCCATTCCTCCTGTCGCTGGGGCTGCTATGGGTTGCCTGTGGGTTCTGCGGCGCGTGAAGGTGGCTTTGGTTGCTGAGTGCGTTATGGTGCTGGATGGAGTTGATGTTGGTGTTTGCACTGGTGGTGTTGCACTCTTTGTACTGCTGCAAAATGCCTTCCAGGCGGATGCGTGGGCTAGCGGGGGTCAAAGGAACTTTGGGTGAAGAGGCGGACGGCTGGGTGGAGGGCAGTGGAGATGGAGAGGGTTTAACTACATGAGGGTGACTAAGACCAGGTCCTGGAGCTCCCTCAGAGACAGAGGAGGTGGAAGAGTGACGTGAGCGCTGATGAGGAGAGAAGGAGTCCAGAGCATGAGATGGCGATGAAGAGACAGAAAGAGGTGAGGGAGATTTCACATTTGTTCCCTGTAGATGGGGTTGGCCAGCCCTGCCAATAGCTGGTGAAGATGAAGAGGGGGAAGAAGAAAACGAGACCGGGAGCGAGGAGTCTAGCTGGTACGCATGCATGTGCGAGTCTAGTTTCATAGTGCTGGGAGACAGGGGCTTGTGAGGTGCCCTTTGCAGGATGGTTTGAGTAATGGCAGGATGAAAGCTCCACTGCTGTTTCCCATAAGCAGTTACACCTGGCCCTGTTGACTGGGCAGGCGTTCTCTTCATGGGCGAGCTCTGATCTGAGGTGAGTACAGAAGTGGGCTGGGATACAGATCCATTCTGCAGGAGAGACAGAGGCGAGGGCAGAGGAAAGCTACTACTGCTGCTGGGTCTGGGCTGGTTCAGTCTTAGCTGGGTTGAGTAAGTGCAGTGGACAACATCTCCACGAGCCACTATGGACCCTCTCTGATCCCTGGCATCCACCGGGCACACAACACTCCCTAAAAAAAAAAAAAAAAAAAACACACAAAAAAAACCCCACACGTATACATCAGTTTCATGCAACAAATGAAGTTCCTTATCCTCATTCAGGGGTACACTTGCACTGCATACTTTAGTGTTATCCTGCTAATCGGTGATTTACATTTTGGGGGGGGCTTGCTTTATCACCAGTTAGTTAAATCATGTATGTTGAGAGTATGGAAAATACTTAAATGTGCAGGGTCAGGGAAGGGAACCACTGAACTGCAGTCACAATTATGAATTCCCATATATACCATCAATGACAAAATTACACAAACCTGACAAACATAGAATGGCTTTACATTTGAAGATGTAACAACTGGATAGGTTAGACAAGTAGATCTTAAAAATCTAAAGAAATTCTAAAAAAAAAAAAAAAAGGTGAATTTCATACATGTCAAACCACGATGCCTTTAGGGCTGCATCCAGAAACTTTTGCTACAGCTTCTATCTCCTCCTCCATTCTTTTCCTTTCCCGAAAAAATGTGAAAGTATCAAGCAGCAGTCAAACTAAGTCAACAACATCATTCACCCAAAAGAACATCCCGAATACTCTTGGTAACCAATTGTCTATGCTACACAGGTCCAGCTCATTTATGACTGTGTGGCCTTCATTATTTTGCAGTGCAAAATAAATTAAATACTATGTATAAACTGAAACACAGAACTGAAATGTAAGTGGTTTCCTCAGTGTTGGCTATCTTCTCTAGGTGGGAATGCAATGTCGTCAGTCTGAAGATCTGTAAAAGACATCCTGGTAGCACATGCTCATGTATCCTCTGCTGAAAGCTGATTTGCCAGGATTTTGAAGCATCTTCTTGTACCTGTCTGTGGTATCTGGACAGCTGGCAACATGGTGGTAGGAGCAGTAGTACTACTATAACAGTGAAATACATTGTACTACAGTGTAGCTTTGTGAGACTGAAATGTACTAATCACCAGTTGACTACAGTTTTGAAAAAGGACATGGCAGAAGGCAAGCAAAAGACCCTCATCTTCTTGTACCTGTCTGTGGTAATCTGAGTACTAACACTGTCCAGTTAATCAGACAGCTTTATAAAGAGTGTGGGATCCTCCATTATTCAAAAGACAAAGTAATTCCCAAGATGATTCACTGAGAACATACATTCAGATACATTTTTATTGAGTAATTGGTTTTAATTGAGGGACAGCCTTATTCATAGTCTGCTGGAGGGACAGCCTTAGTCAAAAGTAAGCTGGAATGGATGCATTAGTGTTAGGTAAAGGAGATGTATGTTGAAACAGTTTGGAACTAAACTTTGCAGGAAAGTAGATTTCGAAGAGTAAAGTTTGTATACTGTGTCAAGTTAGTCTAATGCTACTGCTACCATATTAGGTTGGGCTATACAAAAATTGCTTTGATAGAACCACAATACCACTACATAAAGTCAATGCATATTTTTCATGAGGAAAAACACTGAGCGGAAGACTACCATTTCAGCAAGCATAACTTCAGTTATAAATAAATAAATAAATGCTGTCTCAAGTTGCTATAGAATGGTCTAAAACCAGACAATGTCAAAGACCTGACCTAAAACTAACTACGCTTTAAAAAAAGAAACAGCTTACAAGACATTTCTTTATTACACCTTAAAAGTTGAGTATTGTGCATGTTCTGCCATTTAAGATGTTCACCTTGACGGCTCTCATGCTAGATACAATCTGTTTGTGGTTATTGATAAACATATACCTGTGCCATGAACTGGCAGTGGAATTTGGGAGGTCTGCATGCTCCGGCATAAAGCAGCCATTGCGACCACTTTCCTACGATGGTTGCAGAGTTTCGTCATGTCCTCTTCCACTTTCCCCGACTGATGACTCGGAGCTTGAACCATTGCAGCAGGATCAAAGTTGAACACCTACAAGAAAAGAAAAGCTTCTTGAGCACACTTAAGTGACTTTGCCCAGTATTTCTGAAAGAGATACATCACTCCACTTAGCCCCCCAAAAAAGAGATTTTCACGCAGTTTCTGTAGTCTTGTTGGGGACACAGAAATGTTTTACTTTTTGCATTTGTCACTGGCATCTAGTGTGGCAACTGAAACCGGTGCAGCAAAACAATTAAGACCATTTATAATCAAATGTAGTGGAATTTGTTGAAATTTAGTATTACTCTTGAATGTCACCCATTCAGCCAAGTACATGAAGTCATCGAGCTTCAGTTTTGACAAAGCTGTTTTTGACACAAAGCAGAAGAAAGTGGATCCCTACTTGAAGCCTATTGGAGCTCCAGAGCTTCCTTTATGAAACAACAATGACTTCTGGATTCAGAACAAGTTCCCTGTGGAACTGAATGGAATGGGCTTGGCTAGTAGTGGATACTGTACACAAAGGAAGAAGGCAAGCCCTGTCTCTCTAGTTATTTGACTTGCTAAAAGATGAACTTGCTTCTAAAAAATACTCTGTCCATCTGCAGATGGCACAAACAACTCAACTGCAGTGGTAGAACTAAAGTGGCATTCAGCTGATGCCCTTATCCAGAGTGAAGTGGTTCTAGATAACACTAGGGATGTGTGATATGGCTAGTGAAAAAGACCCAGTAGTGCTACTATTACTACAATTTAAAAATACTATTAAAGGAACTGTAAACACAATTACTTTATATTCAGGGTTTCACACACTGCACTATATCCAATTACATAAGGCTTAGTTGACTCTCCTTGTAATGAAACATGCAGTCGGTGTCTGTTCAGACTAAGATAAATTAAGGCTTGGGGTCACCACTGGGCTAGGTGTAGAGAACATTAGTCTTAATTGCTTGCTTTTAGGATATAATGCTTTAGCAATTTGAAACTAAAAAGGGATCTCACCTTATGGAGGACCAGTGGGCATTCCAGTCCACACTTACATGTGCTGTCTGTCAGTAGATACATCCTCACCTCCTCCACAGAACACAGGATTGTACCACTCGGGCTGTGGAAGAGGGGAGAAAAGGCACAGATGTTCAACTGGAGAGCCTACGATCAGAGAACGTGTCAGTTTGACAGCTCAGTGAATGCATTTGAATGTGTGACTGAAGTTTGCTTTGGTGAACAGACACACATCTGTGTGTAATCACAGCTGTTTTGCAACAGCACTGCTAGGCAGAGAGTGAAAATAGCTCCAATGGACTGGTGGAAATTTTTAGAACAAAGCCACTCATATTTCAGAAAGGAGAAAAACAAACCTGGGTTCCTTTCATAAGCCTGTTTAGGTTTTAAAACGCACTGCACCCCCTGACCACTTTGGGAATATCTTAAGTGAGGATGAGTAACTGTACAAACTTGTTTCTGGTGGGCACCCTGTTGTTATGCAAAACACACTGTAGCTGCTCTACTAAAAACTGTACGGCTATTTTCAGCAGTTCATGATTATTCCATGAATAATTTAATGGAAATTATGCCGCATACAATTCCGCACAAATCTGTTTGCCTATTCATATGATCGCTGAAGGATGTCACATAACAACTTGCAAGAAGTGCAACGGAAGTGTAAAGTTACCTGACGTAAGTGACAGCCCCATCCTCCACTTTTCTCCGCCAGCCAACAGGGACCTGAGCGGTGAGGGTTGAACCACCATCTTTTTCTCCTGCTGCATTCTCACTGCCCCCCGTCATTTTCGGCTACCACACATCCAGCTCCTGCAGAACCAAACCAGCAATACAGAAGGGAGTAAGATACAACTAACATCTAATTTAACAGCAGCTACAGAGCACTGCTGCAAAAAGCACTTAAAAATAATTCCAGAAAGAGTGATAAAGGAAAAAATTGAATAAAACTTTGATGTGGTCAATTATCTCATTAGACTATGCCCTGAACACACAGGCTGAAGGTCCACACACACACTGAAGAATGCAGAGCTCTTAATAATTTAGAAACTCACCCTAATGTGATAACCTCTAACATGTAACAACAGTCAGTGGGCTTGCACATTCAACAGATTTTTAACATGTCACCACTCGGTTTATACAACAGACGCGTATGAATGCTTGAGAGATAGCAACTATTATTTTTTTACTCTCATTCATAGCTGCTGAGGAAAGGAATGCAAATGCCATGAGAGCAACACACGTGTGCGCCTATGTCTACATACAGGACCCCAAGCAAAATCAATCAATGCCAAACTGTCACACTGGAGCAAAACCACTTCAGACTCCTGCATTCCAGTCTTAAAGGGGAGGCTTTTCTTTTTTTAAAACCATCATTTAGGGTAAGAACATCCCAGTGAAATTCTAAAAATCTGCTAAAACCTTCCATGAATACAAAAAGAAACTCCATTGATTAAATAGATTTTTTTTACTGTAGATCAAGTAGTTTTCCATTTACTGTACCTTTTCATTTTTATATAGCCTGGGCCAGCACAATCCATGAAATCAACCCCTGTGAGGACATCTCAAACAGTGTTACCAGAGCTCAACACAAGTGAACACAAATCCAAGCAACAGATAATCCTCTCTTCACTTTAGAATCTGCAGTCTCTCTTCTCTTGGCTTTGGAATGTCTTGGAATTGGCGACCTGAAACAAAGAAAGGGATTTTCATGACTTACTCTAGTTTCTCACATAATAGAAGATACAGCGCCTAAAAGGGCATCTGTTTACTCTCAAGGTCCTACAGTGAAAAACATACTGTCTCAGTTTGCTCCTAGAGAAAGCTTGCTTGTCAGGGACCCCCAAACAGAGCACATTTCTGCTTCAATGCTACCTGGATTAATGTTAGAGACTTGACTATCTCTAGGGTCCTTGAGGACCAACCTGAGAAACACTATTTTTATCTAACACAGGGAAAAGAGGATGGCAGTGACTATAGTTTGAAATGTGTCAGAGTAGTGTAGTGCAAACTTTCACTTCCAAAAATGAAATAAGACACTGTGTGAAACAAATGTGTGCTAAATACAGAAAAGAGACCCTAAGACCAGGGAGAGAGACTGGTCAGTTGTGAAAGTCAAGACTCCATAACTTTTCTGGCGCTAACTACATATTAGCACAACTGATTTCTTTTTAGTGCTTCGAGGGAAAAGAAAAACACAAAACGTCTGAATGAGCACACAGTGTGTCATGACATGAGAAGAAAGTCAGGTCTTCATACACCAAGAGCAAGGGAAAGAACTAAAAACATTCCACTTGATCAGTTTCAGGACTCAGCCTTGGAAGAGGTCAGGTCGGTGGCTTAAACACACCCTTAACATTGGAGAGACAAAAGGAGTATAACGTGGATGTGCTTTGTGAGTTTTCTCGAAGGAGGGAGCTGGAGGAGTAAGGAACAGTTTAAAACAGGGGGCTAACACTCAGCTAGTGCCTCCATAACAACAGCTAGCCGAGTAGCTGGCTAGCGTGCTAGGCTAACGTGTAAAAGAAGAAACAGTTCGGGCAGTATTAAGAGGCTAAAAGGGGTGGAAAGTGTGGTGTGGGCAAGAAAAGGGATAAATATAAACATAAGAGGCAGACAAAGGGGCAGAAATAGCATGGAGGGGGTGTTTCGCAGTGGTTTGTGGTGCACAGCTCGTTAGCCTGTGTTAGCTAGCAGGGCTGGCTAGCCTCGTACCTTGTCTGTGTTTACGAAGTTTCCGAACCTGGCTGCAGGAGCCAGGGGAGAGATAGAGAAGCCTTTTTCTTACAGACTCTCCTCGCAGCTGCTACAGGTCTTCTCCGATCCCTGTCCTCCTCGCATAGCGAGTCTAGGCCACTTTTCCCCCTCCTGTCTCCTCAGCACCCTCTGTCCGTCCTGCCTAAAAAAAACAAAGAGCAATAACGCTGGCTGCGTTTTACTGCGCCCCCGGAACGATCCTTAATTCCTGAGAGGATCTCTGCACAGCCAGACTCTCTAATCCAGTGCTGCAAACACAGCCATCAGCTTCCTCCTGCAGCGGGCCGGAGAGAGACAGAGAGCTCAGATCGCGGTTCTGTGATGGTGCCGTTTCAGTTAATCCCGAGTTCAAGTTCCTCTCTCTTCCCCAGGATTCCGTGCCCCCCAAAAAAATCATGGAGTTTCCTCTCGGACCTGCGCACTGCAGCCCTCGGCCCAGGGAATTCCATACCCACAATGCACCCGGGTTGGGGCAGCGTGGACTGTGGAGTGGGTTCAGATTAATAAACCCATTCATTATAATGTCTGATCAATAAATCAAATGTTCGCTTCAGGATGTTCTCAAGAATCCTGGACTAGCGTGTGTATGTGTATGTTTGTATTTGTGTGTGTACGTAATAAATCAAATGTTCGATTCAAAGATGTTCTTAACAGTGGTGTGACTCCTGGAGCTGTGTATATATATATATGGACATGTTTATGTATGTATGTGTTTGTGTATATGTGTGTGTGTACGTCTGTGGACTGTGGACTGGAGTATATATATGTGTATATATGTATGTGAGTATGCGTGTGTTTGTGTGTGTGTGTGTGTGTGTGTGTGTATGTGAGTATGGGTGTGTTTGTGTGTGTGTATGTGTGTGTGCATATGTATGTATGTGAGTATATGTGTGTGTATGTATGTGAGCATGTATGTTTGTGTGTGTCTATGCATGTGTGTGTATGTATGTGAGCATGTATGTGTGTTTTGTGTGTGTGTCAATGGACTGTGGACTGGTGTGGGTTCAGTTTAATGAACTCATTTGTAAAAATGTTTGAACCAATAAAGCAAATGTTCGATTCAAGATGTTTTCAATCGTTGTGTGACTAATGGAGTGTGGTGTGTATGTGTGTGTGTGTGTGTATCAGAATGTATGTGAATATGTACGTGTGTGTGTGTGTGTGTGTGTGTGTGTGTGTGTGTGTGTGTGTATGTCAGTGGACTGTGGATTGTGGACTGTGGCATGGGCAAACCATAACCATACTGAATAAATCAATGTGTGACCCATTAAACCAAATGTTCCAGATGTTCTTAATTGTGGTGTATATATAAGTGTGTGTACGTATGTGCGTGTGTCTGTATCAGTATGTATGCATGTGCGTGTGTATGTGAGTATGTATTTGTGTTTGTGTCGCAAATACATACTCACATACACATGCACGTACACACATACTGATATGTGGACTGTGGACTGGCATGGATTCAGTTTAACAAACCAATTCAGTAGAATGTCCAATCAATTGAATGTGTCAGTATGTACTGTATATGAGCATGTATGTGTATGTATGTGTGTGTGTTTGTGTGTGTGTGTGTGTCTGGGTCCATGTCGCAGGAAGGCCGTCTGGGATGCAGTCGCACTGGGGCCCAAATTCTTAGGCTCCTCGATGAAATAATTTTCAGACCCTTTATATTCATAATGCAACTCACCCTTATGCTTTTAAATGGATCATTCACAACACAAACAGTATTTATTCACAGATTAATTATTTGTTTACCTTGAGAATGCTGCTTGACGTCGATTAACCAGACCCACACACACACACACACACACACACACCACATGGACAAAAGTACTGGGATGCCTGATCATTACAGCTTCAGGGACTTTAATGACACTGCATTCAATTACATAGACTTTAATGTGGAGTTGGTCCCCCTTTGCAGCTACAACAGCTTCCACTTTTCTTAGAAGGCTTTTCACAAGATTTTGGAGGTTCTGTTGGAATTTGTGCTCATTAATTCTGTAGAGCATTTATGAGGTCAGGCACTGATGTTGGACAAGATGGCCTGGCTCACAATCTCCGTTCCAGTTCATCCTAAAGGTGTTGGATGGGGTTGAGGTCAGGGATCTGTGTGGCCATTCAAGTTCTTCCACAACGCACTCATTCAGCCATGTCTTTAGGAACCTTGCTTTGTGCACTTTGGCATAGTCACGCCGGAATACAAACTGTGTCCACAAAGTTGGAAGCAGGGTGTTGTCCGAAATGTCTTGGTATTCTGAAGCATTAAGATCGTCCTTCACTGGAAGTAAGGGGCCTAACCCAAACCATGGAAAACAGGTGTGTACTAATATTTTTGTCCATATAGTGTGTATTATGTTCAACTACAAAGTGAGACGTAAACAATGTGTGAACAATGCGGAATGATCGATTCAGTGAATCGATTCTACTTATTGAAACAATCGGTTCCACAGAAGGACTCGCTCCTGGCGCGCCGTGGCCGTGGACCGAGCGGCAAACGTGGGCTCGCCACTAGCACGAGACTCACGAGAGACACAGACCCTTAGTTTAGAGCACTAATTCACTTAGTTTATACGGATTTATACATTTATATTAATATCAATGTATGTTAATACATGTATATTTATATATCATATAGTATATTATTTCATTCTTTCATACATTTTAGTCTGAAATGAATGTAGCTTTTATAAAGCCTGAGCGATAAGTGATCTAGTCTGCAGGTTCGACGTGTGTAAGCCTTGATTTGATGAACAAAATCACACAGACTCTGTTTCTGGATGAATTTACTCCTGTGCTTTTTTTCTGGGATGTTCCTCTTTACTGGTAAACCTACAAGAATTAGCGAGTAAAGGATATAATAAGCTGTTATAATAAGCTTATTGCCTTTTATCAATGAGGTATAATCGGTTATATTGTCATGGTCGATTTTACATTGCAGCAGATTTAAGTGTTAAATTATTAGAATATTGTGGAATTGTGAGGATCTTGTGGTGCTTTTGTTTTTGTTTTGTTGTTGTTGTTGTTGTGTGTGTGTGTGTGTGTGTGTGTGTGTGTGTGTGCGTATATG
>JBBPCX010000114.1:23395204-23406180 GCA_037974365.1 Hydrocynus forskahlii | reverse complement strand
CACACACACACACACACACACACACACACACACACACACATATATATATATATATATATATATATATATATATACACTCACACACATATATACATATACATGTGTATTAGGATGCCTGATCACTATACCAACAAGGACGTTAATGACACTGCATGCAAACACACAGACTTTAATATGGAGTTGGTCCCTCCTTCGCAGCTCTAACAGCTTCCACTCTTCTTGGAAGGTTTTCAGCAAGATTTTTGAGTTTCTGTGGGAATTTGTGCGTATTCATTCTTTAGGGTATTTAAGAAGTCAGACACTGATCTTGGACGAGAAGGCCTGGCTCGCACTCTCCGTTCCAGTTCCGTTACAGGGGTTGAGGTCAGGGATCTGTGCGGACCAGTGCTTTCCAACACGTGGGCGTCGTGATTTGAACAAATAATAGAAAAAATTACTTCAGAATAAAAGCGTGAAAACGGAAAAAAATAATAAAACAGTACTACTAGGTTCATTCATGATTACACCATAACTTTTAAACAAGCACAAGTTCTGTAGTGTTATGCTTTATCGTTCTGGATGTCGTTTGTGGTACAGCAGTGGGTTCATTTTATCAAGGTGATAGCTGATGTCCTGGTAGATTCAGGCAAAGCACTGTAGGCATTTAATTTGGGGCAGCTGGTGGTTAGGGAATTGCTCCTGTGAGCAGAAGATGTGGGTTTGAATACCAGGATTGCTAGTGGCACCACTGAAGAACTCTTTAGCAAGGTACCGTCCCCGCTCACTGCTCCCCGGGCGCTGTGTTCCTGTGTTTTCGGATTCACTTGGGTGAATGGGTTAACTGCAGAGAAATAATTTTACACTGCTCACACTGTGTGCTGTGGTGTGTTCACGTATGACAAATGGACAATGTACACACACTTTATACTTGAATGTTTCAGGAATATGCGCAACAGTAGTCAATATCACACCCTTTTGATAGGTGGCATTGTAACAAGATAAATCAGTGTTATTCACTCATCTGTCAGTGGTTTCAATGTTGTGGCTGACTGGTATATGTATAGCTGTATGGTGTATGTATATGATATAGGTATATGTACAGTATATGGCATAGAGAGGTGGGCCTTTAATGCAGTATCTCGTGCACACAAAGTAAAAAAAAAAGACAAAACAAACAAAAAAACAAACAAAAACAAAAACATAGTCACCCGGAGTGTCCAGACCGCGCGTGCACAACTTTGGGGAATAAAAGTCTGGAGCTGCCAATCGCGTGCGGCGCGCGGGGGTGAGAACCATTAGCGGCGCGGAGAGAGCGCGCGGACACACAGCAACAGCCGCCCCGCGCGTGACGTGGGAGGCGCGTCTGCTCGCGAGCTCCTGGAAACAGTTGCGTGAGCCTCCCATTCGCTAAAAGCCCGCGCGCGTCCCCACTCGCGCTGTTGCTAGGCAATACACGCGCCGCGCGTGTCGAGGCGCTTCTCCAAAAAAAAAAAAAAACTCTCAGGTTTGGAAGAGTTTCAGAATACTAACGAGATGATCCTCAGGTCGGGCCACAAGTTACAGCTCGTTCTCAAGAGGTGCCCAAGATCTGCAGCTCCCCCACCCCCCCACTCCAACCTACCCACCGCAACACCCCACCCCACGTGGCCCAGATACAGCAGACCAAGTGCCTTCACACACCTGTCCGGACGGCACAACATTTCTCAACCAGGATCACAACACTTTTGTACTGTCTCCACTTTGCTGCTGTAACAATGCGAATTTCCCACGAATCGGTGGGACTAATAAACAAAATAAATACAACAATCTATCAGAATCAGAAAACTTTATTGATCCCGGAGGAAATTGCTTATGTTATGACTGCAGGACAAACAGAGACATTGAGACAAGAACAACACAACACAAGTACAAATCTGTAGAATAAACCTCAATATGAAATTCACTATGCTATATACACATATGATGGGTATAAATCCTATAGATAAGTACAGGCCGGGTATAAATACTATGAATAAGTACATGATGGGTATAAATAATATAGATACGTATGGTATTATCTACACACAACAGTCAATCATAAAAAACAAAGTTTAAATCAAACAATCCAGTCGTCATCCCATGGGATTAAAAGTGACCCCATTCCCTCTTCCTACCTTCGCGTGACTCTCTTTATCTTTATTATCGGAAAGATAATCAATATGTTGGAGAGGTGAGTCTGTTCAGGGATCAATCTCACTTACATTACAAGTTTTCAGAAGTGCGTGTGCTGTTTGTCAATAGAATAAATAAAATAAATCAAGGTTTATGTTTGTAACCAGGTAGAAGAGGATCTTTTAAGGTGAAAGGTGTGTGTGTGTGTGTGTGTGTGTGTGGGTGTGGGAGGGGGGGTCTTGAGTTAGTCCTCTGTTATTTTCAGGTGATACTAATAGACTCCGTGTAATTTAAAAAAACATGAAAGATAACGCATTATCTCACTTTACGAAAAGAAGTGCTGTGGGCGAGAAAAAAGAGAAAAAAAGAGAAATACATTGCATTCATAACAACTACGGATATAATACTGTTTTTTATGGGTGTATTGCGAACGCAAGCAAAATGGGTACATTTTTCTAACGTCCTTATAAGGTATTTTTGTCTGGTATTTTTTTCTTTTAATACGAGGCTGTTTAATAAAACATGTCTCGGGTTTCTGCTAGTCTTATCTCCGACTAGAAACCGGTTGCCAACGATTGCATCATTCCTTTCATGTGACTCCCTTACGCCCCAAATTCGTCCTGCCCGTCTTAGGACTGCATCACAGCCTTTTTCTGCCGCTCACACAAACTCTCCCCACGCCACAGCCACAACCAGCAGCTCCTTCAGCTCCCGCCCTCTCCGGCTGCTCGTTGGATGTCTCTAAGCAAAAGTATTTTACCCCCCTGCTCTGGTTGAGCCATCCGGGACGCGCTGAGTTCGGTTGAGTCCGAGACTCCTCCTCCTCCTCCGGTTCGGGGGGGTTGGTTGACTCGCTGCGTATAAAAGTCCACGGGAGTTTCCGAAATCCACACTCGGTGACTTCAGCTGAACAATGGTTAACATGAGCTATCAGCACCCTCCACAAAAACACATACACACCCCGAGTCCGAGAGAGTCGAGAAAGAGACATAATAAAAGAAAAAGGGTAAGTAACGCTCTCCCTTTCATCTTTCTCTTTGATGCGTTACTTTGTGTCTTTTTTGTAGCGTGTTTGTTTGTTTTTTTTCTTTTAAAGGGGAGGGGTAACTTTCTTTCGCACGGCTTCATGTTTTCTGGCAGCTCTCCCACGGGGCTGTTTTTGGAGCACAGTTGCCCTTCTCGACTTTTAAATCTGACACTGCTTTCTTTTTTTAATTTTAGACACAGAAAGAAAAAGAAAAAAAGAGAAACGACGTTACTTTTTTCTTTTTTAGTTCCTTTTTGTTGGAGTTGTCAGTTCATTTTTTTAGTTGTCAGTTCATCCAACATTTATTCCCAGAACTTTAATTTAACCCGTTTAAATGTCTTCTTAATAAGTTTAAAAGGACTCGGGTTTGATCATTTGACGCCGTTTCAGCCTTTAAAAAAACAATAGCGCAAGGAGGCAAAAGTATGAATTAAAGTTTTTAAAAATGAACGTGAAAAGTGTTAACTCTGGTCCCAGTGTTAAGAGATCAGGGAGGCGTTGCTGTTTTAGTTTCTATTTTTTCCTCTTTTCTCCTTTTGTTTCCTCCGTCCTGTACTTTGCTTCCATGACGTAATTGCTTGGCTCTCAGTTTATTTAACCATTGTCCAGATCGGGACAGAGTCAAGTTTAAATCAAGTTTTTATATTTTTTTATTCTAAAAAAGGCTGTAACACCGTGAAACTAATGCCTCGCTGGTTCCACTACCCATAATTTTCAGTTATTCACGATGTCTCAATCCAAGGAGATTAAAATCCAGTCCTACAGTTCACTGTAATTAGCTGTAAGGAAAGTGAATTTTACAAAAACTAATGAAATGACAAACAACAAATCACAGCTACTTTGTTTTTCTGTTATAAATAGGATTTGTGACACCTGAATCTGTTTTAGGACCAAAGCCAATACGAAAACGGGCTCGTATTTGAGACGTAGGAGTTTCTACGAGCCTGCTTTACTATTTTCCTTTCTGTCTAAGTGTCTTTAAGTGTGGGAGTGTTTAAGTGGATGTTGATTGTGGCGGGTGCCCACCAGCCCTCGGACCGAAACCGTTTAGACGGGACGAGATGTTTTGAAAGCTCCTGGTCAGTTCTCTCAGACTCCCACAGGGGGCGCCACTGAGCAGCTCCTTTTGTTTACATGAAAACCCAATGACCTCAATTCTGCTTTATTATTCTCAAACTAAACAATCAATA
Organism: Hydrocynus forskahlii; assembly: GCA_037974365.1. Classification (NCBI taxonomy): domain Eukaryota; kingdom Metazoa; phylum Chordata; class Actinopteri; order Characiformes; family Alestidae; genus Hydrocynus; species Hydrocynus forskahlii. The sequence continues at coordinate 23,401,833 of JBBPCX010000114.1, read as the reverse complement.
AACCTCAGTCACTCAACCACAGGACATTTCCAACATATTTAACTTGGTTACACAATATCCTTTCCTCCAACAGAGTCCTCCGTTTTAAATATGTGATGTTAAAACAGGTCAGTCTTGAGCTTTTCTAGAAGAGAAACATGTACTGGACTTTAAACATGCTTTACATGTTTGACCACCATTTTCAAAACCAACAAACTGCAGAATATTCAGTGAGGATAAATCACAAACTCATCATCTTTTCAGCACAATGTGTACAATAAATGGTTTTCTTTTCTTTTCTTTTTTTTTAGAATATCTGGGACAAAATATCGCCGACAACACACAACCACACTTGATTAAGAAGAAACGCTTTTAAGGTGAGCATGTGTTCTTTTAATTTATTACTTTTTGTTTGTTTTGAAAATTAATTTTCTTATGAAGTGAATCGTTGCTATGGATGTAATTATTACTGCAGGTCATGTCATGTGCATTTGGAAAAATCTGACAAATTTAAATGCTTGTTTAGTTTTTTTTTTTTTTTCGCTTAAGTTTGATTTATATTAACCCACTAATGGTCAGCTGTGAATGTGCATGCAGCTCTATGTAGTGTTAGAATGGCCACAGTTGGAGCGCCGTGCTTTCTGCAGTAACCCCCTCTGGCCACTGAGTGTCCTTGTAGGACCAAATGCCTTAATCTGTCAATCTCGATCCCAGCAACGATGGGTCACTGCAATTTCGATATTCTTCCACTGATCTTTGACACTAGTCGCACTCAAAACTCCTCTGTGAGCCTATTTTTGGAGGAGCTACCGAGACCCCTTTTTTCATGCCTGTGACCAAGCGACTGCGCTTGGAGATCATTCTCCCTGCCTTCTAAATTTATTTATTTTTTTAATCTGGGCCAGGTCTGCTGTGCTGGGTGTGGAAGCATATCGAATCGTGTCTGTGCGTTAGCGGCTGAGTGGTGAGGATGACTGCGGAGTGGCTGTACCCCCCTGGCGTGGGGCCGCTGTGTGGTGCAGAGTTGGAGGCGTGGTATGAGGACCTGCAGGATATACTGGGCTCCGACGCAGGTGGGGCCAAGCACTCACGTGCCCCGCCCTGCGCCGAGGTCAGTCACACCGAAGTTCCACCGTCTTGCCACCTTTCTTCTCTCCTGCCTCCAAATGTTACGCTCTCCCTCCTTCTTTCTGTCCTCCGTAAATGCATTCGATGCTTTTGACGACCAGCTTTTTCTCAACTGTCAACCACTGTTCGCTTTAAGGGGTCATTTGAAGAGGAAACACCTGATCAGAGATAACTTTTGATGCACTTCACTGAGCCTCAGAATGCACTCTTGGAGGGAACAGTGCTGTGAATGGAATTTAATTAGTGGAATGCATTAGTGTGGTGTTGTTGATGATGACCTTTTCTCATGTCATCTTGTCTGTTTCTGCTCTGTCCCGCATACAGAAGGAGCCGGAGTTCCTGGACGTTCTGGAGAGCTGCTCCCTCACCTGGCTGACGGAGGGGCAGGTGTGGGGGGAGGGGGTGCAGCGTGTGATGGAGGAGCAGCCACCGCAGCCGCTCCCCAGCCAGCCCCCGGCCTCTTGCCTCAGTCCCCCGCCGCCGGAGGAGCGTCGCGGGGCGGGAGAAGCTGGGAGCTCCGGTGGCGGTGGAGATCTGCTGCCCCCGGAGTTCTTCGAGCTGCTGAGCGAGGGCGGAGTCGGGCTGGTGGAAACTGGAGCAGTAATGGTGACCGGCGGCTACCATCATAACCATCACCACCAGCACCCCCCACACCCCCCGCCCGCCTCCCCGGCTGCCAGTGAGGAGGACCTGCCCACTGTCCCCGACTCTTCATCCTGTTCCTCTTCATCCTCGGCCTCACAGTCCCCTTCCCTCAACTGCTCGCCCCCCTCCTCCCCGCCAACACTCTCTCCGCCGGCATCGGCCTCCTCCACCTCCTCCCAGCGCCTGGGAAAGCGGAAGAGGGGAGGTGCCCTGGCCTCGCCTCCCTCGGGGAAGAAGAGCCGGAAGGAGCGGGAGCAGGAGAACGAGAGGAAGGTGCAGGAGCTTACCGACCAGAACGAGCGGCTGAAGGCGGAGATCGAGCGGCTCGGAGAGGAGGTGCAGCGGACGCGCCGCGCGCTCATCGAGAGGCTCGTCAACACCAGAAAGTGAGGGAACAGAAAGAGAGAAAGATTGTGAAAAGAAGGAAAAAAGTAGAAAGGAGCCCTGTGGTAACCATGAAATGCACATTAGAAAGAAGAAAGGAAAAAAGACATGTGGGATTCAGGGGAGAGAGGGATTCATTAAGAGCCTCCCCTAAAAATGGAAGAGAGAGCGTGAGAGAGAGAAAGAAAGAAAGAGAGAAAGAAAGCTTGGTGAGGAAGTCAGAATTAGCCATAGGAAGATAAATGGACCCCAGATCCGAGAATAAGCCTCAATATCGGGCACCTTGTTTGTAATTTAATAAACCTTTTACTACGCAAGTAACTGACTGTAGGTTTATCATCTTTCCTTAAGCTTAGTAGCTGCAACACATTTCTTATTAAATCGTATGAGACCTGTAGAGGGATGTGTAATAAGACAGACAGCTTATAAGACTGTAATAAACTCCTGGGGTGGATGTATTTGGCAAATACTTGTTACAGTTATTTTGAGGTTTGGCAAAACCTCCAAAAACTGAGCACTTAGTATTTGTCTGTTTACTGAACGTGTGAAATGGTTTTATGTGAGGATTTCAGGTGCAATTCATTGTAACCCATTTACAGATGCAGTTCAACATTTTGTTTCATCAGTAATAACTAAAGGGCTTATCAACACCGTCTAAATATTAAAGCCACGCCTAGTTAAGAGATTAACAGCTCAGGAATGTGTTTTTGAGAGCAATTGTGTTTGCAATTTTTTTCCCTAATGCTCAGCTCAAGCCAAGGCCTCTAAGCGTGTATGTGGAAAAAGACAAGAAATATGATTGGGTGTAGAACTAATTTTGTTTTCACTAATTCTTTTTTTCTTAAATAGAATTAGCTGTTTACAATGTGCTTTTCACCCCAATCCAGTTATTTTTCTATATTATCTGCCTATGTATATCATCTATCATTATATATATGCATCTCTCTTACTGTAGCAGTGTTGTATTGTGTAATAACTGAAATATGCATGCATGCCAAAATTGATGTATTTACATAGATGAACAGCTGTGTTAGAATATGATTTTGTATTTACTTATTGTATTGGACACATTTACTAATAAAATTTGAAATAAAAATACATGAGTTTGGATTTTTTTTCCTTCCAGTTATCCTTTATATAATTTTTATATATTTATACAAGCCTCCACAACATAAAAAAAATGAGACGGGTTACAAATGCACATATTTTAATGAATTCTAAAAAGGCTGAGACCAGTACAGAATTTTGGTTAAATATTGGATATATAAAGTATTGGAGTATATCGAGATAACCAGAAGGGACTGCTTCTCTACTCGTACTGTTTTTTTTTTGTTACAGTTACAGCTGTACAGTGTTTGTATTAAAATAGTCTCCACGGCTCTCTGCAAAGGCTGGTTACGGCTCCATTTTTTTTTTCTTCACACTGATCCCACGTTTGCAAATATCCCTGCACCATGTACCTCCTCCTACACGCCCAAGGGATGGAATCTCGAAACCCACTGATTCTTTCATCACTTCTTCTTTCCCTTCTGAGGGGAGGGTTCAGGGTTTTTGCCTTCAGCCAGTGCAAGCTCCTTCTTCAGCTCGAGGAGTTTTGTGACCTCCAATGTGATCACGGACTTCTCTGCCTTCTGAGCCTTGAGAGCACGCACTTTGTCACCCTGAGACAAACACGTAAACCCAGCAATTAAAATTCATTTGAGCTAAAAGACAAACACACACATATGCTGTGAGCGTCCTAAAAAAATTCAGAAGCATCCCTTGACAGGAGGAGGACAAAATGTTCTGAACATCACATCTGTTTATGTAACACTTCAAAGGTTTGCTATAAACTTCCTATTGTCATGAGATGCTCCTGCAATGTAAAGGATAATACATTAATTTTTAAAATGTTTTTAATGGTGTTGAAAAGACGAACACCGCAAAGCGTTTTTTCCTGACAGTGATGACAGTGATATAATTTAAATACACACAATATCTATGGCAATTGTACCGACAATCTAATGGTTGAATAAATTCAGTTGAATATTTACAAATAAAATTTCTCTAAATGTTAACGTTAATAGACAATACAGCCCATATACCCGAAACCGCCTTTGTTATTTGGTACCCTATGGAATAATGAATGAATAATGAATGATCCGAGAAGCCTGAGAATTGCAGTTCATTTTCCTACGACATGGCTTAAGCTGAATGCCTTTTCTTCTTGGTGTTAAGATGACTGAAGTGATTTTATTTGAAATTGTGTGTGTGTGTGTTCTGACCTGTTCTGCCACTGCAGCAGCCAGTTGTTTGGCTCTCTCTGGGTCGGCTGCACTCACAGGCGCACTGGTAGTGGACTCTGAAGCGACGGGAGGTTTGGGTGGTGCCGAAGTCGTCGTGCTGTTGGGGACCTTGACCAAGACAAGAGTGCGCAAGCATTACACCTCAGAAGACTTGGGGTTGCACTTTTTCCAGAAACGCAAATGTAACACTCCAGCCAATCAACATTTCAGGCAAGAACTCGAATTGGGGTGAGTGATTAATTTACAAAAACAGTAAATAAAATATAATTTCACAAAAGCAAATAATTAGTAATCCTTAGATAAAAAACACAAACATGCAGACATTTTAGTGAACACTAGTGCTCTCAGGGGCTGTGAAATTGCCGTTCCTGCCTCTTATCCCAATAAAAAGGCCAATCTGCACAGATGGCAGTTTGTTTAAAATCCGCATTTTTGATTAACTTTTTTTTTTCTACAACATGCCCAGAGGCAAACTGTATTCTGAACTGAGAAGAAAAATTATAAGGTAACAGTGACTGGCAGTACTGGGCTTTGATCCCAGTACTGCTGCGGTCTGAATACAGCAGTCGTCGCTGGATCAATTTCATGCTTGGCATGTAAGTGGAGGTGGTAGAGCGGAGACACAAAAGCACGCAACAGTTGCAGTCAGATGTACCTTTCCTGTAGGGGTCTCCTCCTCCGGCTGAAAAGAGGGTTCGAGTAAAGAGAAATAAGACAGGAGAAAGACTGTATTAAAGCTGCTAGAGGGATCTGCTAGAGCAGCGCTGTTGCTGCCCCAGGACTGGCCCCGAATGTACTAACAGTAAGGCAAAAGTAAACGTGCACACTGTAAACTTGTTGTTTGAATCCTCTTTATGTTGCTGTGTTAAAAGAACAGAAAATAAATTACTAAACAAAAAAAAACTGATGCAGTGAGTCCTTACTGGGGCTTGAAATATCACCCTGTCTCCCATTTCCCAAAAAAATTATGTTGCAACAGGTGTGTCTGGAGCTTGTTGTTCTACCCCGTGATGATGTAATATCCAGACACCTCGTCCTGCTTCAGGACTTGTCACCATGTTATGACTATTCATCAAAACAGACCACTAATCATGTGCCTTTTTGTCAAACGGCACTGAAAGATCTCATGGTTTTAAAAGCGACTAGTGTCAGGTTTTTTTTTCCATACACACCTGCTGTCCTCCGAATCTCTTCCTCAGAGCCTCAATCTGCTCAGCCTCCAGCTTCTGGAACAACGGACTGACCTGGAAGGGGGAAAAAGTGTGGGCTTATCACTAGCAAACTAGTGGCAAATTATGACACAGTAGTTACATGTTTATTACACAATAGTTACCGTGCCGATCGGGTGGCCAGCAGAGAGGCTGCAGAAGAAGCCTCCGTCGGCACACAGCACGGCGCGGGCGCAGTGAGCTGGAGCCTGAAGCTGGTCACGGATGGTCTGGCTGACTGTGGGCATGTACGGCTCCAGCATGGCCGAAAGGAGACATGCCACATTCACTGACACTCCAGTTACTGTGCCTGCTCGCCGTCTACACAACACACACACACACACACACAAACACACACAAACACACACAAACACACACAAACACACACACACACGGGTCAAGCGTTATGAACTGCTGGTCTGAAAATACCATGAAAATGTATTTGTGGATTTCTTCATTTACACATTTATTCAGTTAATTGTTCATTATTATTTTAAAACAATCACACATCTTCTGATTTAAAGAGCATTGTGTTTTTCTATCAGTTCTTTTCCTGAAATATATCAGCAGAGTCTCAGTGACCCATTCCTTAACAAAAGTGACCCATACTGCAGTCACACTAGCGGGTCCCACAAGACGGCGAATCACGTTCACTTGCCTGTCGTCGTCTCCTCCTTTGATCTTCTTCCAGGGTTCGTTAACCTGGATATACTGGTTGCCATGGCGAGAGATGTTGAGGATGCACTTTAGGGCATCACGGATCCTGGCAACAACCAATAAGAAACGAGCAGACAGATATTTATGGTAAGCGATATGAAATATGCTTAAGCACAATCTGTTTCAATATTCCTAAACTCACTTCTGGCCCACCTAAAAATATCCTACATTTATTATTAATATTTGACCATTGACTTTTCAAGGGACAGTTACTTGCAAAAAGTGTATCAAAAGATTTATCGGCATTTTTCCAAATTATTTTTCCAAAAACATTTTGCATTAT
>JBBPCX010000114.1:23361347-23383169 GCA_037974365.1 Hydrocynus forskahlii | reverse complement strand
ACACACACACACACACACACACACACGCACACACACACACACACACACACACACACACACACACACACACACACACCAAAAAGCTCTTCTCTTTCTACAGGGTCAGGTTTGAGTGCATGATTTTGCTAATTTAAGAGGAGAGTGGCTTTAGGTCACTGTGCAGCAATTCATTACCATCTATTGGACTGCCGAGTGAATTGATTGGCCTCTTTTGCAGGCACAGTGGTTACAGATACACAGTCTACTGGTTTAGTACATTGTGTGTGTTACAATCGTTTTGCCGTATAGAGTGTCATGACTTCTGTTTTATATGCCCCAACAGCAGCAGATGAGTAAACTTGTTTTGTTTATTCGCTCTTATATTAAAAAGACTAAATAAATATAACCTTTAAGATGTACAGCTATAAAAAAACTAATTTCTGTGTTTCCATATCAGTTTGTTTTCTCTTATAGTACTTTTACTTCACATGAAGATTAGATTTATCTTCAGAGTGAGATCAAACTGATAAACAGCTATGTTGTTTATAGCCTTTATCCCTCTGGGTTAGGGTTAGATGCTCATGCTCAGACAGATAAAAGAGCTGGATGCTAATGCTAAAAAATGCTAATTTCTAGTTTCTGAAAGCTGTTCCTGTTCTGTGTCATATAATCTACATGTCCAAAATCTTTGAGACTTCGGTTCTATCACCGTTTCTTCTAAAATCATGGGTATTAGTAGGCAGTTTGTTTTCCCCTTCGCAGTAAGCCTTTACACTAGATATTGGAACTTTGCTGTGAAGATTTGATTGCGTTCAGACACAAGAGCATTAGTGAGGACAGGTATTAATGTTAGATTAGATCAGAGACTGCAGGTCTCCTCCTCCACTGCTCAGTGCTGGGGGCGCTTTACACCCCTCTAAATGATGCTTGGCTTTGGGCGTGGGGAAATATAATGGGGTGGGAAAATATAATGACAATAGGGAATATAATCGAATCATATTCCATTACAATTGCTCATCATTTTTCTCGCTCTATCATATAGTTTTATATGTTTTGTTTTGCAGGTAACAGAGATATTTGTGTGTGTGTGTGTGTGTGCGCAACTGAACACCTATGTCTGACTTGCGCTCCTTAAAGTAGTAGAATTCTTTAGTTAAAAGATGTTCTGGGTGCTTTTGACCATATATAGTTCATATACAGATGAGTTCTTGCTGATATGGGCTGTCTATCTCACAATGATTGCAGTTTAGAGAAACATTCATGTATATTGGGATTTTACAAGGTAAATTATTTAGTAGGTAAGCCGTGCATTTGCGAGTGCTGGTGTGTTTCTCCCAGTGTTACATTCTCTTCACCCTGACAGTAGCTATGTAATCTGAATCGGCATAGTAAAATGTGTCATCACAATAATGACCTACTCACTGAACTGCATTAACAAAAGACTACATGTATAAAATAATTCATATACATACATGTACAGTTCTGTCACAGTGTCATTTTTTTAAAGCCATAATGTTCTGCTGGTTGTACATCTGCTGGGGATTTCTGTCTTTGAACAAATTCCTGATGACTACAGTATAAAATCATAGCATATTCACTTATTGCTGGAATAATTTCAAGATTCAAAGTCCTTATTTGTAACATACATGGTTATTCATGTGGTGAAATGAACTCCTGTGTCGTGCTATAAGCCCGTGCATAAAACTGTGTTATAAAATCATTTAAATTAAAGAGAAAGAGGCTATGCTAAGGTAATAGAAATACAGAGGAAAAAATATTTCAAATGAACAAACATTACATTTAGAAACAAGATCAGTACAGTGTGCAAAATCGTGCTGTAAAGGGCACAGTGGTGGTTTGCTGGTTATAATGTTGTGTTATAATAAAGAGTTAAAATTGTGGTGTTGTGTCCTGGTTAAGAGTCTTGTGGCCCGAGGATAGAAGCTGCTCCTGAGCCTCTCTATTTTTACTGTTTTTTTTTTTAATTGTCCTAATGGACACCATGTCTTTGATTTTTTTTTGGGCCAGGTACTAGACCTCCGGTATTTCAGAGAGCAAATCCGGTATGAATGGATAGCATCGAGACCATGAACTGTGAAGGTGATCGGACCAATAACACACTACAACAGCTGTACAAACATCAGATACGGCACAGGATCACAGTGTGACGGTGTAGTGAAATCCGAGCTGCTCTGCATGTCTAAAAAAGGCTCTGTAACTTGACGTAAATGCAGTGATAATATTTTAAAATGGTCCTGAAAAACAATACCATGTTGAATGTGTGTGCGATTAATAATATTACTGAAGATCAGCATGCCTGGCTTTAAAAGGCATTCTGGAATGAATGTGCACTGGCCTTAACACAGTTGTTAGTGGGATGAGAGTAAGTTATTTGATGTGTGTCCTGTGACAGCAAAGGAGCGCAGATCAATGGCTGAACCACTGAGGCGAGCTGACCAACCGAGCTGATGCAGTAATAAAGAGAGGTGTGTGTGTGTGTGTGTGTGTGTGTGTGTCTGTGTGTGCTGGTGCAAAGTGTTTGCTGGTTTAAACTCTCCTCTAAATCTGAACTGAATGGAGGAGCTGTGGTTCAAGAGGATCAGTCTGTAGGGATTAGGACTGAGATATGGCCACTATACACACACTCAGCCACTACACACACACACACACACACACACACACACACGCACACACTCAGCACACACACTCAGCATACACACACACACACACCCAAATGTTCTAGGATTATGTTCACATAAATACTGAGTGCTACCTGTTTCTCCATTAATATTTTAATATGGAGCTTATACCATTCCTCACATTGTTTCCCAAACTGGATACGGACAGGATCTCGCAAAACACCCCTCCCTTTCTTCCTCAGATGCCTCCTTTCTCTCTCTCCGTCTCTCTCTCTCTCACTTTCCTCCCTTTCTGTCCCACCTCTTTCTCTCTTTTCTCATCTTTTTCTCTTCTCCATTTTATTCTTGTATCTAGTCCCTCTCCTTCTCTCCTTTTTCTTTCTCCCTCTTTTTCTCTCTGCTCTCTCTTCCTCTCTGATCTTTGTGCCCTTCACTGTTGGCACAGGCTGGGTGTACAGCAGCTTTTACCCACTCCACAGGGACGTGTGTGTCCATGTCACCACATGAGCCAGTGTGTGTGTGTCTGTGTGTGTGTGTGTGTGTGTGTGTCTGTGTGTGTGTGTGTGTGTGTTTGTGTGTGTGTGCACATGCAGACAGACTGCAAATAACCCGCTGAAGTCTGTGTGTATTGCTTTGCATACTTTCTACGACTGTGGTAGGAAGCAATACTTTTGTAAATGAGGATTTTTTCCCTCATTAAGTTTAAAGAAACACTGTGAAATATTCAAAAAACATTTTTAATTGAATCAGAATAGTTAGCAGTTTGGCCGAATCTTACCTCAGATGTAGTCTATCAGCCAGTACATAAAATGTCTGCTTCTTTGGTTTAGCTCTGGAGCTACAAGGCTGCAAGGAGTGGTCAGTATGGCAAACTATATGATTTTACATTAGGACAGTTTCTCAATAAGTGATATGTAAAGGTATTTAGTTTTTTTGAGGTCTGATTTGTTGGAAAAGACATTCAACATTTCACATATTGCACTACGCAAAATACAGTTAAATGAGGAAACATGCAGCTATTCATTGTTAAGAACTGATAATATCTGCACTATGCTCAGAAAAACACATTGTGCCATAATGTGATGTAATTTATCATGACAGCAATAAACATTGCTAAGTAGCCCTCCCCATATTTACGGCACTGTTCAGGAATATAGAATTGCTTGCCATAACAATTATTTGGTTTTTATGTATTCTAATAACTTATAACTTAATAACTTAGTACAATGAATAGTAACTTGTAATTGTCTGTTTATATTATTAATGCCCTGTTGCCTGTTTTGAGATTATATTTCCATTTTTGACACAAATTACTCTTGATGTTAATTTTTGTTTGAACTAAATTCTTAATGTTGTCCAGCATTCTCAGTCAGTTTAGAATAGTTGAAAAATCTGGACATTTTTTTATTTAGAGTATGAGCATATTCAAATCATTTATACACTTATATGCAACCAGCGTGGTTTAATATTGGTTTATGTAATGTAGAGTAATGTATAACAAGCCTTTTGGGGCAGGAATCTTGAATATGGGCCATTATTGCGGCTGGTTATTCCTGATGTCAAGTCGTTAGTCTGAATGAATACAGTATTATGACAGATACAGTTTTCTAGCAGTGAAGTCATTAAGTGTGCGAAAGTGCAGAATTAACGAATATCGGCTGGCTTGCCATTGTACCACCTGTTCATATCAGTGAGTACGTTTTCTTGACACTTTTTTGGACTGAACTGAATGAGACTGAGCTAACACTGTAAGTTTGCTGTTGTAATGTGTTTAGGAAAAGGAGCAGCAACATGGCCCATATCTGTTGGACTTTTGGTGATGTTGAGCATGTGGTTTCCTGTTTTCTCCACATGTCTTTACTGCACCTCTCAGCTTCCTGTAGAGGCAAAATCTAGTGATGTCTTAGAACAACACAACTGGCAAAGAAACAGAAGTTGCAAAACATGGTCAGATTTTTTTACAACTGTCTGTTATGCATCTCTGGTTATGTTAATGCAGACAGGCCACAAAAAAAGCCCTAAACACTCACACACACACACACACACACACACACACACACACACACACACACACACACACACACACACACAGTCTCACCTGGCTGTATAAATGCTAATCCGAATACAAACCCTTGCTTAACGGTGAAGACATCTACTTAAAACCGTTGTGTCTGTGTATGTGTGTGTGTGTGTGCACACGTGTTTGTTTCAGGGAGTATGAAGGGAATGCACGTCTGTTCCATATGCTGATGGGGAGGGTTGTAACATAAAACAAACCAAGCATCACTTAACCACACTGCACTGCAGTGAGAATTATCAAAGCTCCCCCACCCAGTCTCAACACACACACACACACACACACACACACACACTACACAAACAGATACAGGCAAGCAGATAGACCTGTGGTTTTATTTACTCGTAGTTTACCAAGCTGTTCAAACATTCATCTGCTTGCTGTGTATTAGCTTCACTTAAATCCACTTCGTTACTTGTGTTATAATTTTAATTATGCATATAAATGTTTCTCTCTTTTCGATACAGTGGTGATGAATACTGCTGGAATACAGTAAGATTTTATGCCATTCTCTTGAATGTAAGGGTAGCATTGTACTTGTTAAGATAAACGTGTTCATTTCAAGCGTAGGTTGCATACGTCCTCCGAAATGAATGAGAGGCAATACCAGCCATAACCGATGAATCCCATTGTGCATCACAGCGTGATGCAATGTCAGCAGTGAACAAACCATGGCAAAAGCCATTTCTGCTACCAGTTTCAGCCATTTTCTCATGAAAAACAGTTGTGCGGTGAGAGCCAGTTTGTGTGCAGCCTGGCCACTTCTTATTCTTCTCATTATATGATGAAAACACTAGAGAGCACCCATGTGTGAGTCCTTATTGAATGGGGGTAAAATGTTAATAAAATAATCTTTAATAAAAACCTTGCTAGCATAATTCTGTTATTTAATAGTAAACAGGTTTTGGCCTGTAGGATGCTAGTATTCTGGTTCCTGAGTGCTGATTGGTTGGTGAGTTGAGCAAGTTCATGCTCACTGCTGTCATGAACATACACAAGTCACTATAAGAAAGTCCTGTGATCGCAGAAAGTCCCGAACAGCATTTTAGAATATGATAGTAGTGTTGAAATATTTTATGCATTTCTCTATTTAAAAACGGTCATTACCCCTCTTACCCTCTTACGCTCTTACCCTCAACTTACCCAACTTGGCCTCTTGTATCTGATCAACCCAGAAGAAATTACGAAGGTGCAATTCACCAGATAAGGTCTCTATATCACTTAGCTTGTTCATTGTTGAGCCTGTTGGGCAAAATCAGAACACGTCATAAAAGAAGACTGTATCGCTCCAGTAGTGAATGTTTTGTCTCTGACTTCCCTGCTAGTGGATATGGCTTTTAAGATAAAAAAAAACTTTATTCACTAGAGGTCAACTATGCAGAAAAGCTTGTGTAGGTTCTCCATGATACTACAAAAGAACCATTTTTGGTCCATAAGAAATCCTTCAGTGGATGGTTCTTAAAAGACCCATTTTGTAAATTAGATGTATTAGACTTTTTTCAAAGTTAAAGAATCTTTTTGGGGGTGGTTGTGGCAACAAAGTTGCAGGTTCAAACCCCCACTTTCTACCATTGTTTCGTTGAGCAACACTGTCCCTGTAACTAATGACTGTAAGTTGCTCTGGATAAGGGCATCTGCCAAATGCCACTTTACTAACTTACTTTACTTTTATGATGCTATAAAGAACCATTTTAAAGGGCTCATATCCAAATATTCACCATTTACCATTCTCATGAAGTGAAACCCAACCCATTACTTTCCTGATTACATTTCTACCTACAACAGTTTAGTCCTGTCCATCCACACTGAAATTATGAGTGTTTCAGATCCGACTACATTTTGAATGCAACACAGGGCAGCCAATCAGAGCAGTCATTTAAATGTATCAGTCTTAAAGGAACAGTAATGAATCAAACTGGTTAATTCCAAAGGATAGTAAGATGTTGAAACGTGGTCATTCAAAAAAATTCACATAATCACATAAATGTCATAAGTGTAATAACGGATCAAAAATGTAGGATGTGGACCCATTAAAAGGTGCTCTAAGGAATCATATACCACATATTTACTGTCATGACTATGCAAAGAATGTTTAACATTCAAATGGTTCTTCAGCTGGTCAAGGTTCTATATAACCATCGACTGTACACCTCAATAAAAAGAACCCTCTATTAAAAGAAGTGCGTAAGACCCCCTTACCCCCCAAGCCCCACGTTTACACTTTGTGGATATTCTAATGTATTTGTCTCATGTCAATTAAGTGTTTTGATTGTCACTGTGATCTTATTTAGGCAAATAAATAAATAGATAAATAAAAGCAAAGTGTATGTTGCAATACATCATGAACTTTGTATGTAGTTGCACTCAAACATTCTGTGTCTCACTGGAGCAGTGAGATCCTAGAGAAACAGTTTGTATGTTACTTTTTCAAGCAGTAACCCTTGGTGAATGTCCTCAGTCATGACGGTCAAGTTTTCTCTTTCTCTTTTTACATATTCAAAGTTAAATAGCCCTCTCTTGCTCTGTCTCTCCCTTTCAGGAGAATGACAGACTGACATATTGCAGAGTGTGAAAATTTCAGATGGCATCTGATGATGCTGGTGCAGATAAGTCTGACTCAAGAGAGGAAAAAACACACTTTTTGTTTTGGCTAAGTGCCATACGATAATGAACAAGTAGTTGAATTTTCTGTCAGATTAGGGTCTCATCACATATTTAAAACACTCACTATCTCTGTACAAATTAGTCATATCAAGTGTATCAGTCAATTGGCACAATGCTTGATAAATGGTCCTTGAAAAACGACTGTGCAAGCAAGTAATCAGCCTTGTTGGCTGTCCTGTAAATCACAGGTATCTGAGTTATCTAGCTAGGTAACAAGAAAACTGTCATTCCTGGATAGGACCCACTTGTGTAACTAGATGTTTGTGTCTTAATGATTAGTGGGGTAATTCTGCTTTATAGCACCAGCTCACAGTGACATTTGAAAAGTCTTGAAGCAGTATGATATAATGAAGCCTTCTTTAGTGGTGTCATTTCTAGTCTAAACTTTGAAACGATGTCTCAGTGTTTTGAAGCAACGTCTTAAAATTGTTTTAAATCAGTCTGACATCGTACTCATACATTGCTTTTGATTTTTTAAGAAAGTGAAAGCACACAATGTGATGCTTATGTAATGTTACCACATTGGTCTACCTCTTCTTCTACATCATCTAGTACTAAAGTTAAAGCCTTAAGGTAGGACCTGGAGAATATGGTGTCATCAAACCTGACCGTTATAATGTAAGTTGGTTTTGTTGGCAATTAACTGACCAACACAAGTAGATGCATAATCAGGATTATGACTCCAGTTTTCTGTCCAACAGAGACTTTCAAGTTGGATGTTATTGATACTGATATTTTATATCATGCACTTTTGTTTAGGTTTAGGTTATGAGAGAATTGTAGTTCTCCTGAAGATTAGAAAGTAACATGAGTGGCTGTAGTTGTGTGTGATTGGGTGGGAGATAGGTACTCAAATTTATATCATGTTTTTGCACTATTCAGACAACAACTACATGATACAGTATCATGATATCAACAGGAACAACAATGAACAACAACAATATAAGAACAATAATAATACTAACATCACATAATAAAAAAATAAAACTAATAAAAAATGTCAGTGTTATGAGCTACTCAAAGTTAATAAATGATACAACCTTCTTAGCTTTATCTCGCTGTGTTTGATTTTACCTCCCCACTGATCTTCAGTGTGCTTATTTAGGTGGTTTCTAATTTAATATTTCCCTGTTTGTTGTATCTAATAATGAACAAATTTCAAAGCTGACACAATCTTCCTCATCTCATTCAGTAGTTAACATCATATCTGGTTTGTTCTTCACTCACAAAAAAAAGAGTGAAAAAAATAAACTATCACAATGTATTAATCTGTGCCACTAAGACATGGCACATGGCCGATAAAGTGGACGTTTCTGTGGCACTTCTGCATTTACACCAGCTCTTTTTGGCATTCTAGTATTGACAAAAATAAACTCACTTCATACATGAGCTTGCTACTGTGGTGTCTTGCCGCCTGCGTGTGGTCGCTATAAAAGAAGACACAGATTTACAGCGTCCCTGAGTGGTGCAGTCACCACTTCTCCTCTAAAATGCACTTGTTGAGTTCATGTTTAGGTTTTTTCATTCTTTTTCTTTCCAATTTTTATTCATTGAAGGATAATGAGATAATTATGAAAGAGGACCTGATTACAAATGAGCATCAATGGCGTGTGTTATTATCTTGTGTGTGTTAGTAGCATGTATTTATGTGTGGGTACCATTACTTATGCTAATACATTCACTTCTAGTATTATTTTTTTTCATGTAAAGTGCCTTGAAAAAAATCTGATGTGGATAGATTTACTGCAAACAAATATTCTTTCAAGTACATTTTCGAAGTCAAATTAATTACTTGCCCATAAATTAAAAAATTAAATAAAATATGCTTGCAAAAGGATTAAACTTTAATAAAACTAGTTTTTTCTGTAAAATAAACAGCTGTAAGCCTGTCGGGTGTGTTTTTAATGGCTTTGTGCTCTTTTGAAGTATATTTTTTTATCCATTCTTCATGGCAGGTTTGCTCCAGTTTGTTGAGATTGATGGACCATGGTTTTTGAATAGTGACACAGATTCTGGGTCGGATTAAGATCTGGACTCTGAATTACCCATTAACACTTCCTTTTCTGTTGTTCAACGACTTCTTTGAAATTTTGGCTTTGTGCTTGGGATCGTTGTCCTGCGTAATTGTGAATTTTCTCTTTAGCCTTTGAAGAGACTACAGCAGGTTGTCTTGTAGAATCGTCCTGTATTTTCACCATCCATCATCCATAAATGTATCCATGCATACATCCATCCTTGCATCCATCCATACATCCATCCATACATCCATCCAACCGATATTCCATCCATCCTTCAGTTTAACAAGTTGTATAGTCCCCACTGAGGAAAATTATGCCCACAACATGAGGCTGCCATCTCCACTGTTCCACACCACCTCACTGTTGGGATAATGAGTCTATGGCTCACTGTGGCTTCCCTTTCTTGCTCTGATGCTCAGTTTTGAGGAATGTCATTGTCCAGGCAATGCCTGAGTGGTATGAACTTGCATTTTCTCACAGTTGATTTTCCTAGTTTGTGTCTATAACTCACTTTCACTTTCTGTAACCGCTTTATCCTCACTAGGGTCAATGGACGCAAGACAGAGTCTATAACTTTAGCTCTAATTTACTTACAATGCTCCTGATTTGCAGTCTGAACAGTGTTAAAAATTAAGGGGATTTTTACCTTGTGTTTCAGAACATGGCACAGTGGGCATTGTACAGTCACCAGCCCCTACCCTGTAGTGCCGGTTGCTGCTGTGGTGACGCCCCCTCCACCTGCCACCACTGAGAGTCATGCTGTCAGGCAGCTGGCGACGGGGCACAGCCGGACCCACCTGCAGCCTCCCAGTGGGCAGGAGCACGGTGTCGGGCGGCACAGTGGTCCTGGAGGCTCAGTATGACTACTCGTACCGCGGTGCGGATGGACGGGTGGTCTCCATACAGGAGGGGGAGCGCTTTCTCCTGTTGAGGAAAACCAATGCTGACTGGTGGCAAGCACGGAGGCTTGGAGTGGGCACGAAGAGCAAGCCGCTTTATGTCCCCGCAACATACGTCATTGAGTTGCCAATCACCACTTTACAAACACCCCATCCCAACAGCCAATCAATAGCCTCGCCTCGAAGACTGGTGGCAAGAGGATCACTGATACCATGTTCTCAGACACAGTGCGCAGGTATAGTGTGTGTGTGTGTGTGTGTGTGTGTGTGTGAGTGGTGGTGGTGGTGGTGGTGGGGGGGGTGTTCCACAAATGTGCAGAATGTGTTAGTTTGCTCCTAGGAGTCGGAAAGAGTTGGAGTTTTCCAAAAAGTTGGAAAAATGAAGCCCAAAGTGAGACCTCAGTTTTTTTGGATCGTGCAGAATTACCATTTTATCCCTCACCAAAATGTGACTGTTTCTAGCTACTCTTCTCCATTAAAGCAATCATTTTTTTTGGGGGGGGGGATACATTTACATAATTGTCCACTTAGTCCAGGTGTAGTTGATTAGACATGAAATGGGACTATGAGGTAACATTTTTAACAAATCTTTTCTGTTAATATATCCCCAAAACCTCTCTCAAGCCCAAACTGCATCCAGCTCTTTATTAAGGTTGTGCAGGCTTGTGCCTTTTTAACTTATTGTGACTTAAAAAGGACAAAACTTCACTGCTAGAGTGGTTGTTTGGTGCAAACTTTGGCATTTACTTAATTTAATTGAATTATTTCGAATATAAATGAATTACAAAAATATGGCAACAGTGTAAATAGTGTTTGTATTTCTGTAAAATATTACACAACATCTGCTTGTAGTCTTCACAAATCTGTTTTACTGTGTATGAGTGTATATGTTTGCAAAAATATTTCTAAAGTCTGATCAAACTGTTTTTCTCTCCTGTTTCTCCTTCAGTGCCCATGAAATCATTTTGTCATTCTATGGAAGACCTGAACAGCAACAGTGCCTTCACAAATAAGCACATGGGTAGAAGCTCGACAGGAGGTCATTTCCCAACATTGCCCCTCTCTACTTCCCCCACGTCACCCTCTGGTCATCTTGCGGTCCCTGGTGGGTCGTTGGGGTCAGGAGGCCTGATCCCACGCAGCCAGAGCTCCAGTAACCTACCCCAGAATCCGTATGAGGAAGCTCACAGTAGCAGGGCGGGCCCCACTAGCCCCACCAAGTCCTACAGCCAGTGGGACATGGTGGGCAGCACACGGCGGCATACTGATGGACACATCCAGGTAATGTACTGTACAAAAGTCCAAGAAAATGACTTAATACTGGAATTAAGAGTTTTTATTTGAGTACAAATTAACCTTACTTGTAAAATCTTGTTCAGAGACTTTAGTAAGCCCTTTTATCTTATATTAAAAATGTCCATATTGCATCCATATTGGCCATAGTAAAATGCATCAGCATGTGGAATTGGAGCTTTATGTGTTCTACCATTTATTATTGGATGGCTGTGAAAGTGTCTGAGTGAGTATGTACACATTCAGTATGCAATTTGGGTCACCAAGGGCTTATTCTTGATTAATTTAGCCAGAGGAACAATACATTGGAACTTGAAGAATGCAATACACAATATTCCTACACATCACTCTTAAGTAGTGTATACTGCTGCTTTAAGGGGCACCCCTTGTGGATAAAACTGTGTTATTGCACACACACAGCTTTTGTAACCTTTATAGAAAGTACTGCCGATAGAGTGAGACACTTTGTTCTTACCTTGTCCATGTGACAACAGTACTGAGAAATTCCGATATTAAATGTAAATGTAGAGTAGATGAAAAGAGAGAAATAGCTATTTTGAGTTAGCAGATGTGGGTTACAGGAATGGCTTACTGAAAAAGTTAAGCTAACATGTTCACATTGTTAATGTTTATTCATGTAGATTTGTATTCATTCAAATGTTTTCATTTTAATGTATTCCCAAAAAAATGACGTGCAGATATACAGATAGAAAGCTTGAATATTATTTTCTGAAGTCACCAGAACTTCACAAACACAAATGTCACACACATACAAATGCCAGCAAAAATGATAAATCACCTGCCACAGAGCTACGATGAAAATCTCGGGCTGACACTGACTCATTTCATTGAGCCATCTACACTCAATCCCTTTTACTCCGTCTGACCTCTCTCTCTTTCTCCCTCTATCTCGTGCACTCATGTCTCTAAGCTGAGTAATCAGGGATTACAGCTACATTCAGGTCACAAGCTCCCCATTTCCCACCACACAGTTTACATAACACACACACACACACACACACACACACACACACACAAACACACACATACATTTAAAAGCTCTTCATTTTCACCAAGCAATCTCCATAACATTCTTTTCACTAGTAATAATAATAAATAAATAATAATATTTGCACAAATAGGATTTATTGCTGTTCTGCATTTATTCTGCAATTTTGTTGTCTTAATGACTCCGCTACTAGAAAACAGTACCTGTCATAATACAGTATTCATTCAGACTAGTACTGCAGATGTCGACTGTACGAAATGTTCTGTTCTGTGTGTTTTGTCCTGTCTACACTAGTCTTGTGTGCATGTGCATGTAGTCTTGTTTTTGTACTTGTGTTGCTCCATGGTCTTAGAGGAATGTTGTTTCGTTTCACTGGGTATTGTGTATGTGACTGAAGTGACAATAAACCTACTTGACTTTACACAAACCCACACACGCACACAAAAACACACACACGCACATATAGACACACACATGGGAAGTGAGGTCATACATTTTTATTATTAGTTATTTTATGGAAGTTAATTAATGCTGCTGACTGAATTTGACCAAGTCCATGCAGTGCCGTGATAAATTCCTTTACATGGTAACTACACCTATGTGTGTGGACCTGCACCTGTCCTGTTGTCCTGTATGTAATAATATTTCCTGTATGTATTAGGCTGTTTTCCTCCTTTATTATGCTCACTGAACGACACAGTTTATCAGATGTAAACAGCACACTAAAATCACCCCAGCTCTCAGAATCTCCTCCCTAATGCAAAATTTAAACAGATCTTGTCTGATGGGAAACAGATGAATGTTTTTAAAGCTAAACACTTTTAGCAAGAAGTTGTCCTCTCCACACTAATGAGCCTTTCAGGGACATAGTTGGGTAACTGCACGGTGCACTACTTTTTCAAGTGTGATTGATTAACATTTTACATGTGAAATGAAACAACTATATCCGATCAGAGACATCTATTCAGAGGCCTGGCCAGTAAACCATTCCTTTAATCCATGTCTGCTGACTCAACTAGGCTATTTCAGTCTTTTTGTTTATCTACTCCATATTTAAATTTAACATCATAATTTCTCAATTGACAAGGTAAGAACATGGTATAACAAAACCGTGAAATTTCTTTTGTTTTCTTCCCAATTTTTTTGTAGTAAAATCTGGCGGTCCAGGGAGCTGGTCTGGCTTACAAAGCTGTAGGTCGGTTGTGGCTTGCAGTGGAATTGGTTTAATCTGGTTTTGTACTTTCACACAGATAAAGTACTTGGTGTTTAGCAGAAAAAGTGAGCTGGATTTTGGATTTATATAAATAGCACCAATTCAGGAGCATGTTGTTGTTCCTGGTCATGTTCTGTAGGTTGGCCTGTTTTTTATGCCTTCTCACAAAGCTGTAACCTTTCTGTCCTACAAAGTTGTGTAGACAAACTTTAGTCACACCCTTAGAACTCTATATTTGTTCTTGATACTGACCCATAAATGCTCCTAACTGTGGTCTTGAAGCAGTTGGAGTCAGAAATAGCTCAACTCTCTGAGCTGAGCAGCCTCAGACCACTCTGTTGAAGGACACACTGATGTGCCAATCTGGACCAACTCTGGGTGACCCTTTGGATAAATCAGCCAGATAATGCGGGCACTATTGGCCAACATGCCACACACACACACACACACACACACACACACACACGCACACACACACACATAAACACATACACACACACACACACACACATAAAGTCACACACACACCCACAGATACACATGCACACTGCCAGACACACACAAACACAGACATACACACACAGATATGCACACACAAACACACACAAACACACAGATACACACACACACACACACACGCACACTCACACAAAAACACACATGCACACACATACACAGACACAGACACACACACACACACACACACACACACACACACATTCACACACATATTCATTTCTGTGTCTGTATAGTGGTCATTCTTATTCCACCCACTTGCTGTTCTTTTAAAGGATGTGTGTGTTGAGGTCAAGGTAACATTTCTGTTGTTGTGTTTCTGTGTGTTTTGGAAAATGCTGACAGTTAAGTTAAAGCTCTCGCTGACACACATTCATACACACACACACACACACACACACACACACACACACATATATATATATATATATATATATATATATATACATATGTGTGTGTGTGTGTGTGTGTGTGTGACCAAGATGACAATAGTGGAAAAACTTTATTACACCACAGTAGTTTCCCCTTGAGAGTCGAACCGGAAGTGACATGATGAGTGACACATCTCCAGACGTGTGCACTGAAACTCATTTCAAACTGAAGAAGTGTTTTTTTACACAGCGGAAGTTCTCTATTCCAGGACACGATTATGATAAGTGTTAAACAACATCTTCAATAAGTATACTACAGAAGGTGCAGTAAATTAGAATATAGATTTCATGTAAAGAGGTAAGAGAGACAGAAGGCCTTATGGCTCATTCAGTGTATTTAAAGGAATATTTTAGTGTTTTTCCTAATTAAAAACTGCTCAGTTCAGTTATTGAGATGGAAATAAAGTGATTCAGAGTGGTTTCGTGTTAAATGATTCATAGTAGGAACTAGACAATGGTGGTAATAGGAACCAGAGCTCACAATTTCTACAGCATTTAGTATGAAAAACCATGTCATCTCTGTCTTCATATGTAAAGATGGTAATGGTAAATTAGTAGTAAATTAGTGGTATCTGAAAAAAAGTATTTGGATACTATTTCGACTCACAGTACCCGCCAAGTACCTCTCCACCATGATTAGATTTCAGAGATACATTTTAGGGCAAACTATCTCAAAACGGTCATAAAATAATGTCTCAGACATCAGGCAAAGTATGACATTAGAGGTGTTCAAGTGTTCAGATGTCTGGTTCCTACCACCACCACTATTTACAGCTGAGGTTTTATTTATTGAATTTTTTTGAGCAATTTTTTGTGATGCATTTCACATCAAACTACTCTGAATGACTTTATGTACATTTTATGTACATTCCGTGCATCAGTGGAATTCCCCTATTTTTATTCCCCCTGTTTTCAATGGCACAAAAAGGGTTCGTTTTAGCAGTATCGAAGGTGCCCAAAAATGTTTACTTGGGCCAAAGGACAAGAAGGCAGATAGTAAAGCCTTGATAAGGTTTTGCAAAAAATGTATTTTATAAATATGTAATCTTTTGAGCCAGACTCTTGATGTTACATTCATCTGTAATATGATTAAACTGTAAGTCGCTCTGGATAAGAGCATCTGCCACAAATGTAAATGTAATGTAAATGTACATTGAGGATCTGGGGCAGCTGGTGGCCTAGTGGTTAGGCAGTTGCCCCTGCGATCAGAAGGCTGTGGGTTCAAATCCCAGTACTGTTACTGGCACCACTGAGGTACCCTGTGCAATGTATCATCCCCACACACTGCTCCCCGGGCACTGTGTTCTTGGCTGCCCACTGCTTCACTTGGGTGAATGGGTAAAATGCAGAGAAAGAATTTCACACTGTTCGCATGCTGTGGTGTGTTCATGCGTGACTACAAGTGACCGCTTTACTTTGATGCTTAGGGCTGGAAACAATTTTAGGTAAAAGGGCTGTGCTGTTGCTGTGCTATTTAGTAACTATGCATTCTTCTGTATCTGCTAAAAGACGTATATGCAAGTTCTGTTGGCATGAGTGTGAGGACGTGTTGACCCACATGTGGATCCTTGCATTTCTATGAAACTCCTGTTGCTGCTGGTGCCAGGGAGAAGGCCATCTGCTGGTGGTTTTTAGTACCGCACCTAATTCACACGTGCAGGGAGGCTGTGGGTCATCACCAGAACCAGTTATGTAATCCCATTCAGGCTGCATGTGTTCACCTCCACCTACCTGGCTCAATCCTGTTCCCATCTGCACCCAATACGGCTAGGGCTGAGGGTGCCTAAAGGAGTTTAAACTGAGTTCATTCCAGTCACTGCTTTTATCTCCAGTCTAACTTTAGTGCTCCAGGCGACACAAGCTTTTCTGTGGGTTTTATGCTTCTAAGTTGCATTATTTGTGACTCACATTTTTCCTCGAGTGTCTTTGAGAGGCTTTAATGGCTGTCACTTTCTGTCTCTCGGCCTGTCCCCTCCACATTCAGCTCTCTCCGTCTTCCTGTTCTTTCTCTTTCTGCCCCTCCGTGTCTTTAAAATTTAACTCTTTTGCCGCCTGTGGCTTTGAGTTGCTTTTATTCTTACTAGCCGTTAAAAATCACTTGGATTCACACAGTCTTCAAAATACATGCATACATGTGCAAACTTTAAATTGGATAAATAGTTTGAGGGGATGTAGAGGGCAAACAGAATCTTTAAACAGCAAAACTGCCTCTATAAATAAACAATGAAATGAAAGTTACAAAGTGTGTTAAAGTAATGTGTGCACAATTTCTGTTTTCTTGATTTTCTGCATTTGTTTCTCACAATGTCATGTTTAAAAAAATAAAAAACATATACTTAATATGCCCCTTGCGGCTTGGGGGCTCTACGCAACTGCTAATATAGGAAGAAACAGCCTTGATGCTTTAGAGCTTAGAAGAACTTTAAAAACCTAAAACTACCTCTATACATTAAACTGAGCCCACCCCACACAACACTTTTTTAAAAAATTATATTTATTGAGGTAATTTTCCGATGTACAGACATACAAGAAAAGAAGAAAAAAAATACAGTCACAAAACAAGACAAAACACATCTCCTTCAGGTAAATTCAATTCAATAGTCAACCACATCACCGTGTAGAGGTGGAAGAGGTCAAAAATAATTTTTCACTCAGTGTGACATCGTGAATAGTAATGACAATAAAAATTAATGTTAATATATGATCACCTAGGTGCTTAAAGTAAGAGTGATAGGGGAAGTGAAAGTAAAAATAAGAATAAAGAGTAAATAGATTTGCAACTGTCTGCACTGTCTGTAACTTTAACAAGAGATTTCGACTACAAGGTTTCAAGTTGTAATACGATTAACAGAAATTTTTAACAGGTGGTTGAAAAGAGGCCTCCAAGAAGCTTCAAACAGATCTACATTTCCAGACATACTATATATAAGCCTTTCAACATGAAGGGTGGAGGAAAGTTCAGACAGCCAGATCTTGACTTATTCTTCCACATGCAAAGAATAGATTTTTGCGCTAATCATACCATACTGTATAGGCACTCGGAAAGCCTTGTTAAGATGCTGCAAGGAGACTGACCAGCCAAGAACAGCAGTTGCAGGATCTAAGTGAAGCTCACAGGCATAAACTTCTGAAAGACCCCACACAACACTTAGTGTAGCAAAAGCTGATGCTCAACAATATCCAATGTCATCAACATTTATGTGTACATTTTACTTTGAAATATGAATATAAAATATTCATATTTTCTTTTAAGACATATTTCTTAATGAAGTCTTAATGAAAAATCATAATTTTTTATAGAAAAATTTGTAATAGTTCGGCGAAGAACAGATTTTTCATTTACCGCAGATGCAGTTGACCAGCAATACATATTTAACATCTGAAGTTTGGATCTTTAGTTTTATACTGGAGCTACAAGGACAATGTAACTAACAATGGAAGCTTCTTAACTTTACATACAAAATGTCCACTTCATCTGGAATTGTCTTACTAGCCAGACTTTGAGCTTTGTGGGCAGACAGAGTTTCTAAACCTGAGGGTACTTTGGGGGAAACTGTCATTTTGATTAGTTTTTGTTCTTTCTCCTTCCAGCTTTCCTCTCAGGTGTACAGCTCCCAAAATTCCTTGCCAGGACAGGGACGAAGACAGTGGGCGGATCCTCCGAGTCCACTCCCAGGTCAGAAGCCTGTACAGACGATGCACCTTTGGGAGCAGTACCGAGACCCCGTCTCTGGCCGCTGTTTCTACGTAAACACTGTTACCAAGGAGCGCTCGTGGAAGCCACCACGTCGAGCTCGCCACAGTGACCATGGCCAGAACACGGTAACGGGACAACAGCTCAATTTTACACATTAATTTTGTGGTTATTTCTACAAGCTCATAAACATCACCTAACAACACACCAGACATCTGCCCACAGTGGTCTGATCTCAATGTGCATTTATTTAAACCTGATCACAAATCTACTCACACAATTGCTGTGTTCCAAAAGCTAGGCTCTGGTCCAGGATTTAAGATTCAAGAGGTTTATTTGTCACATACACAATTACACATGTACAATGTGCAGTGAAATGTAACCCTGAATCGCTCTGAGACAGCACAATACATAGTATAACGAGTAATTTGACAAATATACACATGTAAGCAATATAAACATAACAGTATGTACAAACGATGGCCTAAAAGGATCTGAATGTTTACAATGGAAAATACCTGTGTATCTTTAACAGTCTTCTGTTGCCCATAAGTCTTTCTGTTGCCCAGAAAAATTCAGGAGAAGTGCCATTAGAAACCAGCCTTTTTATGTAGCTTGAAAAGCCAGTAAAAATGCCATAAAATAAAATCAGTACACTCTTAAGTGTGCACTACTATGTGTGAAATTAACCTGCTTTCAGTAGCCCAGTAGACTGTTCTGTTCTGAATCATGTCACGCAAGCAAGGATACTTCATAGTACACCTTTCAGGGTTGTGGTTCATCTTTTGGAGCTCAATTAATGACTACAAGACCATTCTGATGACTACTAGTCTCATATGTCCCACTCTCACTCTCCCTCTTTTTCAGAGCACTGCTGCACAGGTTGTGACTTTTCCACGGGACACCAGCCACCTGTCACTTCCCCTACACAACTCAGGAAGCAAATCATTGCATAGGGTAAAGCAACTGTGTGTTTGGGACTGTGTCTGTGTGTCTATGTGTAGAATTAAAATGATAATTAGTGAGAGAAGCACATTTATCCATTTTCTCTAACTTCAAATGTAGAAAATCTGTTTGGTGTGGGAAGTTTAATTATTTTGCCCTGTGGCTACAAGTCTATAACCTGTCAGTCAGCACTGAACACAGCCTGCTCAGATCATCATAAACTTTCCTTAAACCATGCTGATTATTAAGTAATAGACTTGTAACAAATAAGGACAAAATGGATCGATGGAAAGGGCCCCATTTTCTGAACATACAAATATCCAGACTCCTCTGAATGTGTTTAAGTAGGGTAATATTAAACCAAATGTGGGAAACTGAGCAGTCACTATTGTTAACTTGGCGTTAATATCACACTGAAACTCTCAAACAGACATTTATATAAAACCTAAACGCATATTTTCCCAGTCACACAATACCACCAATGCTGGGAGGGTAAAGACTAACATGTGCGTCCCCTGAGACATGTAAAGGAAACCAGCACAGTCTCTACACACTTGGAGTAATTCTACCCTCTCTGGACTAATGCTTGCACCACTCAGGACAGTGAGAACTTTGTTAACTAAAGACTGTTCTGTTGTCTACTTCTCACAGTTCACACTTAGTTTGGCACAATATGTGGTGGGAGCTGTGATCACGGCGGGGTAGAACTGGTCGACTGATTTGCATGGTGTGACATGGCTTCATTTAGTGCAATATTTAGGGTAATTATTTCTTTAAAACCATTGTAGACTGACAAAATTATTTCTAAATAAACATTTTGACCCTACACACCATGTCATTGGACCAGTTACTTTGCCATCATGTATTACACCAGTGATGGGGTAAGAAGAAAAATGAAAGCTGTTCCAACCCCATCTTGAGCCTATACTGAAATACTGCAAAACATAACCCTCAGAAGTGTTGAGCCTGTGGCAATGGCATGGGATCGATTACACCATCATTAAAAATCATTTACTTAAGAGCTATCTGTCTGTAGGATCAATAGTTGAGTAGGTGCACTTTTTACAGCATGGCAGCTGAAAACGAAGCATCTTCGGAAAACTGACAGTGCAGTCAGAATCAGAATCGGAAAATTGATCCCGGAGAAAATTGCTTATGCTACAACTGCAAAGCTCATGCTACGACTGCAAAGAGACACGAAGACAGTAACAATATAAAATAAAATGTAAAGTCGATATAAAATTCTTCAGAAATATTCTGTGTTGTATACACTAGGCTATATACACAAATTTCTTGTGTCAGTAGGAGAGTTGATATAAATACTACAGATAAAATAAATAAAATTCCTGCTGAAGAAGTTTACTACATAACACATGTAGTGGTTTGGAGTTGCTGTCTAAACTGAGTCTGTTATTGCACATAATAGTGACCTAGGTAGTGATATTGTGTGGTAATGCTCCTAGGCTGGTCCAGATGATGTGTGTCAGTGGTTCCCAATGATAATAATAACACATACTAATACATAATCATTAGTTCATTCATTCATTCATTCATTCATTCATCAATTCATTCATTCATCAATTCATTCGTTCATTATCTGAGCTGTTTATCCTTTACCAAGGTTGAAGGTTTGCTGGGGCCTATCCGGACACTCATAGGGCAAAAGGTGGAGAAATCAAAGTATGGATGGAGTCTTTACAATAATAATAATAAAATAATAATAATGTTAATAATAACAATAACAACAATAATAACAATAATAATAATAAATAAGTATAATGAGAAGAAGAAAGTGATCATATTTAATCATAATAATTGTATTTAAATTATGCATCACAGCAGTAGGTGCTAACACAGCTGATTCATCTAACAGGTTAATTATCAAACCGCTCATGAGCTCACCCCATAGACAAAAAAAGAAGAGAAAAACAGAAAGGGGTCTCCAAGAATGGATTTGGAAAACACTGACATATGTCTAATCTTTAATAGAACACGTGGTGTGGATGTGGCAGACTGCCTTCAGTGTTGTTTGTGCAGGTGCTTGCTGAATGCTGTATGGCTTTAGGCTCCCTTAAGCCCAGTAATGACATCCTAGAGATGAAGTGTAGGGTTGCCCCTGGCTGCTCTCTGACTGCTTCTCTTTGTGAGTGTGTGTGTGTGTGGGTGTGTGTGTGGGTGTGTGTGTGGGTGTGGACATGCATTTTTGAGGGAAATGCACTTTGTAAGAACTGAGCTGATTAACAGTAGATTAAGTCATATTAGAAACTGAGCCATTACACAGAAAAGGACATACAAGTGCAGGACTGTGCTGCGTTTTCTGGACATTATCTCTGGACAATCCTTTACTTTCTAGCCAGACTTCTTTCATTCACACACACACACACACACACACACACACACACACACACACACACACACACGCACACACACACACACACACACACA
>JBBPCX010000114.1:23323222-23351400 GCA_037974365.1 Hydrocynus forskahlii | reverse complement strand
CTCCTTGGCACTTTAATGGCCCTACGTCCCAATACTTTTGGCCACTAGATAGATTTAATTCACAGTGCCTCTCAATGGACAAAAGTATTGGGACGTAACACTGTTCAACTCTAAGGTCGAGCATCCCAATACTTTTTTGTCTTCCCTCCCTATCATACAGGAAATAACGTCTTGTCTTGTTTTAGTCAACGAAAATGAAGAGACATTTTAGTCTCATTCTTATTCGTCAACAATATTACATTATATATTTTATTATAGTTATCGTCACATGACCAGCATTTATGGTGTGTCTCGTCTCGTGATAAATGTTCGTTGATGACAATATTTAGTCATAATTTTCGTTGACGAAAGCAACACTAAATGTAAGAATAAAAAAGTCTGCAGTAAAAGCACAATAAAACGATGCTTAGCTTGTTTTGTTCCTGATGGTTATCCTGTAGAGTTAGCTCTAACCTGAATGCCCATAAACTGATTCAGGAGGGCTAAAGCCTGAGGTCACCATGCTCAGTGTCAACCCTCACAGCTTTGGGCTGGGGAGCAGTGCATCTGCATTTTTTGAGTCATAGAGCTCCATTTAATACTTTTTTCCATTCACCAGTGCTCTTGTGGCTGAATTCAATCAAGCACCCAACAATGTTCCAGCATCTAGTGTAAAGCTGAGACTGTAACTGCAGCAAAAGGGGAACATATCTCTGCTGTTAATACCCCTGTTTTTCAAAGAAAAAGTCTTTAAACATTTAGAAACTTCTGTATAATTTTGATGAGTTATATAACTGAGTTGTATAGAACGATAGAAACTTTATTTATCCCCGACAGGAAATTAATGTGTGTGTGTGTGTGTGTGTGTGTGTGTGTGTGTGTGTGTGTGTGTGTAGAAGCCAGGTAACAGCTGCCCAGAGAGCAGCGTGGATCTACGAGGAGCTCAGCTACAGTGGGCTAATGACCTCTCCAGCAGAAAAAATGTCTTTAAGGTGAGAGACAGACAGACAGACAGACAAACAGACAGAGAGAGAGAGAGACAGAGAAAGACTGAAAAAGAAGGAGAAAGGCCGGCAGAATGAGACAGAAAAATGCAAAAAGAAAAAGTTAGAGAGAGAGCAAGAATGACAGTGGAAAGAAAGGAGAGACAGAGAGGGATATAGAGTGGATCTAATAAGACACAGATAGAGACTACAAGGAAGAGAAACAGAAAGAGAGAGAGAGAGAGAGAGTTTCACACAAAAATTGATATTCAAACAGGAATGTGAATTGATGAGACACTAGATGCAAATATATTTATGAACAGCTAAGCTGATTTACTGTACTTTGTAAAGTTTCTAGTAAAAAGTCAGAACTACTTGAATATAAATGAGCCTGTAAAT
Organism: Hydrocynus forskahlii; assembly: GCA_037974365.1. Lineage (NCBI taxonomy): Eukaryota > Metazoa > Chordata > Actinopteri > Characiformes > Alestidae > Hydrocynus > Hydrocynus forskahlii. The sequence continues at coordinate 23,350,039 of JBBPCX010000114.1, read as the reverse complement.
GAGCTGCAGTATTGAAACCACTTTTGACTTTAACCACTAGTTCCTGTCCTACTTCCCCCAGGAAGGTCAGAGAAGCTATAAACAGAATAACACATGGGGTTTTATATGTGTGTGTGTGTGTGTAGCTGCGGACCGTTACAGGGAATGAATTTTTGCTGCAGTCAGAGACAGATTCTTTGATCAGAGAGTGGTACAGCACCATTCAGAAAGTGATTGACAGATTGGTGAGTCCTTCATGATTGTGTATTTAATACAGTAATATGGGTAATATCTGTATTATAATTGTATTCTTGATACTGTGTGTGTGTGTGTGTGTGTGTGTGTGTGTGTGTGTGTATTGTAGGATAAAGAGAATCCTCTGGATAATGTCTTGCTGTATTCTCTGAGGAAAGCAGGCTCTATGGAGATGCTGGACCAGAGTGGAGATGAAGATGACAGTCGTGCTGGATGCAAAGCCTCGCGTTAGTCACACACACACACACACACACACACACACACTTAAGATCTAGAGCTAGGGCTTTCGTGATTAAAGCTGATTTGCTTAATGAATCAGAGAGCATATTCTGAATTCTATAGTTGCCCTCTGTTATAGTATAAAACAGAAGACTGCTTCCTATGTCCATTTAATTGGAATTGTGGCTGCATATTATTTGTATAACTTCCGCAATAAAACCTTAAAGCTCCAAAATGGTAAGTCTACAAGAGAAGGAAAAAAATCAAACTGAATGAAATAATATATTTTCATTAATACTTGTTATGAAGGTACCGTTCAACCATCTCTGCAACTACTCGTTCCTCACTCAGCACTCAGCACCTCTCACCTTGCTTTTTCTGGTCCCTCTGAAGATCTATTAACTGCAATGCATCTGTAAAATACTTGTTTGCATGTGTGTCCAACTACAGTCCTCCCTTAACCCCTAATGTGTCAATGGAGGACTGTAGGTGAAGGCAAGTGCAAACAAGTATTTTCCTCTAAGGCTATACAAAACAAGAAAACACAAAACACTAACCCTGGGAAAATTAGTAATAGACATTAAAGACTGACACAGAACCAAGACACCAGAGTAAAGGTTACTGTTAGGGTTGACCAACAGAGACCATATACACAAGCTAAGATATATACACACAGAAGTAAACATGACAGCTGAAACAAGCCCAGTTACAAATTAACATGTGGAACAGAATGGGGCAAGACCATTACAGTGTCCTAAATTAAGATGCTTAAGACAAATACACATTCAAAGAAATCTATACTTAGCACACCTCTTCTCTATCAGTTATACGGTCATCTGCCTATACCCCTAAACTAAGCTACATCTTCTTATTGCTAAATACTGCTACCTTAACATGAGCACTAATTAAATGTTAAAACTCAGTTTATCAAAATACAAACCCTGTAAATTTTTCCAAAACCAAAATATTGCATTGTGAAATAATTAACAGACACAGCATGACATATGCTAAGCTTACAAGTCTCCCTCCCTCTCTCTCTCTCTCTGACTCTCTGTGTCAGTTCCTCGCTCCAGCTCTAATTTGGAGAATTCGGAGCGAAAACGAGTGAAGAGTCGTCTGAAAAAGCTAATTTTGAGGAGACCTCCACTTCAGGCACTACAGGAGAAAGGCCTTATCAAAGGTGAGCAAACCTTGTCTGCAGGCATGCCAGCCATATCAAACCCAGATTAACACTAACATATTACAGGCTGTAGTATTTATGGCCTTTCACAAGTGATTCATTTGCGGAAGAGACTGAGGTGTAGTTAGACGCAATAGTGAACAATAGCGGGTAGCAGTATTTTCTAAAATGGCACTGACATTTGCATATTACATTTTTTCTTTTGTATGTTGTTCTCGATAATAATAATAATAATAATAATAATAATAATAATACATTTTATTTGAAAAGCGCCTTTCAGAACACTCAAGGACACTGTATAACAAAATAGTAAGAGAACAAGCATAAAAATGCACATGCAATCGTTTTCAGAGCAGTTTTGAATGGTATACTTTGCATGTCCACTAGAGTATGCTAATGAGTTGCCTTTCATATGGTATAGACTCATAAAAATACGGGCACCAGAAAGGTTTCTTTGAATGATGCCACAGAAGAACCATTTTGTTTCCCCAAATAAAATCCTTTTTCATTGGATTGGATTGGATTACAGACAGCATTTTCAGTGTCTAAAAGAATATCCACATAATGTGAAAGTTCTTCTCATTTACAGTAATAATGCCTATTTTACTGAACTATAGTATAGTTCTGTATTGAACTTATGCACATCCACTTTATCTAATAGACATAGACTGAAAGTCACTTACAAACATTTTAGAATGCAAACTTAAGCTGCTGTATATACTTGCTTATACTGTTATACTGATTATATGGGTTATGTTGTATATACTATTTATACTGTTTGCACAATTCTCTTCTACATTGCACATTTATATGTAATGTACAAAGCTGTTTACACACTCAAGTCACAGCTCTTTGAGCAACACCTTGCTATATACAGTATGAGTGTTAGATCAGAAACTAACTTTTAAGTGTTGCATTTGACTGTATACAAGTCTAACCTTCGTTTTATTGCAAAAAATGTGGGGCAGGTTGGATGACACTGTGCGTCTGTGGTTGATTCTTTCAGACCAGGTGTTTGGCTGCAGTTTGGAGCTGCTGTGTGAGAGAGAGAAGAGTACAGTGCCACGATTTGTTAGAAAATGCACGGAAACCGTGGAGAAAAAAGGTTTGTACATGCACCGCATTATACCCATTACACTAACATCGGCCTGAAACCACCACCTGAAGGCAAACACATACACAGTCTGGTCAGTCGATAATTAGTTTTCGTGTGTGTGCTTTCAGGTTTAGAGACAGATGGCATCTACAGAGTCAGCGGGAACCTGGCAGTGATCCAAAAACTTCGCTTCGCTGTTAATCACGGTGAGACAGAGACAGAGAAAGAGAGAGAAATACACAGAAAGTCAATGTTGTTTCAACAAATCTACATTTCTGGTCTGTTGACTGTTAAGGTCTGAACTGCTATCACCTTCTGTAATGGGGAGAGGGTTTGGTGGGTGGGCCATAACTCCTGTCCATTTTTCCAGAACGAGCGGTGTCTACGGATGGACGATATCTATTTCCGGAGAATTTGGTTCAAGGTAGCCCATCCAATCAGCAGGAGCAATGCTCCTTGCTCTGTTATACCCTGAAGGTGCCTTGCTATCAGCCTGCAGGCTGGGACGACACTGCCCTTTTACACTGATCTGCGAGCAACTGCTCATGCAAGCCAAAAGCAAGTTTGTAGTCATTGCCAGCAAAAACAAAAAAAATCCCATACATTTATATAAATTACTTCTAACTTATGACCTAATAGAACAAGTGGATTCTTTCAGCTAGAACATGACATTAGAGTTCTTTTAGATTAGGAGATTATTAGAGTCTGATGAACGTTAGTGTTCATGGAGTCTTAGTTTTGTCAAAATACCAAACCATTTTCTATTTATTTCTTTATTCTTTTACCACTTTTTTTTTATAACAAATTATACAAAGTCCAAAATGCAGATTCAAAGCTAATGATAAAATAAAAATAAAAGTCTGGAATCCATTTTCTGAGTAATATAAACCAGTTATGTACTCTAATATTCACAGCTTTAGATCATTAGGAGGACAAGGAAATTGTAAATAAAAATAAAGAAATGTTTGATGTGTCCAGAATGATGAAAATAGCTGTGGAAGATTCTAAAATTACTTCAATAATGTAGTAAAAAAATCAAATTAAATAAAATTAACATGATATTCATCATATTTCAAAAGTTCAAATCAAGCATTAAAACAGATTCAGAATATTAAACGAAACATCTAAAAACATCTTTTATAAATGAATTGTTCACAATATTTAAATCCATAGGCCTACTGTATACATTTTGCTGTATATTGCATTGACAAAACATTTTACTATAACAGCTGATTCCAAACCTTTCAACAGATGTGTATATGTGTATATGATTATTAATGTAATTATTTCATTAGATTTAAAAATACAAATCCAGTTGAGTCCAAAAGTCTAAGGGTACATTGAGTTCATGCCCGCTTGAGATTCACTTTTCTTTCAAATTGCTTTAATTTTTATACAATTGGTGAGGAAAATGTTTGTATGACATCAGAAGAGATGGCAAAATAGAAAGATTTTAACCTTCGATCTCAGGCTTTTGGACCCCACTGTGTGTGATATGAACTGCAGGAATGTCAAAATTACAATAAATCTAGACTTTGAGGGCTTAAATGAGTTGTTCCCCCAAAAATGTTAAAATGTTGTCAAATGGATAAAACCCAGGGACCAGCTTGCACTGAGATTACTTATAGTTAGCCAAATGTAGCATAAACTGTTGTTGTAATTATTACAATAAGGATCACTAATCCTGATCTCAGATCAGTGACCATGGGTGGCGCATAGGCTGTTCCTAAAGCACGGAGGCTTCTTCGTGTCTTCATGGGCTCTGTGACTGACACCTCGTGCTGATGCCACTTGCGGCTGGTGGAGAGACACATGCTGCTGTGCTTATCTGTGCTGCTTGTTTTACAATGTTTTGTGTTTCTTCACTTGCTTGCACTTCACAGTAAAACAGATCAAGAGAAATACCGCATGGGATCCATGATGACCTCTGGTGATTAGTTTTTTAGTCGGAGGCAGAGAACCGGTTCTCTTCCTAGAAGCTGTTTGTGTGTGTTTTGTGTGAAAGTATCCTGAAGGAATGCTAAAGGCTGGCATTTCCACAGTCTGTGCTCGGTTTTGCTCTGCAGTATTTTCCTCTGTCTCTCTCTCTGTCCTTCACTTCTGCACTCAGTGTTCCTCTTCTGCAGCCTCTTGCCAAGCGACTCACCACCGTAATGAATGCATGTGTGTGTTTTCACGCTGCTTTGTGTTTGCCTTTGAAAAAATATGGCACTCATAATATGCTTTTCTTTCTATTTCCTCACATCTCCCCTCAACCAACCTCCTATTTCCTCTCCCTTTTCTTCCTTTTATCTGTTGCTCCCAATCTCCTCTGTTTTCCCCTTTGCATGGGTGTGGCTCAGTGGAGCGAGTGGACCTGGAGGACCCACAGTGGGAGGACATTCATGTGATAACAGGTGCCCTGAAACTTTTCTTCAGAGAGCTGCCTGAGCCGCTGGTTCCTTACGGATTCTTCCATGACATTGTGGAGACTGTCAGTAAGTAAGAGGAACAGAGAGAGTGAGCGTGTGGATGTGTACATGCATATATATATATATATATACACACACACACACACACACACACACACACACACATTTATAAAATAAATTTAACTTGTAACTGTACTTTTTGTGTTATTTGCATTTTACACAAGTTTTAATTTAATACTTGAGCCATTACTCAATATCATTTCCACCTAAAATACTTTTTACTTGCATTTTTATTTTATGCACAAATAAAATGCACTCTTACAAATAAAATAAAAAAAAGTGCCATACCACAAAAAACATAACACCAAACCCTTTTGGTGGAGGATTCTTTAAAAAGCTATATTTGTACAAGAGATGCATGTGAAGTTATTTCTAATGTAGTGACCATTTGTCTTACATGAACACACAAAACAGTGTGAACAGCACAAAATTTGTTGCTGCACTTGAGTGAAGCAGTGGGCTGCCAGCACTGTGTGTGGTGCCGGGGAGCAGTGTGTGGGGATGGTCCCTTGCTCAAAGGCACCTCAGAGGTGCCACTAGCAGTCCTGGGATTCAAACCTACAACTTTCTGATCACAGGGACAACTCCCTAACCACTAGGCCACCAGCTGCCTGTAAAAATTCTAAGAAAAATAATCCTTAAATATTCTACATAGAGCTGTGGAGGTTCTTTAAACATATTAAAAGTTTCTTCCCAAAAATGCTTCTTTATAGAACTGAACGTGTTCTATGGCATTGCACGAACAGCCCTCTGTGTCACCCTTCATTTTTTAAGACTAAACTCAAAGTGTAAGAGTCAAATCTCAAAGGCCGCAAAATGTGTCGCACTTTATTTATCTCTTGGCAGCCAAGTTCCTGTGTTTTCATGAGTCATTAAAGTGTTGCATAGTGTGTGATCAACATATGTATATGTATATGTGTGTATGTGTGTTTAAATACATACTTATAAATTTATATATATAAAATATGTACATAAACAGTAGCACAGTAGTATAGTTTTGATATACCACCTCTGAATACAGAGTTAGATGGAGCTGTATAGCTGTATGGATGGATGGATAGAGTGCTGTCCAAAAAAAGATTAAAAAAAAGATTTAGTATTAAAAGACTGGTAAAATACATATGGTATATTACTATTTCTGGATTTGTACATTTGATTACAGTAAAATGATGAATATACTAATAATGCAAGTACTGGAATATTGTAACTACATCACTAACTATATGCCAATTCTACATAACGAGCTTACAGTCCACTTAAAGGGGACATATTATGCAAAACTCACTTTTTGCATCCTTTTGTATTTCCATTTGGGTCTCTACTGCTCCTATAAACACTCCAAGCGCAAAAATAAAATCCATCCGTTTTCTGTGAGTCAATTGAAAGATTTTGGTGTCAGGAATCATATGCTTCTACAAGCTGTTTGGACGGCTCCTATATATTGTGCAAAGAACTTCATGAACAAGTTTTTGTAGCTCATAGATCGATTATTAACTTGTTTATAGGTATAATATGTCCCCTTTAAATCAGAAAGAATCACAGAATGATGTAAAATATAATATTATGAAAAATAGTCACAGCATTGTGCTGCTGTTCCTGTTGTTCTGATGTGGATATGTCTGTCTGTGCTGCAGAGATGTCCGACTACTTGGATAAAGTGGACCGGATGAAACTGCTAATCATCAGCATGCCTCCCCCAAACCACGACACGATGAGACACATGTTCCGCCATCTTAAGCGGTATAAGTGCATTCATCACTTATGATTTTCGTTCAAGAAGTAACTTAAGGACGATGTACAATCAACTTTGTATCATATATTCTAGCACCTGCATCCTTGATCCATAAACACCATTTCTTTTTAGGTCTGTATTTACCAGTCAGTGTCTAGTCATTATTTGTGATAACCTTATCTCAGCATCCTCTAAAACACTTGGGGAAAATGTTTGTTCAATAATGATTGCTTTGTAAATAAATAGTGAATATTTTTGTTCAGTGTAGATTTCAACAGGAAACACTTTTCAGTTTAATTTCCTGCAGAAATGCACAGATTGCTGTGTAATTTTTTGCCACTAGGAGGTGGTGTACACTCACTGCTCATTGTAAAAAGTTGGCCGTAGTTGCTGAGTGTAATTGAGTGAGTGCTGTAGATAGTCTCATTGGCCCATATGTCTCAAATCTCAGAGTGCTGATGAAGGATAATTTCATTCAGTAGTGAATTTGATTACATGGAGCTGTCATAAATCACGATTCTTTCAGAAAAAAATGTGTTATATAGGAACAGCAGTTTAAGAATGTGCACCACATTGTGCTGATTCTCCTCTTGCTACTCTGTGTTGCCTTCCTCGCTCACTCCTTGCTTTGTCATTGTCATTCTACTTCTCCTGAGGTCTCTTTGGGGCTTCAAGGATCACCAGCACCACCGCTGGAACCTCTCCTATCCCCCCGCCATTGCATAGCTCCCTTTCTTCCCTTTTCTCCCCTTTCCTTTTTAATGTGGAAGTTTTGAGCAATTGCTGGCTAGATCTGTGGTTAAGTGGGAATGGCATTTTTAGAAGAATGCCTCATACTGCGGCTTTAACCCATTCCTTTGTCCCTGTGTCCCTGCTGTACTCTCCAGCGCACACTCATGCATATCACTGCAGTATCCTTCTCTCTTTCACTCACTCACTCACTCACTCACTCACTCTCTCTTGCAGGGTGATGGAGCACTCAGACAGCAATCGCATGACAACGCAAAACATCGGCATCGTCTTCGGGCCAACCCTGATGCGGCCGCAGAGCGACTGCGGAAACATGGCCGTTAACATGGTCTATCAGAACCAGGCAGTGGAACTCATCTTAAGTGAATACGACCAGATCTTTGGACCTGATCCACCCGGCTTTCTCTGACACCGCGACAGCAGCAGAAACCTGCCCACTGTGAACCAGACGAATCCGAACTCAAATAATCATACCGAGAAGAGTCTCAAAAACAGTTCATTGAACTTTGCAGTTTATTAAGCTGCAATGATGCAACAAATTCCATCCTGTTGGTTGGATGACTGACGGATGGAGCAAAAACTGTCCCCCTGTAGGCACAAAGTCACACATACTAAAAGTGTCTCCGAATTTTGCCAAGGGGCTTATTTTTTGCTTTGTTTGTTTGTGTGGGTGGGTGTTTGTGTGTGATGTCTCCTCACAGGTGTTTCTCATTGTGCTCTTTGACTCCACTGTCTTTGGGTAAAAACCACACAGAGCTTTTTGTTGCCCAGAAAGACATACAGGGTACATGAACTCAATACTATAAAATAAAATGGGCAATAGTCACCCAATAAGCATAAACATGAGCGCAGGTCGAAAGTTTAACATGTTGTTCATCTGCGCTTGAGTCATTTGGTTTCTTTTTAATAGTGAAATAAAAAGGGTACGGTTCAATCCAAAGTGCTATGTAATCCCCTTTTCCATTGTTCCAGCAGTATGGCTGTGGTGTTTGCTTCTGTGTGTGTGGTTTGCGTGACAGATAGAAGTGCAGAGGTACGTTCTCTCTGTCGCTCACTGATTGGGTGGAGCTCTTTGCCACCATTGGTCCAAATCTCTGCTTTTAATAACAGAACAAAAGAGGAGCTAAAAATGCATATGTTTAAAAAATGTGGAGGCAGCCTTCCCCCCAAAGCACCATGGCTTTGGTAATTTTATATTGACTGTGGCTTGGCAGGAGACAAGAAGGAGTGAGAGAGACGAAAACGAACAGAGAGAGAGAGCATACATGGATTTTAATGTTATCGTTTATGTATTTATTCATTTTTATTTTCTTACTATTGCAAGGGGGCAACGGCATGGGGAAAACGACCGAAGCACTTTAAGTGCGGAAATTCACTCAAGCCATATTGTCATTAGGGTGGTTTTGGATTATTTGGTTAGAAATGTAGGTGACCGTTGTCCTTCTCTTCACACTGTTGTGATTTATCCACACATCCTTGTGCCTGAACTCTTTTAGAAGCCTGTTTTCTGACTGAAGAAATCTTCACAGCCTCGGTCTTCTCCTAAGGCCTGACATAAAGTCCCGGTAAAGTCTGACTAGAGCTCAACGGGGTTCTTTTTTTATTACCTCCAGTGTTGACCTAATAACCTGTCTTTGACTGAGCTCAGTGATGTGAAACCGTTTCAGTTCCTATATTTTACTTTTATGTAGGTTAGTCCCTAATTTGGATTTTTTTTTTCCTGATTTACGAAAAGAGAACTCTCTTTTTTATGTATAATGTTTCCTTTTTTTTACCAGTAAATAGGGGTTCTGGCCTAGAGGCATCTCAGAAAGACTGTCACAAGCCTACATTTTCTGCTTCACAATAATACCACAACCGGGTCTTGCCAACATGCAGTCTAATTATTTGTCGATTCTTTTTCTCTTTCTCCAGACCCTGTACTTTGAGAGAATTATTTGACAATAAAAACCAATGAAGTAAATCTGCTGAAAAAAATGACATCTTTTATGTTGGGAGCTGAGCGATTCCGGATTAAGTAACATTAGGAGACGCTTGTGTGAACGGGGTGTGAAAAGCCTTCTCACATTTTAAACCGAGGGAGAGGGGCTACGTCACCACGGCAGCCTGGAGCAGCTTCTCTCTCTGCGGCTTCTGGCAAGAGGCTAATAATGGTGCATTAGTGGTTTAAAGTAAACAGCTAAATTGCACACGTAACGTCACCCGTCCCATCTGAGATTTATGATTTTTGTACCACGTTTACAGGGTGCGATTTAATCTTGTTTTTGAGGCTGTGAATACCCTCTCAACCCAGAGCCTAACAAGCTTCAGTCTACTTATCCGGCTATCTTAGCCCAGCAGCCCACGTTTTGAGATTTCGGGACAATTTCACAGCACCAGATTAAGTCCAAGCCTACCCCAAATTGTCCTAATTTTCACTGCACTGCCACTGCAGTTTAGTTGAGGACCAGGCCTAATCCGTGTTCAGGAATCCAGCCCATGACGTTTCCTAGGCCCTTTGTGGTTAAATGACTCTTTGGGTCCATGTTGGCTGGCTTCAAAACAAAGCTCTCAGAGTTTGACAAGTCTGTCAGCGTTGTGTGTCCTGTGGGGAAACTGCTTCCTCTATAGGGGAGTGGTTGTCGTGGGCTTAGAACGATAAGGTTCTATCTGACATTTTCGTGGAAACTGAGGTTTGTAAAGTTAATCATTTAGTGCATTTACTGTTTCTGTGGTGCAAATATCTGACAAGAAGCGTCTCTCAGGCTGCGTCTAAAAGAGCAAAAGTTCTAGAGGCGTTATGAGGTTCAGTTAGTGTAGCTTCACTCATGTTCCTAAGATAAGCATTTCACTTTTTGCATAGCTTTACTAGTTCAGACATAATAGTTCACATATGACTCATTCCTAGTGCCTAATGGAGACATAAAGGATTTGCTCGTTTGAAAATGTCAAAGAATCAGTATTTTTCATAGGTCCCAAATAAAACTAAAAGAGTGACGTGACCATTCTGTCATACATGAACACACCACAGCACGCAGTGTGAGCAGCACGAAATTCTTCCTCTGTATTTAAGCCATTCACCAAGTGAAGCAGCAGGTAGCCGGGAACACAGCACCCGGGGAGCAGTGTGTGGGGACAGTACCTTGCTCAGGGTGCTTCGGAGGTGCTTAGCAGTCTTGGGAATCGAACCCATGACTTCCTGATTGCAGGTCGATTGCCTAACGACTTGCAAAAAAAGAGGCACATTATACTGAGTTTGTGACTGAGGGGAATGTGATAAGATAGAATATATAAAAGCGTCTGTGTTTCGTGTTAAAAAGATTCGATCTTCTAATGTCTATTTCCATACTACATGATTTTTGTATGATTACAGCAAAAAAACAAACTATTTTCGGTGGCAGGATGGGCATGGTATGGGTAACTCAAGTCCTTTAATGGCTTTGATGATCTCACTGACTCTTTTTCCTGTTAATGTGACAAAACATTCTTTTTATGGCTATGCAAAAAAATGTAGAATGATTCTATTATTTTCATGAAATTATTCTTTTTTTTAGATGACTTTTTAGATGCAAAATGACGTTGGTCGACTTTTTTCATGAACTGAATGACAAACTCGCACAGAACTTATTTGGCTTGTCATTACATAATTGCATAATTCTACTGCATAATCACATAATTATTCATCTGACAGCAATTATTTTTCTCAGTCAGTAGTTTCATAATCGTATGTTTCCATTGCAGAAAACACGTATAAATAATAGAATATATGCATAATAAAAAAAGAGAAAACACATTTTATGTGACATGTCATGAGACTGAAAACAACAAAGAGGTAAGTGCTGAAAGGATTACTTTTTTGAGTTTGAAATGCTCTTTCCTCAGTTTAGAGTTCTCCTCTGTTTTTGGTAACACAGCTGAAGTCAAATGATGACTCACAAATTCACCAAACACTATTAACGTTAGCTGTACAGAAAACGAATGAGACCTAAAATTGTATTTTTAAAGACGGTTGAAAAATTTGACTGGCCATATTCAAAGCTATTGTATAATACTGTACAGCTGTTGTATAAATACTCCTTCACTCAATAGCATTGACAAACTTTTGTTCCCAGTATTAGTTAGTTAATATTATCTAACATTTAATTTTTAATAAAATCTACTTTCTAATGAGCTAATTAGAAAACTGCATTGAGTCGTGAAACCATTTGTTTGTTTCTTTTGCCTTAATCTACAGAAAAAATCTGTTCTTAAATACACGTCAGCTTCCAAAGTTCACCCTAAAGAGATGGCTTCACCACTGACACATCACTTCTGCCCTCTGAGTAAACTTTCAAGAAAGAAAGTTTAGATGCAGACCACCAAAGCTGATGTGTTGGAAGCAGAAAAAATGGGCAAAGTACAAATCTTCCAAAATAATACAACAGCAAAGATCAATTTTCCACCCCAACTCTATTTCTGTTACAAAATCAATCGACAGTTGGGAGTCAGCTCCTAACATTCAACCCTAAAAGAGTAGATATATTCACAAATGATACATGCATACTTAAAGCTCAACACCTGAGTTCTGTATCATTAAGGCCTTGTAATAACACCCTCACCCAGGGTGTTACACTACGCTACTGCTTTTGCCAATGTGTCAGTTTCTGTTTGTTAATTATTTGCTGAGAATATTTTAGAATTAGCACAATTAGTTAGGGCCATACCAGCATTTATGCAGAAAGAATTTGTGATTTTGCTCGTATTTTCAACATTAAAATAAAAATGTATGCTTTAATTGACTCTTTATTAACTCTGCAAGAAATATGTTGCAACTCTATATATTTGTGTGTGCATAGAACTATTAAGCCAGTTCACACTCAAAAAAAAAAATTAATCTTTGCTTGATGCTGTGTAAAATATAGACGTTTTTGGGATTGTGTACTTGAACACAGCACAGCACAGCACAGTGTGAACAGTGCGAAACTGTTCTCTGTATTTAATCCATTCACAAAGTGAAGCAGCGGGCAGCCAGGAGCACAGCACCCGGGGAGCAGAGTGTGGGGACAATACCTTGCTCAAAGGTTCCTCAGTGGTGCCACCAACAGTCCTGGGATTCAAACCCACAACCTTCTGATTGCAGGGGTAACTCCCTAACCACTAGGCCACCAGCCACCCCAACACATAACATCATGTCAGGTCAGTGCTGGGAAATATTGTTTTCATCTTGAGCTAAGCAAACTGGCAAGAAGATTTATTTAGATGCTTTGGGCTTGTAACTTTAACTGACAGCAGCAATATGAAATACAAAACACACTTAAGTGCAAAGGTATATATGTATTAATATAGATATAACCATTCTCAAATGGTAAAGCTGAAAAAAGCCAAAGAACATAACTTACTAGCGAGAGCTAAAAAAAAAATGACAAAAATGCAATTCATTACTTCAGTTAAGGTCTAAATGAAATTATGCTTTTTTCTCTTGTGTAATTGAGAAATAATGCAAGTTCCCAGTTTTAGGACAAATCCTCAAAAACAGTACTTTAGTATAATAACAAAGCACGATCAATAAATAATTGTCAACCCCTGATTACATTAGGGTCATAAAATAAGCTTACTAAATAAAAAAATAAACCAAAAAAAATTAAAACCATTGTTTGTAATTATGAGTGAAATGTTTACTTTAACACATTAGAAATGATAGGTGTAACAGATGTAGGTGAATATAGGGTTCAGAATCTGGGTTGAGAACTTTTATTGGTCTTGCTGATGACAGGAGTCAAACCTCAGTCTGCTGCGTGGAAGGAAGCGATATTTCACACTGCACTACACCATCTGCCTAATGACAATTCATTTTCAGCAAAAGTTTCTTGATCATTAGTTTTGTAGTTTGCAAACAAGCTGAGTTGGTGGTTGAGGAACATGTTTTGTTTATTAGAGACAGCACAATGTCACTTATTCTCTTCTGAAATTTAAACCTTCTGTGTCGGCCAGTCTTGTTTTGATATGAAGTTTTACAATTTAAGCTATTTTTAATTGAAACGCTTCACTTGAGATCTAACAAATGTAGGCATTTATGCTCAGACTACTCACTCTACTACACCACAGGAGGAAATACATGGCTAACAACATCACATCACATGACGGGGCTGTGTTCAATTACAGGCTGGATTTATTACGGTATTGGATGGGATATCAGCCTGACACCAGTCCCTAGTATCCAACCAGTGTCATCTCTACTTATCATTGAACTTAATACTGAATGTGATCACTGCTAAATCTTGATGTGTGTGTGTGTGTGTGTGTGTGGTGATGTGCTGTCTGGTCTCTCTTAGCTGATACATTTTTTGCCAGTGAGTCATAAAATGTACCAAAAGCCTTGAAATAATGAGATAAGTCACTTCTGGTTTTGTAGAAATTCACACAGAAACCAAAATGTTTGCCTCCAAAATTGTCCTCCACTGTGACTCACTAGCATGCTAAATTGCAAAGTGTTACTTGGGATTTTCTCAGCATTTACCTTAAAGTCCAATCAGAGTTTTTACATCCATTGAGTGGAGTTTAAATGACATCTTCCTAGAAAAGTAAAAAGAGGAAAGAAGCAAAAGTTGAAGTTAATCTTAAATAACTGAATGAATGAATGATTGAATGAATGAATAAATGAATGAACAAATGAATAAGAAAGGAAATTACTTTATGCTGAAATACATGAAACTTAAAAGTGTTTACTTGTTGCTTCTTACCCCATTTTTGTTTGTAGGCCTCTTCAATTTCACAGTTATGAAAGAAAAAATGGGTCAGAAGCAATGAGCGAAGCTAATCTTAAATTATTTAAAGACAGAATAAATAAATAAATAAATAAATAAATAAGAAGGGAAAATACATTTACATTTACCTTTACAGCATTTAGCTGATGCTCTTATCCAGAGCGACGTAAAATACATTGTGCTGGAACGTAAGGGAGTCTTCAATTTCACAATCATGACATTTTCTCAGACTTTCAGTTTGTGTGCAAATAATTGAAATTACACACTTTTTTCTATTTGGTTCACTGTATGCAGCTGTTAAAGGATGAACCAAAAGTGACCAGGCTGGCTGAACTGCTGTCTTTCGTCCTAGCTGTTGGTATTTATCTCATGACAGACACAGTTCAAGTTCAAATAAACAAACTTTACTCACTGCTGTCAGCTAAAGAAAGTCATTTTCATCCGACTCATGACATGTCTCTGTAAATGGATTTCCTGCTTTTTTGTTTACATGCATTTGCCCCAGCCCTATGGATTAAAATGCACCCAATTCACATTGCAGTCATTGCAATGGAAACATACATCTGGGGAAACTAAAAACTTTGTAAAATAATAGCAATCAGCTCTAATAATTGCCATCAACTGATTTTTTTGACAGGGCTACTATTAAGTTACTTTTTTTTTACTCTGTTGCATACGTCAATTAGTAAAAAAAGTTTAATAGTGTGGCATTAAATACGTTTCACTCTTTAACTGAGCATTATTTTCTCATAGGCATGTCTATCTTTTCTCTCTGTGACATATTTAAATGTTTGCCAGCTAACATGAGCATGTTTTCCCTTTACTCTCATAAAGACTCAGCAGTTGACAGCTCATGGCTGCAGTTACCACTTGTTAATGTGCAGGAAGCTAATTAGCATGCTGGCAGTGTAACTCAGTATAACTTGTCTTAATTTTATTCATATACAAAAACGTAAGCCAAACAGTTAAACTTACTTTATATTTATCTAGCATTAAATCACAGTACTTGTCAATCAAATAATACGCTCAAGGGCTTAACCTAATCACAACACATTCCGAATGTTTTCATGATGTTTGTGAGAATGATGTTCTGTTTACTGGCGACACATTTTGATGGCATCTTCTCATGCAATTAGATGTGTCAACAAATATTTTCAGCTGAGTAAGAGTCAGGTTTGTTAAATTGAAACTTCTTGACATTTGGTGGTTTGGTTTGGTATATAAATAACCCTTGAGATTGGGCCAGAGGTGTGTTTTACTTTAAGGAAACTGTAACTTGTACTTTGCACACAGATTTACATTGACAACATTTTCTGCTTTCTAATTCCTTCACTATATGTTTTATAGAATAAACTAGCTCATTTAATTATCTTTTTTTAAAGGCTTTTTACATTGTTTTATCTGTTTGAATTTCTACCTTTTGTAACTCATTGATTTTTTTAATGTACTATTTCTTACCAGTTTGCTTATTACATGGCACTCTTCCTCCATACTTTAAAATAAAATTGTGCATTATGAAGCCAGAACGGACACAGCAAAATCAATTTCCCTTTTGCTATTAATTTGTGTAGTGTAGGCAGTTTCGGGACAGGCTGAAGTCCACATTTGACTCAGAATGCTGAGGGGGACCTCCGTACGCATCGGGGAAGGAGATGACACACACTCTTCTGCTGGTTTGTAGATTATAGTTAGGTTATGTCAGTCTGAAAACTCCAAGAACAGGTCCCATGGTGAATTTGTGAGCGTACACTGAAGCGACTCTCGTTTGAGGAAGGAAAAATTGTGTATTCTAAGAACGGTATGTCGCCAGGGACCATTTTTCCCATTAGTCTTTGAGTAACAAAACAAGGCTTGATATGTACAACTTTATTAGACTACAAACTAAGTGTATGTACAAACAAACAGGCCTGTAAAACGGTACAAAAAGCTTAAATGGTTCTGTATAAAAGTAACACTGATGCAAATTAGACACAATATTCAAATAGCTTAAAGGGGTATACATTTAGTAACATTTCCAAGGTAACAGATGAAGACTGAGTTTAGATTAATGTACAAAAGATTATGAAACTGAAGCCGAACCTGAATAAAAGCACCATTTCCCATTTGAATGCTACAGATGCAGTGCAGGTAGCTGAACTGTTGCATGGTTAAGCACCATACCTCAGTAATGTAGGCTAATCTGTCTCAGAGTGTGTCTGCGGTCTTGCTCAGTGCAGTATGTAACATTGTGCTTCATCCTCCCATTTTGCAGCTTTTAAAACACAAAGCTAGGATCTTTTTTCTTTTCTTTACCTTTTTTCGTCAATCTTTCCTTTTTGATTGTCCTGCTTATTTGTCTCCATACTTATTAACTTTTGGTTTGAGAATCCATGCTATTTAATACTGCAAGCATCAGTGTTAATGTGCAAATTCTTGTGTTTTTAATGCATGAACCTCATGACTTGATGGACAGGCTACTGTTCATTCATGTCTAATAATGTGTCTTCTTATTAAGCTGGCAGTGCAGACAGACACCTCTTCATCTTTAGGTTAAGTTTAGGTTAAGGTTCTACGTTAGATCATTTCAAGAGTGAAAATTGTAGAGACTCTTTTCTCTAATTGGCTCACTCCTAGAAAGTGAATGGCTTTCAGGGAAAAAAGGGAAGACTACAATAGACTAGATAAGACTACTTTAGAGTTGTTTGCCGGGTTTACCCATACATCTTGTCTGTACCTGTGATTGGGTGGTAGAACTTGTATATGTTTTAGGGCTGCAACAGATTTTTGATGATATTTTTTCTATATGAACATTTGAAATATTCAGAAAAACAGAAAAGTTTTTAGCAGCGAACAGCTGCCACCTCTGCTCACCAGACACCAGACTGCGCACGGACTGTAAGATCCCCTTCTTAACTATCTTTACAGTTTTAATTACAGATGAAAGATGAATACAATTTCCTACTCCACTAGATTGTTAGCTAGTGTGTTCACTATTGTGTTCGTTTCTGAGGAAGATTGAAAGAGCACCGGCTAGCTGCTGTGAAGGTGAACATTTTCCAACGATTCCTTTATCCGCCTGAAGAAACACGTTCAGTGTTTTAAAACCCTGATCACTCCCCCGCTTACTGATAAGTTAACCAAGAAATTACAAAAGATGATAAAAGATATGTTTGTCCTTTTACTTCCCCTCACAGCTCATCACCCACACGCTCAAACAGCACAACAATATGAGTAGGGCTGCCAGGTTTGGCAGGATCTTCCATTTTGATGCAACTATTTAAGAAAATTATCATCTATCACTGATGCTTGTAGTACTTCAATGAAATCAATACCATTAAAACATAAATAAAGGCAGATAATTTCTTCAAAAAATACAAAAAAGTAAGTTAACTAAAATAGTCATAAACATAATAACAGCAATGATTATTATGATTATTATTATTGTAATAATAACACTTACAAAACAGTACTTTTTCTATTTAGGTATTAAAGCCCAACGTGTTCTTAAGAACATACAAATATTTATATAATATTTAGATCTTAAGTTGCAGCCCCATTATGTTTGAACTGTTAGTTTACCTGTTACTAATGCAATCAGAAACGGACTGGTTCACAGTGTGCGTAACCTCTATACCTCACTGAGCGATCTGAGGGGTCAACAGTGCTTTGTGGATGCAGAATTTAGTGATCAGCAAGTGTACACTGCTGCTTTGGTCCTATAGCCCTTGTGTGTGCATGTGACTGCTTTGATTGTATTGGCATGACTGGTTTGCATTACTTTCACAAATGTTTTGCATTGGTGTACATCTAAAGGCACTTGCTTGTTCACAGTGTCTTCACTGTGTCCTTGGCTGTGCAGCAGGTGGGCCTCTAAGCACTTATGAGAGTAGGCATTAAGTTCTTCTGTTAACTGTACGGTACAGTCCACATATGTACGGTCACATCTTTGGTAAGTCAACACAAAGCTGAAATGTTCTTTTCTTCATCCAGCGGTCTCATACTAGATTCATCTCCATTCTGCTCTACTTTCATTTTATGGCTGTCATTGATACTTTTTGTATCCTGTCCTTCAGTCCCTGAAATGTCTGTTTTCTCCTTCTCCTCACTTCCTTCACTAGTCTGTTCCAGGCCTCTACTCTTGTCTTCTGTCCCTGTTCTTCTCTCCACCCTTCTCTCATGGGCGTGGTTACTGAGAGAGCTCTCCTCCTCCTCCTCCTCATCTTCCTCTCTTAGGCCCAGTGGAGCTCCGTCCAGACTGGAATCGCTTAGGAATGTGACCGTGTCCTCCAGGCCGAGAGGAGCTCCCTCTGCTTCATTATTAAGCTCCCTGCGTGGGCTCAGGTAGAGGGCAGAGTCCCCCACCACAAGCTCCTCTCCAGGGCCGTCTGGGTCATGGTCTCGACTGCAGAAAGCGTAGCGGTGGTTCATGTGCTGTGAGTAGGAGCCTGAGTGAGAGAAACGCTTGCCGCATTTATCACATTGGTAGGGCTTTTCTCCAGAGTGTAGCCGGCTGTGCTCAATCAGGTGGTGCTTGTGTTTGAATGCTTTTTTACAAATCTGGCACTCATGGGGCCGCTTCCCTGAAAAAGAATAGCAAGATGAGTCAGATGTCTATCTTGTTTATTTTTGCCATGAATTTGGCTACTGTTGGTATAGTAATACACACATAATATTGGTATAGTAATATGCGCATCTTCACATAGTGACATAATTATGTATTTGCATAATATTAATGGCTTATGATAACACTGAAGATACTAATACCATTATTTTGGGCACATTGCACTACACGTTGCACTTGTATGACTGTGTATGTGACAAATAAAGTGTTTAATCTTGATTTTTTTTGTGTTTACATAGAAGACACTGTTAGGGTTTCTATACCTGTATGTTCATATTTGTGACGCAGCAGAGAGCTGCTCTTCTGAAAGCTTTTGTCACATATGTCGCATGCATATAGTCCCTCCTCCGTCTTCCTCAGCCTCTTCCTCCCTGGCCCGTTATCTCCGTCCAGGCCCTCCTCTATCAGAGAGAAGTATTCTAGACATCCATGATTTATTTGCTCACCCTAGGGGAGAGAGGTTAGCCCTATTAACTAAGGCCCAAATTTGGAGTTTGACACATACATTTAAGAATGTGAGTAATATCTGATATACAAGTTGTACAGTGTTCACAATATATCTTCCATTTTATTGGTGAAGTCAGGATATGACTGTGAGCTTTTAGAATCTGAAACAGAACATGACAGTGTATGAACAGGCTTGCATTCTCTCTGCCCTTTATGTATGTAGAGGGAGGAATTCCCCTCTGAGTAATGTGCTTGTTTACAGCACCAACAGGGGAAATAAATGCATCAAAAGACTCCTACAGAGGTCTAAAGATAATGAATGAGGGTCTGCTATGATTTGTTAGGTAGCATTTTGCAATATGATGCAGTCTAGAACTGAGAGTGAGTAAAAGTGTTTGTTTTGTTAAACACATTAACACACTTAAGCCAGTTGGCACTTTAGAATACCACCTGCATTATATTATATTCTTGGAAGCCGATTAAGATTAAAAATTAGGCCAAATGGGACATGAGAGGAAAGGGAGGGATCAAATTCTGAGAACATTTGTCTGCACACATGTATATTTTGTATGTATCTTTTTGTCTGTGTCCTCACCATAATATTTCTCTCCTGATGTTTTCTTTTCCTCATTGCCTCTGACTCCATCTCCAGCATATATGTCATAGGTGAGAGGAATCCAGGACTGGGGGCTGGAGGAGTGAGAGGAAGCGATGTGAGACCGTTATGCCCCATTCCTGGAAGGCCACTTGGGATGACGGGATTGAAAAGGGGAAAGTTGCTAAAAACCGCACTACCAAATATTGGTGTATAGGCTCCACCCACTGGGTGCTGAGAAGGTGGAGTCAACCTTCTAAACATGCTCTCGACTTCTCTCCGATCCATCTGTGGTGAACCACCATTGCAGACTCGATCTCTGGCCTCACGAGAGCGGCTTTTGGGAATGGAAAGGTCAAGGGGCTCTTTCTGGGAACCCTCTGATCTAGGTGATGGCCTGTTTTGGGGGAGTCGGCATGGTGATGTGGAGACTGATAGGTCGAGGCAGGGTGGGGAGTTGAACCCTGAGGAGAGTGGGTGTCGGCGTTCCTGTAGTGAAGGTGAGGTGGGACTCATAAGTGTAGAGTTTCGAGGGCTGCCAGGTTCTTTTCTTGGCCAGTAAGGGTGTCCAGCATCCGGGTGGAGGTGCACAGGTGACTGTAGTGGCACCAGGAGCTGCTGTGGGACAGAGTGCCAAGATGACCTGTGTGGGGAAGAGGGATCTCTAGGCATTCCGTTAGGGGTGGTCGGAGTTTTCTGGGTGTCATGAGGGACCTGTGATGAACGAGAGAAGTTGAGTGGCGATCCTTCTCTGCGGCAATGGGACTGCTCTGCATTCTGCCCGTTTTTGTTCCTGCATAGATATTTTTCGTGCTGCTTCAGAACGACCTCATTTGGAAAAATCTGAAAGCACCACCTGCATGATGTGGTACTGACAGGCATCTCACTTCTCCCCTCTCTTTCTTCCACCTCCTCTTCTTCTTCCTTCACTTGCTGCTCATCCCTCCCCACCTCTTTTCGCAGCATTTCCTGCAGGAGGTGTTCGAACTTGCCACCAGAGTGCAGCAAGGGCAGGAGGGTGGTCCCTTTAAACACCCCTGCCCATCCCTGTGGAGCCCGCAATATAGATTCCTGTCCCTGAGTGGGCAGCTGCTCAGAGAAGCACTGACTCAGTGAGCCGTATGGAGAGCTCTTCCCTCTGTTTACGTTCCTACTTCCAGCTACAGGGGGCGATGTAGGGGAGGGGAACAAGTAGACCGGATGGGAGTGACCGTTAAAATGCGCTCCATTCCCTGACCCGGCCCCACTGAGACACTTCTTGCTGCTGAGGTGCGAGCTGTAGGAGCCAGAATGACTGAAACGCTTCTTGCAGTTGGAGCATTCGTAAGGCTTCTCACCTAGAGAGACAAACGGAGCATGATTTACTGCAGGATGTGGACTAAAATTATTGAGGATTAAAATGATCTTGGATGTAAATCTCTAACCTCTAATAGACTAATAGGTTATGATTCTTTCAGTGTGTCATAAAGTCTCAAATTTGACCATTACTGCATTTGATATTTTCAAATTCAGTATTTAGAGTTGTTTTTAAAATGCACTAGAGGGAAACATGTTACTGCACAGCAGTTGAATATAAATAATAAAGACAAATTATCAGGAAATTCAATTAATTAATAATCAGTTCTAACTTTATCAAATCTGTCAGTCGAACTGCCACATTTAGCATGCCAAATATTACCATGAATTTGAAATGGTATAGAATGGAATAAAGCTTCCCAGTCCATCTTCTCATTATCAGGCCTTTCCTGAGTTAAACAGGTTCTATTAGGATAGAGAAGATACTAAGCTATGCAAGGCCGAACATAGACTGGGAACAACTGTAAATATACACAGCATCATGGAAGGAAAATTAAGTTAGGATGAACCAGCCTACTTTAAGTTGAGGCCTTGAGAGGAAAAGTAAACCAAGTCCACTTTTTTGGGTATCAGCTCTTTCAACATCAATACCATCTAAGCACTGAATATTTTGCGGGGAATAATGAACCAAGTCCATATGCAAGTCCTGAATATTCGCTAGCAGAAGTACAATAACATCCAAAAACTACTGAAATACATTCCACCAATATATCACTCTTTCTATACGAGCTCGCCACATGCTGGTAGTCAACCTGACATTCTAGAGGATGAACAACTATATGACAGTGAGGATGAAGGGGAAGAAGACAACACTGATTAACTGTTTGGACACTAATATCCAGCAAACATTCACTAAAAGTTAGATCTATAAACATTTGAAAGCAAGAATTTATCTGATGGTTACAGTCTTACACAGTAGAGTGTGTACTAATAAAACATGCTCATTTTGTGTTCAAGATTATCAACGACTTATGTTTTGACCTGGAAACCAGTTAAGTGGAACAGTGGACCACTGTTTTTTGCAAAATCATTTCAATACAATAAGAAATTGTACACATTTTAATTTAGATCATTGCTACTTATTGTTAGCTTTCTATCAAACACATTTGTTAAATAATACCACCGTATTCTGATTTGCCATTCACCTTAGATTTTCACAGGCCGATTTCTCAAAACAATAGAAACTGGACTTCCACTCTTCCCCTAAAGGCCTCAGTTTTCTTCTTTTGTTTTACTTTCAGCTGAGCTCATGAAATGGAGATAGACAGTGTCACTTACCGCTATGAATGCGTAGGTGCTCTTTGAGATGGTGTTTGTATTTAAAGGCTTTCCCACACTGGGTACATTTAAACTTCCTGTTTTCCACAGTGGGGTCTGTCACTGAATTCTGGAACATACAGAAACAAAAGACTTTGGAGGATTTGGATATGGATTTTCTTTGGATATGGACAAGCTGGCTATACCAGCTGGAGTTTGGTGTAGGCCTTCATCAAGAAGATTCATTGGTTTGTGTGCTGGTTTAATGAGTTTGAATGGTTCAATAATAAGGTTAATATTCTGGTGTTTTATACACTTAAATGTATAAATAGATGTATGGTATGCATGATGTATGGTAGCCCCTACCTTATCCTGAGCCTGGGCGTGCAGAGCCAGGTGCCGCTCCATCTGTACCCTGTAAGGAGTTCTGTACTCGCAGAGTGGACACACGCTGTGTCCTGCCTCTCTCTCCTGGCACAACTTCACGTGTTCTCTGAGAGAGGTCTCGCACCGAAACAACCGCTGGCAGAATGGACACACCTGTGCTGCCATCCGCATGGGGTCCGGGCTCATGGGGTCCGCATCTGAGGCGAAAATTGGTTACCGATGGTTGTTTTTTGTCATAATTTGTTCATCACTGAGAGATTTTACAGATGAAACTGTCATAGGCCTACAGTTTGCAGGAACCACATAAACAAGTTTCTGAAACTGCTTGACATGGCTTGAGGCATGTGTGAAGATTTAAGCATGCAGTTTGCACAATGCTAATTGGTGGTTACAAGCTTCTATTTCTTTTAGCTTCATTAGCATTGTAGGTTCAGTGCAATGCTAAATAAGGAAACTAAAGACATGAAAATATGTCCTGGCTGATTGATTCTATTCGGGCTAAGTAGAAAATTGTGTCAAATTGATTTTTGTTTTCAACAGACTAGTCCTGTACCATGTTACTGACAATATAATCAGCACAAGGCCTCAACTGTGAGTGTTAAAACGATACCTTTTCCTTCTGGTGATTCACGAATGCCTGGCGATAGGGTGGATGGTGGGTCATCCTGCATAGCATCTGTGTGGTAGGAGGTGATGGAGCCGTTGAGCTGCTGGCTGTGTCGTGAGTGTGGATGGTGGGATGCCTTTCTCAGCCGCATGAGAAAGTCATAACGAGCCCATTCCTCCAGAACATGGACATCCTTCTGCGCTGAGGGAGCAGAGGCAGGATGTGGTGGTGTTAGTTCATCTGTTTTGCTGTCCGACATACTTGCTTCAAGAATATGTTGCCAAATATGCTGCTCCAAGACCAGAGAGCAGCTTCAGCTCACCATATAACATTTAGAACAACAATGCATGCGTGTGTGTAGGGGGTGGGGGTGGAGGTGTTGTATTTTTCTATATGCCTTTGTCTTTATTCTGGAATATTATACATCACACCTAGTTCAGCTTATATTTGGTGTAATAGTCGCTGGTGAGGTGAATCTGGTTCAGACAACAAACCAGTTTCTTAAGTATCAGGATTAGATTGATAACAGCAGAAAAGAAACTGAGAGATTTGTGTGCAATGCTTACTACAGAAAAAGAAAAACTCTACAGGGAAATTTAAAAGCTCTATAATGGGAATGATGAGAGCTGAAAGAAGAAAATGTTTCTGAGGTTCTCTCATGAGACCAATAACAGCTAGAGAGCAAAAAAAGAGGGAGAAAAACATCAGATAATAATACAGAAAGAAAGAGAGGACAGATGCCAGCGCAACGCTGTGACTTTGAGGAGGATTTTTCAAATGTTTGCAGATGTTGGCATCATATTTCCAGCTTTCTCTAATGTGGCCAGAGAAGAGCCAGAGTGCTTCACTGCAGTAAAAACTCAGTTTCTTCTTCATCAGAGAGAGAGAGAGTGTGTGTGTGTAGTGAATGTTTCTATGCGCACCACGCAAGGCTTTGATGTCCATGCATATAAAAGGAAAGCTTCATATGCTCACTTTTGATTTCAGAATGGGAACGTCACCTCGGTTGATGTGACAGGCCTTTGTCATGCTTGATGAGGCAAGTTTTGAAAAGAACCCTTCATAGTGCAGTGACTTCAGCGTTATCTGGATGCTAGCAAGAGGTTTCAATTTCCGTCCATGGTTTGGCTATTATCATTTCTAATATCTCAGAGGCGTTGGAAATTGCTGAACTCTCAGAACTGGCACAGAGTCACCAGTACTGCAATGATTATCATCATGCTTAATTCATCATAACTAAACATAGGGGGTGAGGATTATGTGCATAACGAAAGCTTATTGCCCCATATAGTGCTGATGGATTTAGAATTTGGCATTAATTCAGTTTTATGGTCAGGCGGGAGCTGTCATGGAGCATAACGGGTGATGCTGTACTTCAAAATCCCTGATTCTGAAGTTTTCTTACCCTTTTTTTATGGTCTATTCTAGACCAAAGTCAGAATGGCCAATATATCCAAAAAGCTGACTATTGGTTAATATACTACGAGTCAATGTAGTTATTTGAACAGTTTTTGTCTTAAAAAAATTAATATATATATTAATACACATATAATAAATACAATATATATTTCAACTGGGTGTTAAGTCTATAGTGTCGGAGGATAAAATGCCTCTGAAATAATTGTAGATTGCCCTATATTACTTGAATTGCATATAAAGCGCATAGCAGTTTTTAAATTATTTATAGAGGTTACAGAATAATAATTAGCATATAATAATAAGCAGTTTAATACACAAGCCAGTATGGTGAGACCTTTTTCAATCTCTTTGACCTAATTTAATGTATTAATCTCTTCCTTTAGTTAAATCTCACAGGCGCTGTGACATAAACATATCTTGTCAACATGATGATGGCTACTTACTGTACATGCTGTGTGCGGTGTTGTCTGTCTCCCCGGGTGTGGTTGGGAGGGCAGTGGCTTCTGTCTCGTCCCAGTGCTCGTCAGAGGGGCTCAGGCTGTGGGCCCGGACAAGGCGAGCAGGGCTGTTGGGCTCTGTGCCCTCACTGGCCGTCACACTCATCTTATCCTGCCCGTTTCTTTCATCCTGCACATCCACCCCCCAAGCACACCCCTCATCCTCTCCCTCAGAGTCCAGAGAGTGCTCTGTGTCTACTAGAGAGAGAGAGAGAGAGAGAGAGAGAGAGAGAGAGAGATTAAGCACTTATAACACACTGAAACCACACATAGGTCTCTTTCTGTGGAGGGAAGAGTCTCAGAAAGTTGCATCATTATGTATGTCACAAAGCTTTTGATGCATTTGTTTACTCATAAAGTGTTTTAATCTATACAAATTTATATTCCTGAAATATATATATATTCCTGAACTCAATTTCTGGTCACCATCTTAACCATCTCTTCAGTTAGTTAATCCAGGTGTGTGATTTGTTATAGCTGACAAATGCCGTAGCTAGTTGGACAGAAAATGCTGCAGTTATTTGATAATTGGAGCATGGGTAATGTAATAATGTAATGTCTCTCTGTGTCAGGCTATTCATCACTTCCATTCCTTTATACAGACACTTTGAACAATTTCAAAAGGTTATAGAATGATTATTTATTATCTGATTAATAGAGAATTTGAATCATTATCAATGATATTCCACCTGCAGCAGATAATTACAACTGATAACATGGTGCCCCATTTTTGCAGTGGCAGATGAGTCACGCTCTGCTGTGTAAAAACAACACGATCTCACGACTTTTCGTGCAGCCATCACAAAATACAATTTAATCAAAATATGTGCTGCGATCACGATTTAGGGCTTTTTTTCGTGCTAGGACTGCGCTTCACTTTTTCGTGCTAGGACAATGCTTCACTACCCTATGTATTTTACAGCGCAGTGCGTAACACCGCCAGTATATGCGCTAACTTCTGACTGTTAGGGTTAGGTTTAGGGTTCAGGTTATGGTTAGGGTTAGGGACTTTCCCCGTCTCACAGCATTTCAACCTGTTTTAACCGCTTTGCAAAAAAAACCCGATAAGGAATCAACTCAGTATTTCTCTCCTACTGTTGTAGGGGGAAATTCTATGCTCTCACTCCATATTATGTAACGGTGCTTATGTTATACCCAAATATGGACATACAAAATCCATAGGATAGGAGAAAGGGGGGCCCCCACATTCCCAAAACGTGACCACACAGATGTGTAGGGGGGATGGAG
>JBBPCX010000114.1:23300880-23317868 GCA_037974365.1 Hydrocynus forskahlii | reverse complement strand
ACACACACACACACACACACACACACACACACACACACACACACACACACACACACACACACACACACGCACACAGAGTCACAGACACACAGAAACTCGTATGAAGACACTTAAACATCGGCCATGTGAGATAAAAAAGAGCACACTAAAAAACAGCACAAGAGCAGATGACGAAGAACACACGATGTACGCAATGCGATCAACTGTTAACGGGCCTGTCACGGTGTTTGTCATTTTCTTGTTTTTAATACCTGTCTCAGAGGACAGTCATGTCTGGCAGTGATAACCAGAGCAAAACATGCTTCTTCAGCTGAATACAGATGCCACACTGACTACAAGATCACTTTCAAACTGTGTCATTCTGTGTGTTTGTGTGTGTGTGTGTGTGTGTGTGTTGGGAAGGGGTGATTGATAGCGCATGTTTGAGGCTCTGCAAGGGCCTGAGAGGGTAGTTTGAGGCGATTTGTGTGTGTGTGCGTTCTGTTATCACCTAAAAGTACAAGCCACTGTCGCTTCCAATGTATGAGACTTGAGCAGTGCTGAACGATCGCTTTTCACACTAAACAGATCCTCTGAGGCCACTCACACGCACACACTTACAGTGTTGTATCTGTAGTTAAAGGCTTTTTAAGTGGTTTTCTTTGTTCTTGTAGTTGATTACAGAGGCCCTTTGCCTGCTTTGCCTTTATTACTGTCACACTAGAAAGGATTCAAGTAGATTTAGAGTAATAAAGTTGGGCTATGGTGTTTATATACAGAGCCAAATTTGTGTTTATAAACCTTTGGATGAGTGTGTGTGCGTATGTGTGTGCGGTTGTGAGCATACACATTCGGGTTTTAAGATGTGCCTGTGTGCGCTGGGTGAGGGCAAACACTATTTAAATACGAAACAATTCCAGTGTTTTGAATTTAAGCCCCCAGAGTCTCTCAGACCAACATTAAGCCTAGACTAAAAAGACAATTTCTCCATTGAGACTGAAACTCTGGGCTTATTATTCAGTTATCAGTAGCAGTCACTAATGAATTTTATTGGTGTGACAACTAACTACTATGAATTTCTAATGTAATGATGAGGAATGGGTATCTGTATGCTCTGAGTTTAAAGGGTTAAAAAGGATCCTAAGTGATCCTAAATGGTCACGTTTGTCTTTCATCTGCATGCAAACACGATTGCTCATTTCACACTTCCTTTAATAATTCCTGTAATTGCTTTGATATGCATGGGCACCCATGCCCACCCCAGCAGAACCTATGAAGGGTTTTGGTTTTTGTTTTTTGTTGTTTTTTTTTTCTTTTCTTGATATGTGTTGTTGGAAGTGGGCTTTTCACATTCGAGAACCATCAATGCTACATTATGATTACTACCACTTTTATTAGGGAAGTACAAATGTGTTTTGCATTATTAGCCAGCTGTTAGGGTTTTCAAAATCTTGTAAAATCTATCATTTTTAGAAATGGACATTCAGTGTTTTGGAATGACATCATAGTCAAGTGGTGGTTAAAGAACTTCATGAAGTCCATCAGTCCAGGCCGGATGACCTATCCATGCTCTACCCACCAAAGTCTCCTTTTGAACCTATTCTTGCAACACTGAACAGGTTTTAAGGAAAGCTAGCAAAATCACATTCAACATAATGAGAAATTGTATTGTAACATGATTGTGTAGTGTTACATAATCATCTGGGATAAAAGCTCCATTACTGCACTGTAATGTGTTAATGTAGCTAATCAACATGTCTGATATATCCTAACACGCTTAACTTTTTCATAAATAACAAATGTATATCATTTGTAATAAATGAATGTAGGCATTTTGACCAAAATGTGGCATTCACGGAGTTTGTGAGTACAGTGTGGATCAATGCCCAGTTTAATTAAAGGTCCGAACTTACGAGAGTGGCCCTCTTCTGCCCTTCACAGCAGGGTAAAACGATTAACCCAGTGCGGCGACAGAGCTCCGGAAAACGGCACAGCATTGACGCATTACAGCTTCAACTCAAAGGCCTGCTTCGCAGGGCTTGTCCCTCTGGGGGTGTCACTCAGTTGAGGAGCGACAGGAAAGAGGGAAGACTTCTGAGAAAGACTAAAGGGGGAAAGAGAGCTCAAACTAAGTGAAAGTAATGTGCAAGTTTGTGTGCATGTTTGTGTGTATGTGTGTTTGTACGTGAGACCCTTGACTCAGATCGTTCTAGAGCAGATATTCAAGCAGCCGGGGAGAGAGGTGCATGGGGAAATTCCCCACGACCTGACTCCAGTGGCATGATGACAAAGCTTTTTACACGGCTACACCCACACCACCCAGCACCAGAGCGCAAGAATATAACTCTGCACTCATCACAGAACATCTGATGCAGCCTGAAGACTGTATCATGTGTTTCTGGACAGAGATAGGGAGAGAGAAATACAGAGAAAGAGAAAGAGTGTGTCTTAGCATGTGTGAGGCCAGTGGAAAACATTTAGCATCTGATACTATCCCTCATCAGTTGATCAGAGAAAGATAAGACTCGCGCACGCAAATAGCTCCTTGTACCCTGTACTTCTGAGGTGTGTGTGCACATGAGTGTGTGTGTATGCTCTCTAGAGAAAACCTCTCCTATTTTCACATCTCCTTGTGTGTGTGTGTGTGTGTGTGTGCGTGTGCATGCGTAGGTGTGTATGCGCCTGCGAGTGTGTGTGTGTGTGAGTGTGTGTGCATGTATGTGTGTGAGTCTGTGTGCGCCTATTTGCCGGTTCCTTCACAGCATCAAGTGTCTGCTGTGTCAGGAACCACAAAACACACTATATCCTGTTTGACTCAGGTAAGTCTCTCTTCAAAGCTAGGTGAGACTGCAGACCACTCTGATGTGCTAGGCAACTGTGTATGTATGTGTGTTTGTGTGTGTGTCTGTGTGTGTGTGTGATGAGGGAGGATGAGCATATAAACCTTCACTTTTCCTGCTTCACTCTTCTCTATGCAGCTCAACAGCTGAATGTCAAAGCAAGGGATGTAGTTCGAATCCGTTCATCTTGGCAGTAAGTGTGTTTTTTAATGTAAAAACACTATATACCAGGCTACCAAACCGTACAGCCATCTGAGCGTCAGCCCTGTCGGCAACTTTGGCCCTGTTAATGCCACAGCCATCAATGGCAGGTTGCAAAATTGGCCTCGTTCTGTTTGAGTAGGTAGAACAGCCCTCACCCAGCACAGTGCTAGCCAGCGTGGTTGTCTGATAAATTACAGTCAGCGCTCTGCTCTGAGCTGTACAACACATCCTACTGTAAATGTTTTTTTTTTCCAGTTACCAACAAGATCTCGAAAAGGTTATTCACACTTGTGTCGCATGCTGGCTAGACTACTGCAAGTCCATGTACACTGGAGTTTCTCTTTTATCCCACCAACAGCTAGTCTAAAATGTAGCTTCAAAATCTTGGGGATCTGGTTATACCAGGGACCACATTACCTTCACTGGCTGCCTGTCAGTTTGAGAGTAAATTTAAAAATTATACCACTGGCTATGAATGGACTAACACCTAGTAACCTTACTAATCTACTTACAGCGATGGTTGTCTTTTTAAGTGGCACCTTTGTTCATACTTCATTAATTACTGTAATAGAGTTGGCTTTTTATTGTATTTTAATTTTCATTTTATTTCATTTACTCATTCTATTTACGTATTTCACATTTATGTTTGGTTCTAATACTAAACTGTGAAATGCATGCATGTATAATACTTTGGTATAGATTTTGGGGTTTTGATTTGAGTGCACTTGGCTATTGACCGACGGCCCAAGACTTTTGCACAGTACCGTGTCTGAATGGTTATAGCTTGTTAAACAGTGTAATAAGTCACCTTTTTTGTTATTTAATGTACTGACAATCCATATATTTACTTGTATGTACGTCTTATGATGTTGTTCTTATAAATATGTACAATAATTTCTGTACTCATATGCATAAACAAAATGTGTTAAAGACTAAACTAAACTGATAAAGAAAAAGGTATTCAGACACCACAAATGAATAACATTAGTACGTTTTTTGCAAAGCCGTCGCCAGCAGTTACAGTTTAAAGATGTTGGCGATAAGAAATAATTAGCTTTTTGCAGCATAATGTTTCAATTTGAGACCAGCAAGTGCTGCTAAGAAAGACCTTTTTATTCCAAGTTTCATACAGTTTACAGATGACAGTTGTTTGCACTAGTTCCTCTATTCACATGCTGCTTTTATGTCCATCCATATATCTGACTTGACACCCACCCGCACATTGTTTTGTCTAGTTGTCCTGTCTAGTTCATGTCATGTAGATTTATTGCTCTGGGTATTTATTATTTGGGGCATTTTCTGTATGTTGTATATTCTGCACTCGTCTCACACTGCAGTGTATCTGCGCTTTATGTGGTCCTGTGTAAAGTGCTGTGTGTTGCATCATGGGCCTGAAGAATGACATTTTGTTCCAATGTATACAAATTCTATCAAGGAATAATAGTGAAGAACACTTGACTTGATTTTAAACTGCATGCAGTTCCCCAAGTTTGCAAGGGACCCTCTGATGGTCGTTTCAAAATCCTCTTCAGTGAGGTTCAAGACAGGAGGTTGGCTAGGCCATGCCACGACCCTTACTTTTGTTAGGAACGTTCTTGAGTGATTTTGTTTGTGGTTGTTGAAACAGTCATCTTCTCCTTGATCAATGGGATTAAATCTCTCACACTTCCTTCACTCCCTCACCCTGTTCACTAAAACTCTAGAAACCTTCCTCACCTTCACCGTGGTCGCTACTTATTGCACAAGAAATGTTTTTTTATAATGTGCAATTTGTACAAGAACATTTCTGTTTTTGCAGCATTAAAACGCAGACCTGTTTTATTTGAACCTTTACATAAATGCAGGTTTTGGTACAGTGTAAAAAAAAAAACTTTTTAAAATCTTCATTTATGCATATGAATACAAGCGTTGTATTTATAAGTACAAAAGTATAAATCTAAAGAAGCAAATTTGATAGTGATATGCACCAGAAATATATTAAATAACAAAAAG
The DNA here is from genome assembly GCA_037974365.1 of Hydrocynus forskahlii. Classification (NCBI taxonomy): domain Eukaryota; kingdom Metazoa; phylum Chordata; class Actinopteri; order Characiformes; family Alestidae; genus Hydrocynus; species Hydrocynus forskahlii. The sequence goes on along the minus strand of JBBPCX010000114.1, from coordinate 23,312,853 downwards.
CAATTAGGAAACAATCTGAATACTTGTTTCCTCTTACTGTAACTGTTTCAGAGGGTGGTAAGTATAGTAACATTGATGTTGATGTGCTTGCCTTCTTTCTAGAGTGTGTGTGTGTGTGTGTGTATGTGTGTGTGTGTGTGTGTGTGTGTGTGTGTGTGTGTGTGTGTGTGTGTGTGTGTGTTTGTGTGTGTGTGTGTGTGTGTTTATGTGTGTATATCTGGTTTGTGGGACAGTGCTGGAATGCCAAAGGGAGTGTACGATCCCACGTATGCGCTTTGAATCAAATCCTCTTCATTACTCTTCTGTTACACATTCTCCCTCTCTCTCCCTCTCTTTCTCTCTCTCTCTTACTCTCTCTTTTTCCTCCTTCGCTGCCTCCCTCTCCCCGCTCACACCACACTATAAATACCAACGCTTCCCCCCAAAATTTGTTTTCTTCTCCTTTTTTTTCCCTTCCCCTCCCAACGTAAGAAAATGTTTGCGACTTCTTCCAAGTTATCTGATGTGGCTCTTTATTTTGTGCATTTGCACAAACCACACAATCGTGGTTCGTGAATATTAAAACATTCTCAGGGCTCAGAGCGCACGCACAAACTCACACACACACAGACACACACACACACACACAAAGGTTTGAAGTTTTAATAGGAGGTTCAAAATAAAGTGTCTCTTTGAGCTTAACAGCTGTATAATGTGAGAGCTGGTTAGTCGCACTTGAGTTGCGACATTTCTGTTGGCTTGTTGAGAAATTAGTTTTTGGGTTTGACAAATATGCCTGGTATCCATGCCGGTGGAAGTCTTTCTTCTTTTATGGACTCCAGCAGCAGCTCTGCAAAGCATCCAGTTTTTCCTTATGGCCCTGATATCGCCTCAGCACTTTACATTTACAGCAACAGAGCTGTACATAATCCATCTAACACTGAGGGTTGGGTTAATGCTCTGGAACACGAACAGGTATTTCTCAGCACCACCTTGTGACACTGTTAGGAAATGCATGTGAGCATCTGAGTTCACATGCAGCATGTGTAATGATAACACAGCACTTTCTGACTATCTAATATCAAAGCCTGATAAAACAACAACAAAATCAGCTGCCCGTTGGGTACCGTCACTTCTAGGTGTGCGTGTGTGCGTAGGACCTGTGTATGTTTTTGTGTTTGTGTGAGAGTATGCGTGCATGATTTTGCTGGAATCAATTGGAGTGTGTGTGGCACGTATGTGAACCTAAACCAACGCCTTGAGAAACACTATAATTAAAGTCAAAGAAAGTGCCAATGCAGCAAAACGACCCTCGTCAGTGAGGAAGTGGTGTGTGATTGTGTGTATGTGTGTGTGTTTGTATGTGTGTATGTGTGTGTGTGTGTGTGTGTGTGTGTGTGTGTGTGTGTATGTGTGTGTTGGAGTGTGTGCTGATCTCTCTAAAAAGAGAATGAGAAAGAACGAATGGTGGAAAAAAGTGTAACATAATAAAACAAATTGAGAGAGTTGGAAAAATGGGAAGTTTAAAAAGGCAAAGTGGAAGTTTAAGAGGATCTTTGATGTGTATCGTTGAGGGGTGTGTGTGTGTAAGAGAGCGAGAGAGAGAGAGAGAGAGAGAGAGAGTATGACTGGGATTTGAGTTCTGTAAGTTGAAGCAGAAAGCTGGCGGGCTTTAGTGCGTTTGAAGTCTCTGTGTGTGTGTGTGTGTGTGTATGTGATGTGGTTTTTGGGGGAAAGGAGCAGCGTGTGGCGTCAGTGGGACTCTGAGAGGGGGGGTTATGGCGACAGTTTGGGGAAAGGGGGGAACCCTCCCTCCTCTCTCTCTCCCTCTCTCTTACTCTCTTACTCTCTCTCTCTCTCTCTCAACCTCCTCCTTTCCTCCTTATGCTTCAGCTCTCCTCCTGTCATTTGTGCGTGCGTGCGTGTGTGTGTGTGTGTGTGTGTGTGTGTGTGTGTGTGTGTGTGTGTGAGGCCTTTCTGGCCAGTTTCACACCTTCGCTCCCCATTACTGATATTAAAGTGTATTACCTCTATCCTGTACATGATGTAACGCTCTTAGATCCACAGCCAAGAAACTTCATTACTGCCGAGATACTGCTCTCTCTCTCTCTCTCTCTCTCTCTCTCTCTCTTTCCCTCCTTCTCTCTCCCTCCCTCTGTTAATTTCTCTCTTTCCCTTTGCAACCTCTCTTTCTTCTGCTCCTGCTCTCTCTCCATTTCTCTCTTTACCTTTCAAATCTCTCTTTCTTCCGCTCCCAGTCTAACTCATTGTCTTTGTTCTATATCTATTTCTCTGTCTCTTTCCCTCTCCTTTCCACTCTTCCTCTCTTTCTCTCCCTCTCTCTCTGCATCATTCTCCCTTCTCTCCCTGTCTGTCTTTCTCTCTGTTACTTTCTTGGTTACTTTTCTGTTTTTTCTGCCTCTATCTTTCTATCCCACTCTCTTCTTCCATTCTTCCCTTCTCTCTATTTCCTCTGCCCCTCTCTCTCCCTTTCCCTTTCTTGAAGTTTCTATCTCTCCTTCCCAGAAGAGCAGAGGCTGTTACTGTAGTAAAGGGATGACAAACTCTGTCCTGAAACCCTTGAATTCAGAGTAAAGCTGCTCCACAGCTGCTGGATAATCGCTGGATAAGGAGATGTCCACAAATGTCTGGACAGTGTGTGTCTGTGATGCTTCCAGAACGTTTAGGGTTGCTATGGTCCAGTCAAAAGTGCATCTGCGAAGCCTAAGATCTAAAAGGGTTTTATCTCGAAAGGAATTTATCTTTAACATTGCTCAAAAGAATCTATCTCTTACACAATATCTTTCTGCAGCAGTTTTATTTTCTCACGCCTTCGCTTCCCTCATGCTGAATCCTGAGATTATCTTCCGACCCTCCTTCGCTGTCACAGCACGCATGACTCTGCTTTTAGAAGTGCATGGACGAAACATCATATTTGCAATTTGCAGTAATTTTGCTGCGTGCTGTTCTTCTTTTAGTAGATGTTCTGTGACTTGTTGAGAAAAGCACGAGGGTTTGTGGTTTTGGAAAGCGCAGCTCTCCGGTCCTCTCAGGCCTCGTCCACATTTCTCTGAGCTTATTACCGCGAGCAGGCATTAAATGTGTGCGAGCGTAGCAGACTTTCCTCATTTGGAAATCGTGTGGATTCTGTGGCTGTGTGATTTTAAGAGGTTCGCTCTCGTGCTCAAAAACGTCCTCCAGGTGTGTATGTGTTTATGTGTGTGTGTAAGAGGACTCGCGTGATTGATTTGTACCTATCTAATAAGAATAGGAGGAAAAGGAAGTGTCTCTTCCACCCTTTCTCTCTCTCTCCTCCTTACACACTCTCTCTCCCTCTCAGTTACTTTCTCTCTTTCAGAGAGATTAAGAAGGGGAAGAAAATGAAGTGAGGGAGAATTTGTGTGAGAGAGAAACTCTTTCTCCATCAGTTTTCTCTCTCTTTCTCTGCCTTCTCTCTTTTCCATGTCTCTCTCTTTCTTCTCTGCCACACAAACTCTTTCTTTCTAATTCTCTCTCTCTCTCTCTCTCTCTGTCTTTCTCACCCACATATCTCTCCATCTGTTACTTTACTATGTCACTCTCTCTTTTAATCTTCATTCACCTAAAATGTGTGTGTGAGTGTGCGTGTGTGTGTTCCAGGTATGCTCTACAATGAAGGTGTGCTTGATGGTGCAAGGAAATTTTGTTTTTTAAACGCATGGGTGTGTAAATGTGTGTTGCATCTGTTGTCTGTGCAATTGTATTTACAAGTGTATGTAAAAAACAGTGTAAATTAACCGTGACAGGACGATACCGCAAGCAACAAACCGACAATCAGATCTCACTCAGCTCAGATACACCACCAGTCCTTCACGACACATCACACATAAACGTTGCTCCGCATATAAGTGTGTGTGTGTGTGTGTGTGTGTGTGTGTGTGTGCACTGACAGACTCACAGTCCCTCACATGTAAACAAAAGGCTCAGCTTGACAAATATCTCAGTTGAATGTGCCTTGCTGCAGTGTTGGCTCATCGTTGGTTCATCAGTGGCCCAGCTGGGGCAGCTCAAGTAAACAAACACAAGATGGGTGATGACACGTGCAGTCACACCTTCGTTCTTCCTATTTCTCAGCATAACTGTTTTAACACACTCTGCTCTGCCTGGACGCCGTCTACCATTCAAGTGTCTCAGAGGAGGAGGACCAAGTCTGCCATCAGGTTTATGTTGTTACACAAAAGCATGGGTTCGTGTTTCTTTTAATTGAAATTAATTTTTTTTTGGAAGGTTTTGTTAACAGTAACCTCCCATAAAAAAGGCATTAAAATATACAGCAGCTTCTTGTCCTATATTTAGCATCTTCAGTGAATAGAATTGTACTATATTTCATTGCAATTATTATTTTTATTTAAGTTGCACTGACTCCATGCAGCCTGACTTAACTCTTTTTTATTTTTTTTTGTGTGATGGAACTAACTAATACTCACCCACACACACCCACACACCCACAATCACACACACGCACAGAGTTATACATGTGTACCATGCAAAAGAGACTTTTTAAAATAAAACCTTAAGTGACATGTATTTGTGTTTGCTTAATCGTTCCCAGACCTCTCCTTGTGGAAGCCCAGTATTATATTGTAGGTAAAGGTAAAGTAAAGTGGCATTTGTAGTTCTGATGAAATTCCTCAAATACCTGGTTTAGGCTCAACGGATACTTCATTAGATTAAATCAGCAGTTGCTGAAGGAGTTTTATAAATCCTTGCAAAGACTGTGAAACCTGGAACCGAACCTATGTTCTTCCAAACAGTTCGTAAAACCTTTTACAAATAAAACAGTTCTTGATATTATTTAATGCTTTCTTATATGTTTGCATTTACCCTAATGTTAACTTGTGGATCTGTTGTCAGAATTTCCCTCACTGGTCAGATAAATGACTTTAAACAGGATCCTAAGAGTCTTGCACAGTACTGTATATATGATAAAATGAACGTATCCATAGTGTGTTAGTACAGTTATAAAATGCTTGTTTGAATTAAAAATCCTTTGAAAAGCTTTTGAAGGGCAGTCGGTCAGTATAGAATGATAATTTAATTGTGTGTGTCTGTATGTTGGGGTGGGGGTTGTGATACTTGAGGGCTCTTTGTAAAAGCCTCCATGACCACAGAAGGACTGAATATGTTGTGTGTTACTATGTGGACTGTGTGTTCCGGGTGAAGCAAGAGTTCTATCATAACACAAAATCTCCCACTCAGGAGAAGCCGTACTCTCTCATGATACCAGGAAACACACTCACACACACACACACCAACATCTATTAGTGTTATCAGATGGAGTTGTTGTAAGGTCGGATATTTTAGATTTATTTCAGTCCCAGAGGTCCTCTATCAGACTGACGCTCTGTCACTTACCGGACACTTACACACTCATACACACACACATACACTTGCATCTCTCTAAATTTGAGCTACCCTGCAAAGACAGCACTATTAATATTTTAAAAAATTTTAATGAATAAAATACCAGGTTTTTTTTCTACACCATTTGAACACAATAGCTGCCCTTCACACTGTGTCCTTCTATTAGGAAGAGTGGACTAATAGAAATAGTTTAAAAGTATTTGGAATGCAATCCTGTCAAATTAACTTACATTAATTTGACGGGTGAATTTGGGCCACCTTCTATGAACTGACCATTTTTTGGGTAAAAAAGAGATAACTGAATGGAGGCTTTGCTTTCTAAAGTGGAAAATAACCTAAATGTGTAGATAATACTTACTAAATAGACACAACTAACTCTGAAACCACTTCAGTTCTTCTTATTAAAATCTATCAAAACCATTTTTTTCACGTTTCAAAACATTTTCAACAATTTAAAAAGTAAGTAACCATATTTAAAATGTTATCATTTTTCTTCTCTTATTACGTGAGGTTCAAATAATTCAAATTTTATTTTTTTGAATGAATAAATTCTTGGTCTGTTTACTTAATTGTTAAAGGGATCATTTAAAAGGAAAAAGAAAATCTAACAAATATAAACTATGAAACTGAGCTGCAAAAACAGCACATTTTTCTTGCAGTGTCACACATTTACATATATCTAAGTTTTTCAGCTCTGACAACTTTTTGAATGTCACAAAAATACACAACAGAGCATTTTGTTAAAGACACGGTACCACAAGCAGCCTGTTTTATTCTAAATGATAAAGAAAGGTTAGAAAATGGTCATGTAAAATAAACTTTGATTCTTTTACTATCTAAAACCTTATAATGGATATAATGATAATGGATATAATTATATAAATGTTAGGAAAAAATATACGATAAAAAAAAAGCAAGACCTCCACATCCACTAAATGTCTAAAATTTTTGTGCCTAAAATCTATGTTTTTTGAGCTCATTCTAAATTGTAAAACACTCATATTGCTTCTTATCTGAGAAAGGAAGTAAACACATACACCTACATGTATTAGTTTTTATCAGATGGAGGTTTTCTAAGGTGTGATATTTTAGATTTATCTTGCTTCCAGAGTATCTCTATCCTCCTGACATTCTTTTAAATATACACATACACACATACACACACACACACTTTTCTTTTTGGTGTTTCCGTTTCTTTATTATCTGTTTCTGCCTCTCCAAATCGCTCTCTCTGTCCTGCTGGGTCTGACGCCTTGGCCCTGTTGTATAGGGAGCACCAGTAATAAACCTTGGAGCTTGGGCTCTTCACCGTCTCCCTCTCTCTCTCTCTCTCTCTCTCTACTCTCTCTCTCTCTCTCTCTCTCTCTCTCTCTTTCTCTCTCTCTCTACTCTCTACTCTCTCTCTCTCTCTGTCTTAGAATCTCTCTGATTCTTTGCCCAGTCCTGCGCTGTCATCCAAAATGACAAGCGACTCCCACTTACAGTCTTTCTGCCACCCCCCTTCTCTTTTGTGCACTGCCCACTGTGACAAGACTGTGCCAGAGAACCACACATGCGCGCACGCACACACACACACACACACACACACACACACACTACAGCAGACACACAGCTGGACCCCAGCTGCCTACAAAGAGAGGGGTTTGGAAATCAATGAAGGAGAATGTAGAAAAAGGGAAAGAGTTTAAATAAATTGGCACTTGGAAAAAAAAAGAAAGGAGGCAATTGAGAGGCTGAAAGCAACAGAGAGCAGGGGAGCTGGGGGGGGGGGGTGAGAGGGGAGAGACAATGGAGGAAATGAGCTGGAACCATACAACAGAATTCCAGCCTGTGCTCAAATGATAGGTCAAAGGCCATGATGACCAGAGATAACAGCCAGGTGAACTTCACATCGTTCTCTGTCATTTTCTCGTCTTGGTTCTAGTTGTAATTCTGTGTTGAGAATATTTCATTTTTAAGTGACCCCTCAAAAATCCCTGAGTGGCAGATCCTCTCTGGGTTAACCCTTAGAATTCAAGATTTATTACTGTCATTTCACAATACTATTCAAATAAAATGTAGTGCAATTACACATTTAATCATGATGTGAGTACTACAGAGAATTAAATTTGCATTCTCATATTTGCATATTTGCAGTAAGTTGCATTTGGTGTTGTTAGCAGTCTGAAATTTTTATGTTTGTTTCAATGCCCAAAAATGTGTAAATGCTGGTCAAATTCAAATGATCATTAATTATCCCCTGCTCTACTTATGAACACAGAAGTTGTGTCACACATCCAATTAAATTTCTCCTGTTTCCATTAGCCAAGAGTGTTATAATGCATATTGCATGACACCCTGCTTTAGGTTTTTTACCATAACAAAATGTTCAAAGCATCCAGGCACCTCAGTGTCCATGTCATGTAGTTCAGTAGCCCAAATTCTCCCTTTGTGGCCAATAACACCCAGTGGTTTTTAACCTCTAATACTCAGCTTTTCAGCCAAACACACCCATGCACCACAGTTAATTTCTGAGGTAGCTGGTTCTGTTTAATGTGATCCAGTCAAAGCCACTTAGAAGTTAAATGTGTTTAGGGTACATTTAAAGCTGTCCATTCCCGTTTTAATTCTGTTCTTTACTGTTGAAAATGTAAGTGCTGAAATGTAAACTGCAAAAATATTAGTATAAAATGACAGGAATTTACTTGTAGGACTCATACTATACTATTCAGTGTTTAACTGTATTACTAAACAGTTTGTTACTGAATTTGTATTGCATTTGTGTTTTTTTTCTCCTCACCCATATATGCACAGCTGTTTGAGGGTCCTCAGTTGTCCTATGTTATGTAATACATGTAAGATGTAAGGATAAAGGTAAACACTAAAAATGTAGGTAGCAAGCAAAAGCGTAGTCATTCACGCATTCTGGTACATTGCGAACAATGATGTTATCCAGTCCTACCATAAGCATCATGTTCAGTTGTATGCATTCATGCTATGTGGACTGAAAAGCTTGCGTGAATCAAAGGTCCAACTTGAATAATTACTACATGATAAATTAATTCACTAAAACACATAAAGCCGTTAGGGTAGAAATATTAAAGCATGTGTTCAAATGTTTCTTTGGGGATAAAACATTCTGCTACAAAAAAAGAACTGTTGACAAACCAAAGTAATGCTGAGAACTTCCGTCATATCATTTCAATAGTGAGAGACAGGCTGCTTAAGAATGTACAAAGTTCTCACCACTTTCCCAATCCATCTGGCATATAACGGCTAATTGCTGCAAAATGCTGTTTTTAACTTTTTAGTCGGAAAAGTTGACCTGTATCTCCCAGAATGCAAAATGCTTTACAGCAATTTGCTGTCATTGAAAAATAAATTAACAAACATAAATTTACATTAGTACATGCATGGAGCCTAAAATTCAGCTTACAGATATGTTTCTTTTTTTTACTGTTAAGAGTCCATTTCCTACATTTTTCTAGATTTATTAAGAACCAAAAACAGTCATAATTAATTGTTACAAGACCATTTCCCCACCTTTCTTTATCTCTGAGAATCTGACAGGCTGTTTTACTACTGTGTCACTTTCAAGCCTGATACATGTAAATGAGCTCTGTTCTGATGTGCTTTATTCAAAAAGCAGCCCAACATGAAATTCCCATTCGGAATGAATGGGAGGCGCTATACTTATTTCGTCTGTATAGGCAGATACATGTAAATGTATATAAATCAAAGTAATCTGTGTCTGCAGTTTCTGCATGGGGACTAGGGAGTGAATGTTTAACAGGTTTTTGCATAGTGCATCAAACACGTTTTCCCTGAAGAGATTTCAAACAGCTCACTTAAGGTAAAGGGAAGACCTGAGGGCAAAATTCAAGATGTTTTATGCACGTGACCACAGGGCTGAATTATTGCTAGTCCCTCCACCCCCTCTACAAGAGAGATATGGCTTTGATCTATAACAGTTCATCCGTAGTGTAACAGCCCTTTAACCTTTAGCTTTTAACACCACTTTGGCACTTATTACCATTTTCCAATTCAAAGTAAAGGGATGTTCTTTAGAGACATGATTTTCACTCAACAATGAAAATTCTAAATTTGTGAGACCATCTTGGTACAACAGAGAAACAAATATAGGGCAAATGAACATACAATTACTGCAAAGTGCAGACGTGCAGGCGCGCAAACGGCAGAGAGGAAGCACGACAGGCTGCAGGGTGATGGATTTCAGCTAGATCAGCCCCTAACATGAAGAATGGATTATTTTTTTCTTTAACTTCAGAAAGGTGGTGTTTTGACCAGACAGACAAAGAGAAGGAATAAAAGATGTTTTATCCTTCACCTTCTCAAATGAACACTCCGAGCTCTTTGGCTCCTTTCGTCAAGTTTGCTTAACTTTATCCGCCCTCCAAACATACTTTGGTAAGAGGCACACACCGCATCGCTTGAACCGGAAAAGACATGCCAAGCCAATAAAAGTAAGGCTCTTTTTTGTTTCCTCATGAATTGCTCAATTGCTGTGTATTAACGTTGCATGTCGCTGTCTCCCTTTGTCCTGGTGGGTTAATTGTGGAGAACTATGTTGTTGTCACTCTTCCCATGAAGCAGGCCTATGAGCGAGCGAGCAGCATTCCAGGGAACTCTCCCAGAGTCTCTGAACTGCTTGGCTGTGTGTTTTCTCTCGCCGCAGAGCACAGTCATCTGCCCTACACATGCGCATATGCCAGATGACAGGAGAGGGGGATAGAAGGATCGAAAGGAGTAGTGTGGAGGAGACATGGAAGAGAACACAGCGGATCGAAGGGGTGTGCAGATGCGTGAATGTGTGTGGGAGAGGGGCGTGTGTGTGTGTGCGTGTTTAACATCTGTACTGTACATTGCTGACGCACTCTTTGCCAAAAATCTCTTCCAGATCATATAAGTATGATATAAACGTGCAGGCATGATCAGCCCAGTACGAGCTGTTGCAGGTAATGGATAACTAGGTGATTACTAACAAAATCTGTGATTTTAATCCTGCATGCATCTGGATTATCAGCAATTAGTCACTTCAGAGTGAATGACCTTTCATATTTTGCTGTACTTGAAGATCCCTCTGTAAAAGTCGTCCTGTTAAAATCAGTTGCGCCACTTGGGAGTTCCTTCATGGTTATTAATTAAGTCATAAACACCTTAACATTATTTATAAGTGTTATAAATATAAAGGAGCAGCTGTGATTTTTTATGTCTGATGAAGATGACATCAGTGCTGACTGACTGAGAAGACAAACTACTTGGAAAGTGTTAAACACAATTTCTGAGGTAGAACTACTTATTAACGAGTGTTTAATGTGTTCACAGCCATACTGATCACCACTGATAACTAATTTTATCCATTCATAAGAACCATTCTACCCATTTTAAGAGCTGTCTTACTGTAAAGTGGTTTTATACTATGATTTTGCTTTGAGAGAAAAAAACAACATGCAAATATAACACATGGACATATAGTAACAATGTTGGTAGTTTCACATGTTTTCTTTCTTATCCGGTTGATCTCGCAGCAGTCTGTATTTCTGGAGCTATGCTGTGAATCATAAAAAATCTCTACTAAAACTGCAAGTTGTTTGACTAAAATGCAGTGACAGTATTTTAAAGTGACCATGATAACAAAATCATGAGTTGAGCATCTTTCTATTCATTATTATTGAATATCAGCCCATGTCTAAAAGCTCCTGTCCCATAACATCAGTGTTAACATCCAGGTCATCCAAGTTTCAGACCTTGCTGTGTGGAAAGTGTCCAGCCATTTGGGTACACACATACTTTATCCCATACAAACTGACTCATCGGATCCCAGCAAATTACATTACCGAATCTCCTCTGGTACTAAATACCCCAACTCAGATGGTCCGCAACAGCTAATGGTAGCACGATGTGACCGTACCCTGAAGCGTTATGAATGTTATGCCTTCAGTATCTTCCTTCAGGGAACATAACTGTACCATTCTCCATTACAGTTATGTCATTTAAGTTTGAATCCATTTATCCTATTTATCCGCCTTTTTATTTTATCTTTAAATTAGGGAAAGATAAATATGGCCCTTTCTCTGTGAAAATGATATTTAGGACCCTGATGTTGCTTTGACAGTATATTCCAGACAGTATAAGCTTAGATATAACAGGATAAAAACATGATTAGAGACTAAAGACTTGACATGCCCTGGCCCTTGTTGCCACACAAAGGCAGTTGGCCATCCCTATAAATATATGTGTTAAATTATGTGTGACAAATGTATAACTATAGAACACGCAGGAACTCGCCAGTGCTGCAAAAGCACGTTGCTGTCACCCTGGCTGTCACTGGCTTACAGTACTCTGACCAAAAGTTAGTTGAAAGGCCATTTCCAAGAAACATGCCGTCACTAGCCTGCGGCTAACAGCTCAACTGATGCATCAGCCAGGAACATTATCGCCTAATACAGGAACTGCACAACTTGTGAAGAGTGACAGACTCCTTGCACTGTCCACTTCTGCAGAGTTTAGTACAGTGTGTGTGTGTGTGTGTGTGTGTGTGTGTGTGTGTGTGTGTGTGGGTGTGTGTGTGTGTGTGTGTGTGTGTGTGCG
>JBBPCX010000114.1:23281153-23297457 GCA_037974365.1 Hydrocynus forskahlii | reverse complement strand
ATGTGTGTATATGTGTGTGCGTGTGCGTGTGTGTGTGTGTGCGTGTGTGTGTGTGTGTATGTGAAGGTGGGGTACATGGTAGCATTAGCCCTGTTAGCCTGTAGAGGCTCACATGGGGGTGTGATGTTGACAAAGCTAACACCTCAGGGTGCATTCTAATGAGGAACCTCTCTCACACCAGACTGACACACACACACACACGCACACACACACACACACACACACATACCCCAAAACACAAGAACATATACTTATTCTTTATCTCAAAGCGAGGGAATCTATCCACTTTTCTTTAGACTTCTCACAAGAGAGTATGTGAACACGGGTCATATTTTAATTTTAGGCAGTAAGATCACTCTCCAAGAGTTTAAGTGACTCCTGCAGAGACTTCCATTCAGTCTGGCGGAAGTCAATGTTACAGTTAAAGGGCCCATATCATGGAAAACTGAATTTAAAAAGTTATATGTATCAAGATATATTGAGATACATAAAGTTACACATCACTCCCCAGTCCATACGACCCATATATATGAAAAAAGCTGTAAAACAGGTTGCTTTGAATTGTTTTTGTGATGCCACTTAAAACTGACACAATAACATATGTCTGCCTATTCAGCCCACAGCATGATTAACCCTGCCCATTCACTCTGAAATTGTATAAGAAATATGAAATACTTCAGGTTGGACACTTTTTGCAGATGGCACAATACAGGCCAACCAATGAGAACAAAGCTAATTTACATATGTCCATTCTAAAGGCTAATAAAACGGATAATGTTTCATTCTTAAAGAGTGGTTGGATAAAAAATTGCTTAGGACTGTTTGCTCCTCTGTGAACACCAAAGAATTAAATTCAGGAAAATGTAGGACAGAGGCGCTTTAAAGAAAAATCCTGATAGAATCTCTCTTACTTCTTAAAACATTTGTTCTCAGTGTCAGTCCTGTGTTCAATCAAGTGGGTTAAAGCAAAGAAAAATCTCAAATTATTCAAGCAACAAAAAAATTGTACCCAACAAGTAATTTCATGAAAACTGTTCGAGTAAGTGGTGTTCCAGGACCTCGACCCGCTGGCCTCACCACTGCCTGCAGCAGTCACCATCACTCAGCTGTGTTATGAGCACAACACTATATAAAATAATCCACAGCGTATTTTATAACTGGCCGGAAAAGTAGCTCTTCTTCAAATAAAATACTGAAAAATGTATGATAATAAAATTGGTCCAATAAAAGTTTCCCTTAAGTGTCTTCCGAGAGTGCCTAAAATTAAACCTATAATTTATCGCTTGGTTTGATTTATTACCAGATAAATCACAAATAACTACATGGAAAGTATCTCCTGGAAAAAACTGTCTTTGATTATTTTTGATCATTTGATTTTTGTTTCCCCACTGAAACAAACAGACTAAATGAATGGAGAACAAATAAATCAACTAGCAAATTATTTACTGAAGAAGCTCTAAACACATGACTGTTCCATTTATTGTAATGCAATGGTTTCAAATACAAATTATAAATGTGTGCCTTCAGGACACGTTATAAATACAAGATAAATTTGCTTGTCTTGCAACACAATATAAAATGATTTTTATATATCTTCTGATTGATTATGTCAATTCAGTGCTCATTCTAGAGATGATTACGCTGGAAAAAGTGATTAAAAGTGAGAGGATCTGAGGTTTTGCCTCACAGAACTCTGCTCCGCACTCACTGGAAGTGTGTTAGACCACATGTAGAGAACTAAATCCAGTATAAACATGTTTTCCTCCATTTACGCGTCACTTGTTATCCTTCTTTCTCTGGAATTAAAAAGATGAAACGAGTCGCTAGCAGATTAAAGTTAACGAACATTTTCTATGCAGCTTAAGCGAGTTTGCACGCCGTCAGCTGTTGCGCCAAGTGATAAATTCAGAAGCGGCTATTCCATCCACCCGCGGGTCTCTGCGCTCCCCCTGCCCGCCTCCCCTCCTCCCAGCCCGGCCTCAGTGAGGCTGGATGAGGGTGCAAGTTTGGAAACGTGCAGAAAAGTGAATCCCCCTTTTGCAAAGCCCCCCAGGTTGACCCCGAGCGTACCTCTGTTCCTGCGTGGGTTCGCCTGCTTCCTCCGCTTCCCTCCTCTCTCCTCCGCCATCTCCACTCTCACGCGCTCCGGGCTCTCCAGCCGCGCGCCACAGCCGCGCGCTCCAGCGATGATGATGTCACGAGGGGCCGGACGGACGCAGTACGTGTGTGTGTGTGTGTGTGTGTGTGTGTGTGTGTGTGTGAGGGTTACTGTTCTTGACTGATGCTGAATGTGCACTGAATAGTCCAAGTGTTAATAATAATACGTGACAAGGACAACATTAGTAATATGTGAGAATAAACAAATAGGATAAAAAAGGGATCGTCCACACTGACCAGCACGAGCTCACATGACTAGACTTCAACAAACAAACAAATACAAATAAATGAATAAAAACAGTAGCAGAAAAGCCTGTTTCAGATACTCAGATAATTAAGAAGGTGTGACTCATATGTGAGAATAAACAAATAGGATAGAAGTTGATCGTCCACACTGACCAGCACGAGCTCACATGACTGGACGTCAAGAGTAATAAATAAACAAACAAACAAACAGTACCAGAAAAGTCTGTTTCAGGCACTGGACATTAAACCTGGCGTTATTGCCAGAAGTCCAACTCTGCTTCTGTATTGAGAGGCGTGTGTGTGTGTGTGTGTGTGCTTTTGTGAGTGTGTTCTGTCTGTACCCCCCCCCCCGATCTGCTGTATTTTTAGTTAATACCCACCAACCCCCCACCTCCAAACCCCTCGCGCTGCTGATCGCTGGAGGAAGTGTTGCATTGGTCCTGCTTTGTGTGAAATGATGGGACAATAATCTGTTTAGCAACTGAAAAACACATCGGAAAAACAACAGCAGCACATTCACACACACACACACACACAGCCCTATGGCGCAACGGCATGATGATGGGTGAAATTGAATTATTTTTTAATTATTGACGCACACGTTTATTATTGGTCAACACAGAAAAACAAACAAACAGTTTTGGTTCTTCTTAAGAAACATAAAATTGAAAAAGAAACCTTTAAAAAACTTTATACAAAACTAATAACAACAACAATAAGAACAACAACAATAATAATAAGTATTATTATTATTATTGTTGTTGTTGTTGTTGTTATTATTGTTGTTGTTGTTATTATGTTTGCACAGTGAAGAGTTCTAATTAAAATCAGAAGGCACCATCACCAGTGTAATTCTGTATTTAATGTTGAAATCACTGTGTCATCAGATCTTAAATTGACATGTTTTGCAGGATGTGGGTGAGGTGGGTCTGATTCAGGACCCTCTTCAAAGTTCTTTATCTCGTGTTCCTGATTTATAGATACAGTTTGTGTAAAACTCATTGAAAGTCCTCGTAAAAGACTAAAAAAGTCCACCATGCTAATTGTTCCCACAGAATTACTGTTATTTGGGGAGATTCATGTAATTGAAAACAACAGTTCATAGAAATTCTTGCCCACTTTCACCAAGACCTGGAAAACTGTGAATCCTTTACTTCAGTCACTTGATTTAGGTACTTTTATGGCAGTTAGGTATAAAACATGTGACATCAGAGCACTTGACTTCTGCATTGCTTTCACATAAAACCTCTCTAACACACACACACACACACACACACAGATACACACAGACACACACACACAGGACTGACAGTAAAATCACCCTAATCTTCCTGCTGACCCTCTGGAGTTGCTAATAGACATTTGTCCTTTCAGGAGCATAAAAAAGGAGGATTCCAGGTGGAGAAAAGAAAGAGAAAGAGAGAGGGATAAGAGGTCACAGGCCTTTTGTTCACGAGAGGAAAGGAGGTGGAGAAGGCATAAGAAAGCAACACCCTGCTGTGGATCAGGGATGAGAGAGGGAGGAGGTGAAAGGAGGGATAATTCTGCTCTTCACTTTGTTGGGTTTACACAGAAAACCTTAAGGGCCCACATGAGCTAATAGCCGCATACCATCACTGTACTAAATCTAAAACTGTATAGAAGGAAAAAAGTAAACTTTAACGTATTGGGAGGGAAGATCTGTAAAATGTATTTGTTTTAATTTAAATACATTTATACTTCTATTGGTTCACACAGGGTTGAGAACAGCTACTGTTTTTAATCAGCCATTTTCTGAAAAATAAAAACCATCGAGTTATGAAGTTCTGAAAAGTCTGCCAGAATGTGTACTCTTAAAAATAAAGGTGCCATAAAGGTTTCTTTGCAGAACCAGTTTTAGCTCCATACAGTACATTTCAATTGGTGTTTTTTGAGAGGCCTAATTTAATAAATGAGATGTGCAAGTGTAAAGGCTCTTAAACTGGTACAGTTTTAGGGGTTCTTAGAGGTTTCTAGAGGTTCTTTAAACCTCCAGTGCTTCACTCTCACTAATCCTCACTAATGGTTCTTTAGAAGGGGTTCTTCTGTAGCATTGCTCAAAGAACCATCTGTGATGCCTAGAGAGTTTCTGAGGACTGTGTTATTTTTTTAGTGTATTTTGTTTGAGTGTATTTTTGGGAGTCCAGAGGTTACTAAATGATGGTGGCTATTGAGTTGAGGAATCTGGGCACCAAATGGTCAAACACATACACACACACAGGAGAGCCCAGGGTGGGGTGTTCCATAGGGAGTTTGACTATGTTTCTGAGTGGTGTGTGTGTGTGTGTAGGTCTGGTAGGGGTTCAGAGAGAGAGCACAGGGAGGAGCCTCCCCAAGAGCATATTAAGCAGCAGTTAATTATATGCCCACAGTTGTGACAAAGAAAAGAAAAAAAGAAGCTTTCACTTGAATGGCAAGAAAAGAAAAGTCATTATCCTCACCTCACTTTTTCGCATGTGAAAACCTCCGCTTGCCATTTCCATTTGTATCCCCGAGCTCAGCGCCATGCATTCGGGCTTAAGTTGAGGTTGCAGTGCTGGAGTTAGTTAACCCTCTGCACTGTCTCTTTACAGTTTGATTTCATTATTAAATTGCATGGATCTCTACTACGGATTAATGGAGAGCATCTCACTGAGGAGCCCAGCTGTGATCATAAAATATGCATTGGTAGATGGGTCATGCTGAATACGTGATGCTTTTCTTAAAGGAATGTGTGAATAGTGGGGGGGCGGCACAAAACAAGTGATAACTTACTGTTAGGGTGAGCGATGAATGGATATACAAAGACAACAGCATGTGGAATAAATGGAAGAACAGAGGGAGAACTGACTCAGAGAAATATAAGCCAAAGTGGAGCTTTCTCTAGTGCTATACAAAGACATAAAGGCGCAGTGCAAGCTCACTGGGACTTACCCCAGGGTTCCAAGGACCAGTGGTCACAAAAGTACACACCGTCCAGGAAAATCTTTCCCTTGAACTTATATCAAAAAGAGGGCAAATTGGAGAATATTGTGTCCCAGGCTGAAGTAGCAGTGAAATAACTAAAGCAGAAGGAACTTTGTACAAATCAAAACCTTTTCCTATTCCTGCAGTAAATCTGAGGGATGCCCAAGACCCAGAGTTTCGCTGTTGGCTCCATCTAGTGTTCCTTAAATCAAGGGTTCCCAAGCTTTTTTTCAGCAAGGGACCCCTTTCAGTGTGAAAAAAATCCCTTACACTTCAGGTCTTCAAATGTTAAACACATTAGGGATGTGCAACACCATGTTTTTCTGAGCATATTGTAAATGTTATCAGCTCTTAAAGAAGACTAATCACAAGAGACCATAATTACTCAAACTGGACTTAGTGTTGAGCAGACTGGGAAGAGTTCATCAAATCAGTATACCATTTTAAATGTGGCACTATCTGGGCTTTTGTTTTTTCTGTACCCACTTATCAAACCTCAGAAAAAGTACAGTGATGCATAAAAATTGTGCTGTTTTTTTGTATATTTTTGTATATAGCCCACCCACAATTCATTTTCAGTTTTTTCCCCACTGGCTAATTTGTAACAATGTGAAAAAACATTTTTCTTTCTCATTTTTTTTTGTGAAAAGTGATCAATAGTTATAAAAAACAAAGTGTCCCAGTAATCATGACATGCACATAAAAGATGCTTCACAATACATGATTTGCTTCCATCACAGACTGTGTTTATTAATAAACAGGTAAAATATAGTACCTTTACTTTTGTATAAAAATGTAGAAAATGGTATGCAAAAAATATATCACTTGCTTTCCTGTAAATAGGTGTAATAACTGCTAGCATAAAAAATTGCATGACTACATTAATGATCTTTTGCCAGCAAAAAAGTTTGAACTGTGACAGATATCAGAACACACAGAAATGCAAAATCCACAAACTGTTTTCTTTTTAAATTTTCTTTTTAAAAAAAGAAAGAAATGTTAAAAAAATTACATTCTCTATCAGCACTATGAAGGCACTGCCGCATGACTGTATTATGAAAGGGTGCACATGCACTCTTCTCAGTGCCAATCATCTTTGGTATGCCATGGACAGCTGTAAGACAACACTGGGATTTGTTAGGGGGGGGGTTAAAACCATACCCTGCCTTGTTGTAATACTTAAAAGTAAAGAGTTCTTCACACTGTTGTGAGGCATCATGTGACTAAAGTGTGCCAAAACAAAGGACATGAAGACCTTTAGCTTGTCAACTGGATACCGCCTGAAATGTAATACCATACATCATACTGTAAAAAAAACTACACCAAAACAGAATAATCTGTTTTTTCATAATTTTTCTTCAGCTCAGTGCTGTTGTCAGTGCAATGCTAAGAGGCTAGCTTGTATGATGTGGTGTAGTTTTGAGCCTGGAAACACCAAGGAGATGCAACAAATGATTAATTTAGCTAGCTTATCATCACAGTACGGCGAGAATGACACACTGCAATGACAAAGAGCAATTTCAATCTATTCTGGAGCAATTATAAATGTAATTCTACTTGTTCTGTTTAACTTTAGCATTGAATGCTGAAATCGTATCTGAAGTCCTGACTCATATATGTCTTCAGTAAACCAAAGATATTTCCATTTTAACAAAATGCCATAATTTTGTCAGAGCAAATCGGCTTAGTGCATCCAGGCCTTTAGAACATGTAACAGTAGCTCAGTGCCATTTGACTAAAGCTACCTTTCTGAAAACAAATGAGAAGAAAAACAAGAAAACAAACATGAAAGTCCATTTAAGTCTAATGGGTCCCACTAGATTAAAACTTAGTTCTTCCATCTTGCCATATTCACTTGTATAATCATCAGCAATACTAACAACTGATAAGGCTTTGAATACTGCACTGCGCATAGGCATTATGACTATTGGTCATTAAGAGATTCAGAGTTTTGTCCCTCCTCTGCACACCTGTATGACTGCTTCTATCTTTCTCTTAACAATAACTCATGTACTTGTAAGGAATCACTAGCCACAAAAGGCAAAGGCACTTAAGACCTGTTGTACCAGTCACTTGAGAGAGGTTGTAGAGGGGTTGTAGAGTACCTAAAACTAAAATGTGCTCTCTAACAGTCTCACTACACCCCATACATTTCATAAAGCAGATGATAGGTTTCTTGTATCATTGTCTCAATATACAGTCCATTGCTGATTTAAAGGATAATATATTTACATTTAAACAAATTGTTTCATTATCAACAGTCCCATCATGGCAACTGGAATGCCCCTTTCGTTCTGATAATGAAACCCAATGTAATGTTTGGAAGATCATTATTTAACAAACCAAACCAACAAACAAATAGAAATGGCAAGATCCTGTTGAGAAGCAGAATCACTGCATTCTAGGAGACCGGCCCAGTCTAGTGCGACTCACTGCAAAAAGTGAGTGGAAGGTCTACGGGAACCTTTGGTTTCATTGAGGATCATTCACTGGAGTCCAGTTAGTTTGAAATCACCAGAATGATGGTCCATCTTATGACTCACAACAACATGTGAATTGACCCTTTAAGACAGCGTGTTCAGATACTTGTTCTCCCCAGCAAGGGACGTCAGCATAGAGGTCATATCCCCAATGGCCATGTTGGAGAGGCCAGAAGGCAGAGTGATGGAGTTCTGGGGAGTGGTAAGACGGGAAGATGCCTGAGAAGAGGTCTGGTGCCCCAGGGCCGGGTTTACTGGGCTGTAGGATGAAGGCTCTGGGTCATCAATTATGGAAGCAAAGTCAATCTGAGCATTCTCTAAGTCCAGGTTTTCCAAGGTATTGGATATGGGTGCAGACTCAGGATAGGCCAGTGAGGCAGTCTTTGTAGAAGGGTCTATTCCTGCAAGGTGCTGTTGGGGTAGGCATGATCCATCCTGGGGTTCCAAGGGCTTATCCACATTGTGATGCATGTGGATCTGGCCAGAGTAGTAGAAATTTTCGGTGTGTTGTTGCTGTTGCTGAACAGGTGGTAACCTTATTCCTCTCCTGGGACTAGCAGTAGAATGGCTAGGACTCAAGTTAGGTGGGCTACCCAGGTATGCTCCACTTGCCTGTTGGGAAAGACTGTTCTGACGACTCAGTGGCTTTCTACTCTGTGGTGGATGTGGCACCATATCATGACCATAGCAAGAACCCTGCATGCCACCCATCTGTTCCTTGACCGGCATTGAACTGGATACTTGACTGTGTGCTGGGGGACTTATGATATTCTGATTTGAGTAACCTTGGTAACTGTTATGATAGAGGTTTGGATTAGGCTGCTGATTTTGAGGGCTATGCTGCATCATGCCTGGTTGCCCTCTCATTTCAATGCTTTCTGACTTCCCAGAGAGACTGCTGTCTGCTGCTTGTTGCTCTTGGTGCTGTTCCCAAAGGAGTGCTTGCTGTGATTGCACATAGTTTCGGACCATCATCTCTTTAACCTGCAGCATTGGTGTCTGTGATCTCCGGCCCTCCGTGAGCACAGAGCCTGCACAGCCAAGACTCAGACTTCCACCACTAGGGAATGATCCAGTCTGGCTTTGCTGCTGCCCATGACCTGACTGGACCTTCATCTGACCATGGAATTCACAGCTGGGGTTTGAGGATTTGCCCATTAAACCCTGCTCTTGTGTTTGTGGTGAGTATCCTTGCTGGCATAACTCCATGGCATTAGCCTGGCGGTGCTGTAGGAGAGGCTTGGCATTCTGGCAGGCATTAGACCCTCCCATGGCTGGATGGAACTGTTCTGGTTTGATAGTGACTCTTTGATGGTTATGATCAGCATTGGGATCATACATCCCTTGAGGATACTGCTGTGTCTGCATTCCTGTGTCTTGGAACTGCATTCCTACTTGTACACCCACATGAGGATTCTGGAGCTGACTGTTCTGTCCCCAGGGTCCTGTTCCATCGCTGGGTTGACCCAGGTTTGGGTAATGTGGCCCAGATGGGCTGAGCTGACAGTTGCTCATACTGTACTCTGCTTGCTGGAGGAGGCTGTTTGACATGTCATTCTGACTTATTGCTCCTCCAGCACCAATATCCCCACGCTGGCCCTGGTACTGGTAGGATGGATCCATGCATCCTATGCCTTCATGTCCAGGGGATAGCTGATTGCCTGGGTGAGGATGGTGCTGAGACTGCTGGTAGCTCATATAGGCCCTGTCTCCACCTTGTATCGTACTGCCCTGATCTCTGCGCTCTGTGGGGTTCCCTTGAGGCTCCATGGCCATTGCCTCCATCATCACATTCTCAGTAATGCTTGGTGGTCGTGGTGAGTACATGTGCCTTGTGAGGTTGACATCTGACCCACAATGCTGCAAGGCATTGCGACGTCCCATCATTGCCATGTTACTCAAACTGTTGAAGCGTTGCACTTTGGGCAGACTTTGAGAGTCACCGCCAGAGCGTACTGGATCACTGGCACGCCGTGTGTTGTTGCCAGGAGCCTGGTGTGGGTAGATTATCCCTGTGCCATACTCGGTATTAGAACTGTGTCGTCTGGCACCCCCTTGATGAAGGAATGGTGGCAATGGTTGCCCCTGGTACTCATTCATAAAACCACCACGTCTACCAGCATTCCCAGGCTGATCCATATTGGGCAGAGGTGTTGGTGGTGGGCCACCAGTTGCTGCTGCATAT
Source organism: Hydrocynus forskahlii (assembly GCA_037974365.1). NCBI lineage: Eukaryota > Metazoa > Chordata > Actinopteri > Characiformes > Alestidae > Hydrocynus > Hydrocynus forskahlii. The sequence continues at coordinate 23,287,425 of JBBPCX010000114.1, read as the reverse complement.
TTAGCTTTCAAACTATACTGCTGTGCAGGAGTAAGACTAGGTAGACCAGGTAGCGCACTAGCACTCTGACACAACCCAGTTTTTCGGCTGCTCTCTGGTGATAATGGGTCCCCACCTACATCATTTCCCATGACAGGCTGGCAATGACCACCCGTTCCCACCTGAGATACCTCACTGGAGCGTCGGCTTGACAGGTAAGGGGAAACCATGGAGGATCGTCGGCTGACGGTGTAGGCAGAGCTAAGGCTACTGGTGCCACTTCCACGGCGGTCATTAGGTGGACATGGCATACCTATTCCACCAATTCCACTCATCACTCCTCCACCAAGCTCAGGGTTAGAGAGTTCCATCACACGACGGTTGGAAAGCAAGGGGGAGGGGGCACACATGGCCATCATCTCACCTGAAGCTGAGGAGAGAAACAAAAAATGGTGGGTAAACTACTGCCATTAAAAACCTTAACCTAACCAACTGGAAAAAAATTATAAATACTACAGGCAGTATAGTTTCACCATATCCTTGCTGTAAACATCTATTGATTTGTATCTGTTGGAGGCATATTACTGGAAAGATATATTTACAGACAGAGTAAAATCATTCATAAAACCATTTCTATGTCCCCGATTTACTACATCCCCTCTACCTGAAAGTGTTGGTAGCTTATTCCCTGCACCCCGGCCTGGTGGTGTCTGTCTGCGGATCTGCTTCAGTTTATCAATCTTTAAATTCTCCAGCCTCTTCAGGGCCTGGGCAGACATGCCCATGCCCCCAGAGCCCACTCCTCCATTAGGCTCTGTTGTACTGTTGCCCCCTCCGTCCTCTAATGCTGTCAGGTCCTCCAGACTCCCTGCTGCATTCAGGTTCATCTCCACACCGCTGTCGTTATTGTTGGCGCTCCCCAGTGGCGAGCGCTCACTACTGCAGGATGACTGGCCACCAGGACTTGGCTGAGACTTCTAGTAGATGCATAACAGAGACAAAGTCAGTCAAGAACAAGATAAAAAATACTTTGTAACAGATTTGATTTGAACTGCAACAACATCCAATAATAATATCTAATAAATACCAAAGAGAAGTATTAAAGAGGATAAAATATGTAAAAGGAAGAGAAAAGTATCTCACTGTATATATGTCAACAATATCTCACCATTGTAGTTTCAGGAGCTAATAGTTTGCAGTCTTCTCTGGTTTTTTCCTCTTTTTCTACCAGCAACTCTGAACCTTGTCCTGCAGGGGTCTGCGCAGAGCCAGGGGGTCGAGGACCTGTATCACCACGGTGCTTCTTAGTGATGTGAGCTTCAGGCCCATGGACTGTCTTCACATGCTTACGCAGAGAGCTTGGGTCTGTGTAACGTTTTGTACATCCAGGGATCTTGCACACATAGGGTTTCTAAGGATGAGAAGTACACATAAGTATAAGAGGCGAGTGGCTGTGCATATCCAAGATTGTGTGAGCATGCCTTTGTGCTTTGTGTTTGGTTTGTACCTCATTGGAGTGTGTTCTGTTCTGGTGCTTGGCACGGTCAGAGGCGTTGGAGAAAGCTTTGTTACATCCTTCGTGCTCACACACGTATGGTTTTTCCCCGGTGTGTGAGCGCAGGTGAGTTTTCAGGTTCTCCAGACGAGAGTATGCCTTATTGCAACCCTCAAACTAACACACACACCAAGACATAAGGTCAAGTGCTTTTAAGAGACTACATGTGTATTCAAACCGAACACGTTATCAGTTACACACACTCCCACGCCCACATATATGGATACTCACAGTGCACTTGTGAGGTTTTTCCCCGGTGTGTCTGCGCATGTGCACCACCAGCATGTACTGAGCTTTAAAAGGTCTCTGCTCCCGGGAGCAATCCTTCCAGTGGCACACAAACTCCTTCTTCTCACCATGAATATGTTCATTGTTGATGTGCTGGAGAGAAAAACAGTAAAATATTTTTAATCAAAGAGGACAGAATGACTGAAAGAGTATGAAAAATTTGGTACCTGTGGCCAGCACAACCAAACACAATACGAACAGACCTGATAATCTACAATGCAAATAAATACATGTATGTTATAATAATCAAAAGAATCTTGAAATGTATGTCAGGTTTCTGTATCTAGCCATTTATTCATGATGGATAAATTAATGTGTACAAAAAAGAATAGAATGCACTGAATATATAAACATAATTACCTAGGTACGTCAGTTACTCGTGCTTTTTGCCCGACCAATCAATGAACTTTTTTTAGTACATTTTTTTAGTACAATGTTTTTTTATTAGTACATAATTAACATAGTAATATTTGTTGTGCGTTATACAATATCTACAAAATTAAATAATACTTGGTTAAATTAATATGTTTAATTTTTTGCAGGTGAAAAACAAACAGCAGTACCACTACAGTACAGTGGGGGACTCAAGCCACTTGTTGAAAACCACTGGCATAGCCAGGGGTTGACATAAGTGGTATGCAAATGCGTGGTAGTTTTCAGTCGTCACAGCGCAAAAATTATGTCAACCCCTGGGCATAGCACATTACACAAAGACTCCCCCATCAAGCTCCATTTTCTGGCCCTGTCATCTGTCTTACATGCACAAGCTGCTCCTGAGTGTCAAACTCTTTGCTGCAGCTTTCCCAGTGACAGTTGGTCTCATAGATAGCCTCTGGCTCTGGTTTCTCCTCTTTGTCTAGATCATCTCGGCCTTCTAGAAGTCCAAGAAGAGGATCCTGCAAAAACACACATTCCATGTTGAAATGGTATGAAATGAATTTGCTATTCATTTTCCATGTACATTAGTTTACCAGTGTCTAAAGCGTGTAAAGTACTAGGGGTGAAGTGTGTTAAGTTTAGGAACAAACACAGTCAAAGCAACAGTAGAAAGTAAATGAAGTAAATCAAAAACCCAGTTGCCACACTTGGTGTAGACCACTGATTGTGCAAAGGCATTTGTTTAGAAACTGTGTAACTAGTGTTAATTAGTGTGCTATGCTAATTAGGACCTAGAAGGCACATAGTACATTGGACCTAGAAGGCACATTGTACTAGATTTGGACTGTTAAAAGAGATTAATTAGAACAGTTAGGATGTAATACCTGAGTTCCAGTGGAGGATGGACTTGCCACATCTCCCTCTGAATGCTCTTCTAAACTCTTCACGGTTATGCCATCCATCACGCTACCTAAGATAGGTTCTGTCTTCAGCTAGACGCACACCATAACGAGTCAGATCACGGATCAACTCATGATAGGGTAAAATTGTGAGAAAGCACAAGACGTTGTCTTACATGTCCATGTTTTGGGGGTGCGTGTAGGCGGGGGTTGTGGGGAGGCAGACGAGTTGTATGCCCAACTGGACCAGAGGAGTGACCAAGTGGAGCGCCATACATGTTCCCCTGAGGCCTGGATTGGTAGCTCATTGAGGGTGAGTAGCCCATTGATGGACTGCAGGCAAGGAGAAAACACATATCTTAATTAAGCACTACTAGTGTTGCAGCCTAAGAGTCTAGTCATGATAGCGCAATGAAACTAAAACTGTTAAATGCATAGCAATCGAATTTACAAGAATGCAGTAAAAAGTAGCAACACTTGTTTTGTTTATAAAAAAAAGTTAATTTGTGAGCTGGTGAGGAGAACACCGGTTTGGTTCCAGATTTCTCCTCAGTTCCTCCAGCTGTTGCTTGGATTTGTGAAATTCTAGCAGCAGCTCCTGATTTTATTTAATAACTGAGACAAACTAGGGTTCTGGTGGAAACCTACGAGTAATACTGGACTTCCACAAGGAATAAATAGAAATAACAGCATACAGTAAATACACTGTAGCTAAAACCATTATTTACTGTATAATGCTACTTGTGTTTATTCCTTTTAAGTTTATTTAGTATATTTAGTAATATTAATGTGAAAAGAAACACTCACTGCTCCTCTACACGATTTTCAAATATTATTTTCGCAGGTGCCCCGAGACTTTTGCATAGTACTGTATGTTGCGGCATATTCTAACAGTGTAATCTTACTGCATATGTCATTTACCTCATGGAAGCCACTGATAGGTGTCCATATGAGCTGGCGGCATTTTGCCCACATCGAGAGTTAACAAAGGCTACCAGAGAGTTGGGAGAGGTACGAATAACCGTCTGTAGGTCCACACTGGCATCAGAAAGGGGAGAGATGGACAGTGCACGCTTCTTACTCAGCTTTAATATGGAACGAGGAGTGGAGAAACGCGATCCTGGAGGACAGAGAGAAAAAACGTTCTGTTGCTAGATTTCAGACACTTCGCTTAAATTGAACAATGTGTTTAACTGCTGTAATTGAACAGAAATAAGGTATGCAGGTTGTTACAGTTAGAAATCTTAGGTCATGTGTGTCATACAGAAGTAATCTCTCACCATCTCCTGAACCCATGTGTTCCGAGCCTGCTTGGTTGTGAGGGAAACCATGATGAGCTGACATCATGCTGCTTTGGCTACAGTAGGGGGTGCCGTTGCCTCCTAAGACATGCAGAGAAAACATGAGGTGAGCTTAAGGATCCCTCAGCTGAAGACTTCCCTTTGTGGTTTCTTACATTTTCCTTATGATACTAAAGATTGCTGAAGAATCAAGTTCATTTATACAGCACATTGTTAAACACGAAGGTCATTCAATATGCTTTACAAGAATAGAATAAAAATATTAATAAATCAGGAAGCATTAAATTAGTAGGAAAGTAAAAATAAAAGGAAGAAATAAAATAAGAGCAAAGTGGAGGAGAACAGTGCAGTTTTAGCAGCTTTTTAAAGCTACGGTTGGTGCAGATCTGCTACTGATGGGCAGACGGTTGAGCAGCATAGTGGATAAACACCATTTCACCTCGTTTAGTTTAAGATCTTTCTACCACTGGCTTACCTGCTCTTGTAGATCTAAGAGACCCACCAGGATTGTATACATCAAACCTATCAGAGATGTATTTAAGGACTAAACCATGGAGTGACTTGGACAAGAGAGGTTTATTCTGCTTCTTCTGGCCTCTTCCATCACTCTTTCTCCAAGCCTATCAGTCCGGAATGTACTGCAACATGATGTTAAGGCAGTGGCACTTACCATCAGGTGGTGGCATGTTGCGGTGTCCCAACATGCCGAGAGGTGGGGGTCCTTGATGGGATCGCATGTAGGGATCCATGCAGGGCCCAGGGGTGAGGGATGAATTGTACATTGCTCTGCTCTGTGGAGGCTGAGGCTGGCCACAAGGGGGCGCCACACAGACGGGCGACACCTCACTGTACAACGATCTTACTGACGGCGCCAGACTGCAAACATTCAAAGGTCAAAACTAAGCTTTTTGAACACAGAAATGTGTGGCAGTGTGTTCAAGCATTGTGGTCTTAACCTTAGTATCATCAGCATTACAGAAGACCTGTGAGTACAGCTTAGACAGTGGGAGGTGGGAGGTGCTGTGTGTGTGTATATGTGTGTGTGTGTGTGTGTGTGTGTGTGTGTGTGTGTGTGTGTGTGTGTGTGTTTGTGGTGGGGGGATGGAGGGGTGAGGGGATGCACATTGCAACTATTTTCTATTGCTGGTTTTTGGAGGAACATAAACATGAAAAGTTGACGTGAGAAAAGGCATGTGTCCCAAACCAGATAACAGAACATATATATTTAATTACATTTTTGCACACTGAACAGGTCTTGCTTCCTTTTTTAACGAGTGCTTATTTTCAATATGCTTTTTTTCTGTATATTTGTTTAACCTTAGAATAGCCTCTCTAATTTAATTTAAATTATTTGATAACTCTGTTGCACTTTATTGTCTCAGGTTGATTCGGCTGCACATTTCACTACATGATGTACTTGTATAACTATGTATGTGACAAATAAAGAATCTTGAATCTTGAATCTCTCTCAGTGCGTACAGTGTGTCGGTTTAGATGTGGTTTTGAATAGTAAATAAAATGGCTGTACTTGTATCATATACAAGGCGACCCCTGGTTCATGTCTCCACCACTGTGAAGAGTCGATGTTTCTTTTCAATTACCATCAATCTCAAAGCGCATTATATTACTCTAAATGCAGGGTGGAGATGACAATACTTTTACTATATTGTAATGTAACCTCTTGGCCACTGGGTGGTGCCAAGTGCTTCAGTTCTGAGATCTGAAGCAAGTCTGAGAGCAGTACAGGGGATTTCCCACATTCCTTCAATTATGTATCTTCCTTTCCGCCTGTCTCCCTCTCTCTCTCTCTCTCTCTCTCTCTCTCTCTCTCACACACACACACACACACACACACACACACACACACACACA
>JBBPCX010000114.1:23261196-23276859 GCA_037974365.1 Hydrocynus forskahlii | reverse complement strand
AGAGAGAGAGAGAGAGAGAGAGAGAGAGAGAGAGAGAGAGATAGATAGATAGATATCATCATTTCCAAAAATATAATCTTTTTAATTCTGTCACATGTTCAGAAATGACTGTTTACATAAATGAGCAATAAAAAATCCAATTAAAAGCAATATTATGCCCAAATGTAGTGTATATATAAAGAGTAGTGTACTTTACAATAGCATACATCACAGATCAATTGTGTATTTTTTTACTTTCTCTTTTCCTCTACTTCTTTCTCTCCTCTTTTCCATCATTCTCTCCTCCTTGAAACACTTTCAGCTCTCTTTGTATCTCTGTTCTCTGTGTCTGGAGCATGAACAGTTTGAAACTGTGCCTGCACGTCAAACTGAGAGAAAGAAAGCCTGAAACAGGTCACAGGGCTGGACGTACTTGTCTCAAACATCTCTCTCTTTCTCTCCTTCTCCCTCTCTCTCAATCTGTCTTTTCCAAACCCCTTTTGGCTCACTGTTCTCTGTCTCTCACTCTCTCTCGTCTTGCAAGCACTCTTGTCCCAACCCCCACTTTTCCCTCCCTCCCTCCCTCTCTCTCCCTCATTCCCTCCCTCCCTCCCAAGCGGTGTCGAGGTGGGTGTTCTGGCTGTTATGAGCTGGAGAGGATAATGGCAGCTCTAATGTAGCTTGCTGTTCCTGAGAAAGAGAGAGCGAGAGAGAGAGAGAGAGAGAGAGAGACAGAGAGAGCAAGAGAGAGAGAGAGAGAGAGAGAGAGAGTGAGAGACAGAAAGAGAGAGAGTGAGAGAGAGCAAGAGAGAGAGAGAGAGAGAGAGAGAGAGAGAGAAATGGGAATGGCCAGATTTTGGCAAACCACAGCAAGATGAAGCTTTTTTTCCCTTTCATTCCCCTACTCTCTTCCCAAAACCCTGTTGTTTTTCTTCAATGGTAAACTTTGTTTTTAGACTGTGCTGTTGTTTTTATAACCCCTACTCATCCCTTCCTCCTGTACATAACCCCCCACCCCCCACATTCCCTGCTCAGACACCCCAACTCGCGCGCATTCTTCAGCACTGGTCATTACCTCACGTTGAACTCGGCGTGTGTGAGAACTCTATTGTACTGAGTTTGTTTCCGCTCAACCACAACGTCTCATCTCATTCTGCTTACTAGTCCAGGTGGGATTTGGAAACACAACATAACTAGTGAAACAAACATTTGTTTGTGGGCTGCGGAAGGTGTTCGGAGGGAATGGCCTCTTTCAGCAGAGTGATCTCCCTCATCTTCAGAGTACACACACTGTGAGTGACTGATGACAGATGGACTACTACAAAGTCTTGTGTATGAGAGTATTAGTGTGTGTGTATTTGAGGAATGGCGAGGCGGAGCAGTGAGAAGGATATAGGTCTGTAAAGATGTCACAAGAGGAAGTAAGACATCTCTATGATGTCACAAACAGCTGCTATGGCAACTCTAAACTGTTATGAAGGAAACAACCTGAAAGTTGAATTTTCTCTCCAGTCTCTCTCACACACTCTCTCCCTTCTACTTCTCTCACTCTCTGTCCCTCTCTCCCTCTCCTCTTCTTCTCTGTCCCTCTCCTACTCTTTCCTTCTGTCTCACACTTGCTCTTCATTGTTCTCTCTTTCTCTTTCTCTCTTTCTCTCTCACACACACACACACTCTCCCTCTCCTTTTTTCCCTCTCCTTTCTCCTTCTCTCGCTCTCACTCCTCTTTCTCTCCCCCCTTTCCATCTCTTTACCTCTCCCACTCTCTCCCTCTCTCTCCTGTGCTGTGCATACCTGTGGTTTCCTGTCGTTTTTACCCATTTACCTCACACACACCTCTCCTCCTTTAGTGCTCTCTCTCTTTTTCTCCATCTCTGCTTTTAGCTCCTGAACCATTTTTTAAGGTTTTTTCAGTAAAGCCTATGGTTACATATAGAACTGGAAACACTCAAAGAACGATATGAATGCTTGGCTCTTCTACTTTAGGATGGATAACCTGTTTTATGTGTTTCTTTAATTAATCTTTTTTTGTACTATATAGAACACCAACCTATTCCTAACTCACATTCTACCTTTTGACTAATAATCATTGCTTCCCACTTTTACAATTGCTGTCAATTATGACAAGAGAGACCAGAGAAGTGTAAGTTATCCAGTAAAACATTGTGTACAACCATCATCATCCTGAGTGGACAAAAGTAATCTGAGGACTTTTGTTTGAAACAGTGATGTGTTTTTGTAAGAAAATTTAATTTTGAGGTCAGAAGGTAAACATTTGCATCTGGATTACAGCTTGGTGAAATATTCCAACACAAAAGATCTAATTAGATAGTGCAGGCTAAAAATGTCCTGACTGACCTGGATGGGGTCAAATGTAACACACATTGTAACGTAGAGCAACACAGGTCCATTCACATTTACATTTACGAATTTGGCAAAAGCGCTTACTTTACGTTAATCATGTAGGCAAATGCAGGAGTCTTAGCAGTCTTACACGACACCGTCATTTCTTCCCCTCGCATCATCTGCAGCTTTCTACTGTCTTAAACTAACACACACACATACACACACACACACACATACACACACCATGTTACATGTTTAATGTTTGGTATAGTGTAATAGGTCCAGTATGTTTCCTGCCTTGAATTTAAGAAAGAAAAAAATTCATTCATACCTCAATAAATTCTTTCCCACTCAGATCCAAATAGAAGTTTTCCAGTTACAGGGAAGTTCTTTGTGTTTGAAACAAACCTGTGAGTAAGTAGTTGATTTCATGACTATACAGACAGATATCTTGTATGAGAGTTCGAAAATTACAGCACAACAGCACAAGCAACCACCAAGTTATAGAGGCAGACAAAAAGTGTTACTGCTTAGAGCAAAGTATTTCCTATTTTTACTATTACCATAATGAAAGTACTATTGATATTACAATTGATATTATTAATGTTATTCTTTAATGGAGATAGTTAGTATTTCTGCTTCTCTCTCTCTCACCTAGCAACGTCTGTCTTAAATGAAAATGTTTCTGTGTGTTCTGGACTGACAGCCTCTCTGTTCTACTTTTCTCTCTGTTCTGAGTTCAGACTTCTGAAACCTCACAGCTTTACAGTATTGGTTTATTAATGTGCCCAAACCACAAATATTTCTTTGAACTCCATGTAAGGGAGGGAGGAAGAAGAGGGGTGGGGGTGGAGGGATGGAACAGATGAGCAGGAGGAGGAGGAAGAGTGGAAAACAGCTCCACCAAAAGGCAGAGACACACAGCTGGGGCCCAGCTGCAGTAGCCGAACCCTGACACACACACACACACACACACACACACACACACACACACACACACACACACAGAAAACGAGTGCTTTACCTCATTCTCCTTCCCCACTGCAAGGTCAGCTCTGTCACTGAACTATTCACACTCTTGGCCTTACACACCCACCCCCACACACACACATATACATACATAAAAAAGAAAGAAAAAAAAACATATGCTGTCACCATTCTGGCCAGTGTTACCCAGAATAACACGTCTAAACCTATATAATAACCCCAGAAACAGGCCACAGAGAGGTGTGTAAAATAATAATCGTAACAACGATGGGTGGCCCAGCAACATGTGTGTGTGTGTGTGTGTGTTTGTGTGTGTATTTTGAGCACAGCTACTTTTACTATAAATACCACAGGAAAGCAGGGGGTTGTGGTGTACAGAAGAACAGATGAGAGGAGTATAAGAAAAGAGAGAGAGAGGGGAAGGTAAAGCATGCCTGGGTTTTTGGAGGAGGTAACGCTAGGGGAAACCGCGAGGGACCTTTACATTTTCAAACAGGGTTTACAGCAGGACCGCATGCTGAGTGTCCTCCTGCATGCAGACCACACACTCGAACTGTGACGCGGCCCAGCATCAGGTTTCAGTGTGTTGCAGCAGCTGAGATACAGTAGGTTTGTGTGAATGTGTGTGTGTGTGTGTGTGTGTATTTGTGTGTGTTTGCACTTAATCTTCTGAAATATCAGGAAAACAACAGTCCTTCACTCTTACGCAAAGGCCCTCATTTGGGCTTTTGTTTAGTCTTCCTGTCAAGTTTGGGGACACCTAACTTTTCAAAATGTTTTTAATGAATGTCCATTTTTCCTGAATGGTCTGCAGTAACAGCATACTACACTAATCTGTTCAGCTCTTGCAGGATTTCTGTGAAAAGGTAGAAACACTGAGAGAACTGACAACAACAGTATCTTAAGAGAAATACCAAGGCATGTATTTTATGCACTTGTTGTGATATCAAAAAGATATTCAACATGTGCTTTTAGCAGCAGTTTGGAAAAGAAAACTGTTTTATTGCCAATTTTGAGAGCTGCAAGCATGTACTTCCTCTGAATCATATGAAGCGCTTTTGCACCTTTTTGAATTTCCACTAACACAATGCAACTGGATGGCTCAACATGTTTGGAGGAGAACACAATCATAATCATAAGAATCACATAAATCATTTTGTGTCTAATGCCTTTTGAAAACAGGACCAATCCTGTCAGGTAAGAATGATCAGTCCCATTCCTTTCAGCCCGCTCCCCCAACTTTATGCCTTGCAACCAGGCAGAACACAACATTGTCACTCCTACGTGGAGTTGATGACAACTGTAGGGTGTCTGTGTATGACTGGTTCAGCTGGCCTGATAGAACACTGGCAGAGCAGCAAAATCACTAGACCTCAAATCTCAGTTTGGAACAGCAGGTGAAATGCCAAAACAGGCAGAGTACTCAATTGAAAAAAATTGAAATCTCTGCAAATACACACAAATATATAATTGTCTGCATATTGTAAAAGTCAAATTGTGAGTATGATGTCGCATTTAATCAAGAAATATTTTAATTTGGAGACTACATTGCTCAGATTGTTAGATTATTAGATTTTTAGCTGCAATTATCTTTTTTATTAGAGCCTTTATGGAATTTTCTTTAGGTAAGCACCGATTTAACAGCAGTAATATACCAGCTACTTGAGCTATCGATAGGTGCTATAAGTTATTAGTTATTGCTAGATTAGTCCTCTCATCCAGTATTGTGACTAGTCATTACTGATTGGTGCTGATCTCAGTAGACTGATGTAATCGATACCTGACAGGACTGATTCTGTTAATACAGCAAGGGGAAGTATAACCAAGTATTAGAAAAGAAAATTATACACTCCAAGTTCTTACCAAGAAGTATTCCTTGATCACACAAAGCATTAATCACACTTTAATCAACATGAAGCGGAATCTGGCTCCAAAACCATAAGAACATAGCTATTTTGTTCTGGGAAAATCAAGGTTAATTGCAAAGTAACAGTGAAAATCAAACATTACTGGAAAAACCAAGGAAACTTGATGGGCAGTGCAATGAAACTGTGCCAGTCAAACTCAGACCCCTATCCATCTACAGCCTCTCTGACTAGCTTTAAAGCCTTTAATCTACAAACCAGTGTCTATGACGTCCCTTTTTTAATACATAAAACTGAACTCTAAACTCTCAGGTCACCTGTCTAGACTTGCTCTCAGTGTATTAATTGTGTATGTGTAAGTGTGTGTTACGAGCTTCTCAGACACTCGAGGCTATGAGTCAGTTTTTTGGCTCTCCTCCCTCTGCGCTGTACGAGCATATCCTTTCTCTCTCTCTCTCTCTCTCTCTCTCTCTGTCTCTCTCTCTCTCACCTTCTTTCACCACTCTCCTTTGTTGTCCCTCTGTCACCACCTCTTTTTCTAGATTTCCTTGATGCTAAGAAAAGCTTCAAAGTGCCTGAGTGGAGACAGTCAGTGCATCAGTCAGTGGGAATTTGAAGATTTTCCCTTTTCTAATGAAAAGCTAAAATGCAGTCTCAGCACAGTAAGAGCTGACTAAGGAACCAACCCCACAGCCTGCTCAAACCTACATTCCCTTATATATCCTATATACTACTCATGCTTTTAGTTATACCTCACAGCAATTCTTCCACAACACATTTCAACACATGGAGTCATGGAGCATTGGTTGCCAAACCTTGACTCTTAATCCTCAGTAGAACTGCAGATCTAGGGCTTGTTCTGGCCCAAAAAGATCATCCTAAATAAGATGGAAATCTGGTCCTAGTTCCTGCTTGAAGAAACTTGATGACTGCAGGCCCTAGTAATGGAAGGACATTTTCCTGGTAATTTTAGTTTCCCCTGATCCCAACTGATTCAACTAATGAACTAATTAACAAGCCATCTTGAGGTGAACGCAGGTCTTGATCTGCTTCCAAGAGAACCACAGTCTAGTTGCAGATGAGAACATATATATATGGACATATCCTCGCCAAATGGGAGAGTACAACATCATAGTATGCACTCCTGTTTTTCTAGCCTCACATCAGTGCTGTGCTGTCCCCTTAATCTGCCTGAACATTTGACTCTTTCATCATTCTTGCAGCACAATTTGCTGCTACAATTGAGAGAGGAGCAATAAAACAACAGTAAAGCAAGGCATTTAATTTTGACACACAGATGCAGACATAGATAAATATGGAAACTATGTTTTGAGGAGATATCAGTGTCCTGATTGGTTAAATAAAAAATGACAAACCATTCAATCATAAGAAGCTAAAGTAAGTATTGCTTTGATCATGATTCACATCCATTTATATTTTACTACAAAGTTGGGGTAGGGTCGAACATTTAAATGAAGAATATATTTGACAGACAGACAGTAATAGGGTAGATAAAGTGAAACAATCATGAAAAATGTGAAAATAACAGAGCGCTTGTATTCTGACCAAATGCTAAACCAATCAATGGTGCAGTTTTGCTGTTGCAAGTGTTGAAAATACACACTATCCCAAAAACCCAATCTGTGGCCCTTACCAAATAAACTAGGTGTAAAAAAAACAATCTTACATTGTTTAGATAGTTTCAGAACAAGAACCAATAAACCAACTGAACCAGTAAAATGAGAGAGAATATTGTAGAACTGTGTAACAGTGGAGTCCAGTAGATGGTGAATGGAGGAGATATTCTAGAACAGTGTGAATGGGGAACACATTCTAGAGATTCCCAGGAGGTATGGTACACCTACTACACTTTTGCTTTTAGAGTTTGACGAAGAATGATATCCAAGTGTGTTCTGGCCTTAAAGCCTTAACCCTTACACTTTAGCTCAAGGCTTGTCAGTGACCTGGTTAATTGGAGTAAAAGCAGCTAATATACAAGACAGGACTGCTCCAAAACCTTCCTCAGAAACTGATAAATAGGGCAGCAACAGCATGCTGATTGCCATTTATATCACTGACAGCCAACAAATCACCTCACAGTGAAGAGATGAGCAGGGTGGAGAGTGTTATGAGTCATTTCTCCGTCTAGCTGGAGCTAATAGAGCAGAGTGTTCTGCAATGCTCGTGTGTGGCCTCAACGGCTGCTCTGCACAGCCAAGGCTCACACACACACACACACACACACACACACACACACCACGCCAGCGGATTTGCACTGATCAAATTACACACACACACACGCACACACATTCATGAGCACATGCAGAGAACCAAACTGTTCTCTTAATTATACTCAACACCCAACAGTGCAAAAGACTTTATTACAACTTTATAAAAGTCTTCATAAATGGAACATGGACTGCCTCTATAGAGCAAAACAAAAAATTTGTTTTGAATGATGCCAAATTCTTGTAATCAAGCCGTAATCACACACACACACACACACACACACACACACACACAGAGCGTGAAGAGTTCAAACATTCACTAGGAGTCGCATGGTGTGCACCTCGGCAAAATAAGCCAAAGAGAAGAACCAAGGAATCAGAAGGAAACATCTAAAAAGGAGCCGAACATGAGATGGAAAATATCTGGGATTGAAACTGCATGAGTTTAACTGTGCATGTGAGCATGTGAAAGGGAGAGCGCGCGCGCGCAAGAGAGAGTATGACTGTGTGTGGCATTCAGGCCTCTTGCCCTCCTCCAACTTCTTCCTCCACCTTCTTCTGCAAGTAACGTGAATCATATGGAGAAAAAAGGAGAGAGAAGAATAGACAGAGGTCTTGTTCAGAAGCTCTATGCTTGACTAGTCTCATTGATCTAGCGGACAGAGGAAGGCATCGGTTCCCCGAGTGTTGCTTTGAAGTTCCTTAAAGAATCACTGCTCTACTAACATGGTAAAGCAATTCACAAGCTACACTGAGGCATTTTCAATCTCCCTACCACCTTATTTACCTTATTAGCATATAACTGTAAAAGTTAACCAGTAAAAGGATAAGGGTATGTGTGCAATTCCACATTTCTGTTCTTTGCGCAGATAACAATAGATAATAGACAGTTAGGCCTTCAGTCTGGTGCAAAAATGTCAGAATGTGGCTAAAAATGGGAAATGAACACCACTATGCTAACACATAGCGCTACGTATATACATTTTAGGATTTTAACCCTTTTTCAACAATAAGCAGAACAGTCATACTAAAATAAAATCATGAACAATTACAGGCAAATATTACTGTCTATATAGTTGTTCCCAGGAGGCCCCGGTGGTTTCCCAGTGCTAGATCCATAGCAAATACTGAATAATAAGCCTTAAGATGAATACCTAAATAATAAGCCGGTATTTTAAGGTTCTGATTCATCTAATAATATTAAGTATGCTTAATAATCCTGTGACTCTCTCTTTTTTTGTCTCTCTGTCTCTCTCTCTCTCTCTTTCTCTCTCTCTCTCTCTCTCTCTCTCTCTCTCTGCTCTCTGTTACTCTCTGGGACTGACGTCACACACTGCTCTCCGACATTCCAGCTGCACCGTTTCTTTAAACATGCAGACTGAGACAACCTTAGGACACCATTTTGATCTGCCAAATATTCATAATTTTTCATCTTTATTATTCTATCACAGTTATGTAATTGTAATATTTTATTACAATAACAACTGTTTAATGACTTGTCTTTCTTTTAAGTCTGCATTTCATTGTGTCAACCTGGGACAATGCCACGTTTATCTTCTCAATGCCGCCATTGTCTGATCTACATGTCTGATGGTCACAAATGTTTTTTAAAGTAAAGTTACAAGGTAGGACTTAAGCAGGCAAGCAACAAAACAATTTAAAGTAATTTAGAAACAAATGTAGAGAGCACATAGCTTCAATCATCCATTAATAACTGATGGTAAGTGTCAAGTGTAAGTATAAAGTGCTGCTGCTAAAATGTGTTACTCCGAAAGCATATCCATCAGGTACATGATGGATATGTACATTTCTTATTTATGTTGGACTGACTGACACATTCTAATCATGAACCATTTTTCTCAGGGTGGTGCAGTATAGCATCCTGCACTTGAGCACTATGGCACTGGGGCAGCTCACAAGTGGAGCTGGTTTAGCTTTTTGAACTAGACTCTTCTCTTTAGGTCACCAGCTACTTCTCCTCTTTTTACTGACGGCCAAAAAAGAGAGAGAAACAAAGAGACGCCTTTTACCCCTCTAACCTGCACTCATTCTCTCTCTTCGTCGTTCCCCTGCAACCCACCGCTCTTCAGAACGGTCGAGTGGATGAAGAGGCTAAACGCTCGCTCTTACCTGAGGAGGGGGCGAACATTCAAACATTTACGACAAGGAGCAGGGGCGAAGAAAAGGGAGAGGAAGGAGGGAGAGAAAAGGAACGGAGGGAGAGAAAGAAAAAGCTCTTGTGGTTTAGAGAGCGGCTCTGCTGAGAGCCAGGCTGCAGGGCTTTGGGGAAGTTTGTCTTGTAATTGAGTCAATTGTTGACCTCCTGTTCAGCCTGCCTGGCCTACTCTGAGGAGAAAGCCTCCGGAATAATAAATGTTCTCTCCCTCTCCCTCTCTTCTCTCTCTCTCTCTCTCCCCATCCCTCTATTCTTAGCCCTCGTCTCCCCTCCTCTCCGTCCTTGTCTCTGAGCGATTGTGTTGCAACTCAAAGGCCGTGATTTAGGGGGGAGCCGTACACTCTTTTCACTCTCTCTCTCTCTCCTCCTTTCACATTCTCTCTCTTTTTTCATTCTTCCTTTTGTTCCCTCCGTGGGATGAATTCTAATCACCCACACCTCCTACAATCGCTCAGTGCTCACCACCTCCCGCCCCCTCTCATCCCTTCACCCTCCTTTACTACCTAACTGTACACCTCTCTCTGGGATGGATACATGTACGTGAGTTGCATGCTTGGTCCTGAGAGTTGAAATTCTGTAGTAGTGCTGTTTCATTGACAAATATTCTTTCAGCATCTGTTTATGGCTTCTGTTGAGCCCCTGTGGTCACTGGTATTGTGTAAAGAAACCTCCAAGTGACATGCTTTTGAGACACTGCCATTAATTCATGCCCAGTTTTACGAGGTGGCGAGAATTCCACACAAAAGTGACGACAGTCGCTCAAACTTTAGAAATCTTTAGACATGTTTTCAGTCTTTCTAGTCATTTTCTGTACAGGCCTGTTACATTTTGTCCCATCCACCCTCAAATGTGTGTTTAGGTTCATGTAACTGTGGCCAACGCAACAAATGTAAAAATGTGGTCTATTTGCACTGAAAACTCAAATGTAAGTTTCTCTCAGAAATGTATTGTCACTGGGGAAAACCTTTAAATCACATTGGAGGTACCCACAAGAATCTTCACAACTTTAGTTGCAATAATATATATGCTATGTTGCATTGACTCTGTACATTTGGTCTTAAAGGCAAAAATAAACATCTTTTACCTGGGAAAGTGTATGTAGTATACCCTTAAAATCCATGTAAGGCCCACAATTAGACCTTGAGACCATTATTGTACTTTGTGGTCACCAGGTAAATATACATTTACCTGGATTCTGTTGCTTTTCTACAGGAAAAGTGGGATGATAATCAGGGATCTCCTCCCTCAATAGTTGGCCCAATAGTCCAAGAGCTTTGGCCTGCAGTCCCATTACAAACATTAGAAGACTGAAACCCTCTAATTAGATTGAGGTGTTATGTTAAATAAAGTGAGTAAATAATAATCCTCTTTTCCTGCTAGGGATATAGCAACTAACAGGTACGTCTGCATAATGTATTAAACATAATTACATAGTTATTGTAATTGAAACTACTGGCTTAAACTTTTGATTTACTAGATTTGAAACATTTGCACTTCTTGCAAAAATTATTTTACTTTTGGTTTAAGATCAACAATTTTACCTATTTGTGTTTTCTCTTAGAACATTGAAAGGGCACTTTCAGTATTATTTATAAATGACAAACTTCCATCATTCACTTATGATGTTGGTGGTATATTCCTGTAATTACATACTATTAAATGCATTTATATTATGTATATTATGTTAGAAATGCTACAGTGCTCTGTCACATATCACTACCTCACATTTAATGTTGGATTATATTACTTTATTGTATTGTAATGTTAATTGAGTCTAATTGTCTGTAGTTTGTGGTGAAACATTCAAGTAAGAATTTCATTGGACTTTGAAAATATGGAAAAAAAATCTTGAATTTTGAATTATTTAGTCTACGTAGTTAGCTGTTATATCCCAAATGATGCTAGTAGGGAAAATAAAACCACGGTGTCAGCTACTTGGTTTCTTGAGTAAATCCATCTTTCCAAATAGCTACTGTTTACTCAAATGGAAAGCTTTTGCATTAGGTAATGTACTGGAGTACAGTGATGACGCTGATGTACTGTGACTGTGAGGCCCTGTGCAGGCCTATAACACTACAGAGTTCTGGACTCTGTGAGGGCCATAAGCCCCAAGTCTATACCTCCTGTTTACCCTTTTAGAAACAACCTCACAAGACTTTGACCTACTAATACTCCACCTTTATACTCCATTGTTTACATTATTTAACCCCTTAAACCCTAATTGGTCGTGTTTGGGCCCACACATTCTCACACACATTAAAGAACTTGTATTACTTTCCTAGCATGTTACTGAAGAATAACTCTTATTATTTAATAATTAAATAATGATAACAGGGTTCATATCTTGGTCTTCAGACTTGAAACATCCAACTGGTAGCTCAGCATTAGCTGTATAATTTAACTTGACCTGTTGTCCTGTAAGAAACACGTGGTTTGTGATTTGCATATTATAATGCAAGACTATGTGGCCTGAGGTAAGATCTGTGGACGCTGAAGTGACCTCTCAGGCTCCCTATGCTACAGTGAACGAGCAAGTGAGTGTCCCTGCACCCCTTTCACTCTCTCCCTTTCTTTCCATCTCTCTGTCTCGTGTCTGCCACCGTGTGTCCCTTCTCCTCGAGTGTTTGTTAGGAAATCCTGAGTAAACCACGACTGTTTGTCCTCGCTTTGTCAATGAGCTGTTTTTATAGACTCCCACTGTTGACAGTCGCTCCACTTCTGTTGGCCTCATGCAAGCTGGATAACACTGTGCAAATATATGCATTGTACACACTCGCAATCTCTGCAACACACCCAGAGACACACATCGCATGCACACTTAAGTGCACATCTCGCTTGGAGAACAATGCAAGCCAAACACTTGCAAACACACTTACTGAACTCAACTGGCTGCTTAGTCAAAAACCGAATTATTCAGTTTAATTAGAAAAACCAGCACTTATGGCCCTCTTGTTTCCTACTGTGAGTGGCATGTGATTTTTATTATTTACAGTCATATTATTCCTATTATTAGGATTTAGTTGTTGTTGTTTCTTTCATTTTTAAAGCTAGATTTCAAATTATTTATTTATTTTTTCGCAAACAAAAAAAGGCTCATAGTTTGATTTTTTTAATTCAGTCACTAATATGTGTTATCTGAGATTTGGGTCCGAGAATAGGGTCGCAAGTGATGGTCTTGAATAGTTTTTGAGGCTTGGGACAGAATCCAGTGTTACTTAATACATTTCACCAGTATTCCAAATGAAAACTCTGCTCTTTTCAGAACTTCCCAAAATGTTTTTTTTTTCATCACAATACTTAACCAAAGAACATTTGATTAAATAGTGTAAATAGTGAACTCAGAGCCTGCATGTAACATCAGGGGTCTGAACAGGGTCTGATCTCATACAGAGACTGCTATGAGAAATCCACATGACACTTTTAACTATCCTAAACTCACTGCACCAACATTTTCCAAACACTGTATTAAAAACGTACTACAAAAAAATTGTAAAAAACTGCTCTACCAAAGAATACACATTTATTTGCACTACCTGCCTGTTTTTGTACTTAATAAACTCTCTTGAATCTTGAATCTTGAAGAAATTCCACCAAAGAACATTGATGCATTCAGATGGTTTTTGAGTTGTCTCTGGTCTATACCCACTGATTTCTTTTACTGTAGAATTCTTGAAGAACTGCTTGTCCTCACAAGTAAATAACAACATAAGATTTATTATACCTACAACAATTTTATAATTTAATAATATAATAAAAAAGAAAGCCACTCCTTGTTAAATGGGGTGAAAAGAGGACAGTTTTCCATTTTTAAGAGACTATATTAACATAATATGTAATTATAAACCATAGAAAAACTTTCTAGATCAGATGTTTAGCTATGTCACCACAGTAGGTGGGGAAAAGTATTATCTTCCAATTCACATCACCTGTCATTGAGCAAAACTATTCAGCTAGCTCAAAGACCTTCCTCAATACTGTGATTCACTTTGCCAAACCAGCCGAACTCAGAAAGATGGTGTCCAGCCTCAGAAGACTTACGAATCTGCAGTGGGAGTCTATGGAAAGTAGGAAGGGAATGGAAGAGTTGATTGGAGTGGTCGCTGGTAATTAGTTCTGGATTGTACCACAGAGTGTATGTTGGGTTGAGGACGGTCATTTAATGCTGGTTCGGTAGGTGTTGGTGGGGGTATTGTTGAAAGTAGCAGGGGGCTGGTTTGGAGCAGCTGCTCATTAGTAGTTCTTTGGCACAAACTATTGGGCTGAATTTGGGTTCCATTCACCTTAACGCAGACAGATCATGGATCACCACAGGGACTTTAGCCCAGTCCACAGTAGATCCCTTCCCTAATACCAGCGCTTTCCTTTCACACATCGTTTCAAAGCTCTATCCAACCATCCATCCATCCATCCCCCTCCACCTCTCCCTATGTCTCACACTCTCGCTCCACGCCTGGTCACAGGCACATGACAATGGCCAGGCTGCAGCACCTTTTTTGTGTATTGGAGGACAATGTGGATGTCACACCAGTGCCATAAATGCTTCCTCTTCGCCCTGGGAGGAGTGTGTGAGTGTGTGTATGGCCGCTGCTAAATGAGTCATTACCATAAGAAGGTGAGACAGTGAGAGTGTGATAATGACAGCCACAGGGTCTCTACTTCTGTCAAAGGAGTGTGTGACTGCTGCAAATGCCATGAGAACACTCCACTAAACACTTTTTAGCCAAAACAGCAAGAAAAAAAAATTTAAACTTACTAAAGGACATTCACAAACCATGTGTAAGTCAGGATAAGTTGCACCACCTCACTAGTTGTTAGTTTCAATGTTTGGCCCCAGGGCAGGCATGTTACAGGGGTTTACAGTCACATTACACTTTGCTGCATATTACAAATCCTTACTTGAGAGAATCAAGTTCACTTAGTGGGAGAAAAATGCCGTTGCAATTACTTAGCCACAGAATTATAGGGCAGTGAATTGAAATGTAATATTAGTGGCCCGAAAAAGTGCGCCTTTGGGTTTTTAGTTCTGACAGTATAAATGTGGCTGCTGAGTTCAGTGTAAGCACATTTTTTTACTGATAAACTGATCATGTTTTAATGGGGGAGGTCCAGTGAACAGATTAACATGTCTGAAAGTCAGGAATGTGGTTAAAACTCATGCAACAAACCTGAAGATAACTCAAAGGTTCAAGTATTTCATTTTGTTAGTGCTTGACATTGGTTTGGAAGGGTAGCATGAGCAGTTTAGTGATAGTATCTGCTGCCTGTCTAGCCAGAACAACAGGAGACTGACTTTTTTATTGCTCCAATAAAATCATCTAATAAAGGCAGCTGTACAGTCTTGGTGTCCTCCGATCACCTTGATTTACTACCGCTAACTGACCTGAATGACTGAAAGACATGTATAGATTTATTAACCTCTAAAATTTCTAAAAAGAGATCACATTAAACAGCCTTTACGAATAAACAAGCCCACAGCAATCCTGTTATTGGGGAACATTGTGTACAGCTCCAAAATGTGTCCACTCATCCAGAGTATGGGCTAATCAATCAATCAAATACTCAGTCAAAACTAATAGCACTCTGGTATCCCATTTCACAGATTAAGTATTAGAGTACCACTACTAGGTAGGAGCGTAACAATAAAAAATTGATACAGTGTAGTTTCTATTTAATGCATTTTTTGATACAGGAGAAATAAAGACTGGCTGAAAATGTTCCTTGAGTTAATGTTTTCATGTTCTATTGTAGCATCCACCACAATATAAGTACAATACTTAAACTGAGGTTGTGCTTCACAGTATCCTAATCTATTGCTCTAGTCACAAACTCATCTGTTAGCCCCAAGTTAAGATGCTAGTCTAGAGGTGTGAATCTCTGAAACTAGGCTTTAATTTGATTTCAACTGTTTAGGAAATATTTGTCTGCGGACACCATTCACATGGTAACAGAGGATATTATAGACAATAGACAATTAAAAAAAAAAATTATGGATTAGAATCAACTCTAACTAGGGCTGGGAATTTAACGCGTTAATTAGATTAATTAATCACAGAAAAAAATAACGCGTTAATATTTTTAACGC
>JBBPCX010000114.1:23236844-23250764 GCA_037974365.1 Hydrocynus forskahlii | reverse complement strand
TAGTCTTTTATCGGTCTTGTGATATTGTCTATTCTCGGGCCACTGTCGCTGCGTCGGATCAGTTTCAGTAAGTACCGAAACGCAGAAAAAAGTGTCGGAACCCAAAAGACGAAAATACAGAAGTTCCGGAACTGCATTCCACTGTGTTCCGGCCCACTTCAAGCACTGGTTTTATATATTGCAAGAAATATTGCAAATGCAATATGAAGCAATAGATCCACACCATGGCTTTGCAGTCATACATTCTAACAAATCAGCTACTTCATTCTGACAATCAGATTATATGTAAAGAAAAAGTAATTTCAGTAATGGTGCTTTTCTCCAGCTTTTTATATCTTTTATTACAGATATGTAATCTGTTTCCAGATGAGTTTTCTAATCTGTCGGTCATGCTGCTGTTTGACAGGGATGCCCCTATAGGCTCAGAGTGTCAGTGCGACAACACATCCTCCATCTTAGGTCCAACCGGAATCGAGGCGGAGGAGAGATGCGGGCTCTGATTTTTTTCTTTTTCTCCAGTGTAAAACAAACAGAGCAGGCTGGCACGAAAGCGCTCATAGCAGAGTGAGCCTTATCAGATCTACAGCTCCGGCTGAGATGTAGCATTACTGCAGCCAGCGGCTCGCCCTCGAGAACACCCTGTACCTCACTATCAGCCCATTCCACTCTATAGCCCTCTACACTCAATGCACACTACGATTTACAGCCCTGTAAGAGTTGAGTGGGGTCTCAACAGCCACACTGGGCCCAAAAGACATTTAAAAAGTATTAGAGTAAAAAAAACAGGCTTTGATTTTAAAAGAATACAAATGAATTCACGCAGGACTGTGTTAACATGATCTTTCCCACGTCACGTGTGATGTAAAACACAGTCCTAGAGCTGCAGGAGCATTACATTTTCTCTACCCACCTCACTCTTTCCTTTCTCTCTGTCCTCTTCCTTTCTTTCTCTTTCTCGCACCTTTCTCTCACTCTCTCTCTCTTCCTTGTCCATTATCTTCCTCTACTTTCATTTTCTCTCTCCTTTGTTTCTCTTATCTTTCTCCTCACTCTCTCCCTGCCTTACTCTCTACCTCCCTCTCTCTCATTTTTTTCTTTCATCTTCTTGTCTCTTTCTTTTGGTTTTCTGTTCTTTTTCCTGTCTCCTTCTATATTTCTCTCTCCCTCCTTCTTCTATCCCTCTCTCCTTATCCTTCCTTTCACCTTCTTCTTTCTTTTCTTTAATGTACCTTTTTTCTATCGTATTTTTCCTTACTCACTCTCTTCTTTCTCTCCCTTTCCTCCTTTTTGCTCTCATCATCGTTGCATTCCTTCACAGATAGTTCACTTCTAAGTAACATAAACAAGTCAGTGGAGCTCCAAAGCCAATCTTAAAGTGCAGAAACGCGAGCCAATCTGTGCAACAGATTTTAAATAACACACATAAGACAACAACGGGAACAAATGTAGAAAGATAAACACGTAAAACAAAAGAATACATATTTTAAAAAAGATAGAAAGATACAGAGAAAGAAAGAGTAAGAGAAATGTGTTTCACAGAAAAGCATGCAGAGCTCCGTCTCTCTTGCTTTCTCTGATTCGCCACTCAGACTGCTGCTCCAGCCCACCCAAGAAGCAGCAGCAGCCCATGGGCATAAATCTGAGAGCCTGACTCACTGTGGATTTAAAACAATCTGCAGCTCTCGCTCCCTCCCTCTCTCCATCTCTCTCTCTCTCTCTCTCTCTCTCTCTTCCTCCCTCCTTCTCTCTCTCTCTCTTTCTCCCTCCCTCTCTCTCTTCCTCCCTCCTTCTCCCTCTCTCTCTTACTCCCTGCCTCTCTCTCCTTCCATCCCTATCTCTCTTTTTCTCCCTCCCTTTCTCTCTCTCTCTCTCTATCTATCTCTTTCTGTCTCTCTCTCTCTTTCACTCCTCCCCTTTTCCTCCTGCTCTCACTCTCAAAAGCTCAGTTGGTAACGAAACAAAACTCTTTCTCAGAGCTCGCCAACAATATTATTTGGCTGAGAATTAACTGCGTTTGGCTTTTAGTGACTGACTGTGTGTGTGTGTGTGTGTGTATGCAAAGGGACATTTCAGAGCTGCACATTAAGACATGGTTGAATAAACCTATTAGATACTGCTTGTGTGTATGTGTGTTCATGTGTGTGTGTATATTGCGTGTGGCCATCAGTAAGTTTTTATCTCTTCTAAGATAGAGTGAATGAGTGAAGGCCATTCTGAACATCAAGCCTCTCCACAAGGACACGGTTTAATTTGCTTTGCCGCGAATATCACAATACCTCATCAAAATAACTTCTTCTGCATCAGCAAACAACCTCAATGGTAAATACTTGAAATCCTCGCATTGTTTCAGGCGGATCTGCTAATTGAGTGGCCACTCTGTTGTATCTAATTTGTCAAACGCTGAAAAATCCAGGCGAGGAGAAAGGAAACATCAAAGCCGTATAATTACACTGATGACAGCAAAAAACTCCACCATCTCCGTGGCAACCACAGCAAACAATAAACACCGCCTCCTCTCTGTTCTCAGAGAGGTGGACATCCGTGAGTCATCCGCGTACACACACATACACACATCACACGGAGGTACACAAGAACACGGACCGGAACAAGCATCCTTTAACTGTGTGCAGAAATTCAGAACTTTAGAACAGTGAGAGAGAGAGAGTGAGAGAGAGAGAGAGAGAGTGAGAGAGAGAGAGAGGGAAAAAGAGAGAGACACACATTTGACCAGGGGCGCCCAAACTTTTGCCTATGACTGTGTACTTGTGGACTGTTCCCACGGGTTTATTCGTCATGAAATTTTGCCACAATAAAAAGAACAGCTGGCATTTTCAAATTATATAAAAAACAAATAAAACTAGCCCTGACAACAACGACGCAATGGAATATACAGTACATACAGACAGTCTCCATGCAAGTCCATTAAAGCACATATGAACACGTTCCAATCATGAAACACACTGGGGATTAAGATAAAGAGCAATAACTTAAGTGGGATTTGAAATCCATACTGCAACTGTTTTGTTAATATATTGTCTCACGCATTGTGTCAGCAATTTATAATGAATGGCCCAGTTCACAATAGTCCAGAATTATTCCAAACTAAACCTCAAAATATTAACACAAAAGTTAAGAATTTTTATATAAAGTTATCATTAGAGTTAGCCAAGGTACGCTAACACAAGATGCCCCCAGTATGTGTATGTTCTCATGGACAAAATCCGCAGGTCCTATAAAACCCCCAGCACTAGAACAAAATCATGTGTGTAGAATCCATAAACTATGGAAGGATTGGGGGTTGGGGGTTGGAGGTGGAGTTGATGTGTGCAGCGCTTTCATGCAGCAGGAAAAAAGTTGCAATGAAATATGGTACAACATTTATGTTTCCTAACTAAAGGTATTAAAATGTACACCACTAAAATGACGCCCAGATGGCAGGCCTGCATAGTGTCACCTCATCACAGTCTAAAAAGCACTCATCTTTTATAATAAAGAACTATTACTATTCCCACATCAAAGGTTCACGAAAAGTTTTCAGCATTTACTGAAGCACATTCTGGGCTTCTAGTTAATGCTCAGTTCTATTTAACTCAATTAGCCAGCTGTTCAGGGGGGCACGGCAATCAGCGGGGTTCCTCACTTTACCTCAAGAACAGATAGAGTTTCAGTTCTTCTGCCCTGGATTTCAGACACAGCAACAGGCCTTTCCAGGGCAAAGCTCAGGAATGAAGAGCTGAAAAAGGCTAGTCATGTTAGCATTAGCACCTGGATCGTATTAACTATAGTATTATTACTAATATCTACCACATGGGCCGTCCAAGAGCCACCTCTGATCAAAGAGGCCGATCAGTGGAGGAGAAGAAAGAGGAGGTGCAGTTGATAGTGAGCACATCAAGGAGCACAAAAGAGAATTTGATAGCTATTTGATACAGTAGATACAGAGGCATGTCTTATTTTTCACAGAAAACTCCACTTATCCACATATAAGCAAGCGTTGTGTGGAGTTGCTCCGGCTACTGGTGCAGCGTCCTTTAACCATTTCCATTGTCTAGATGAGTCTGAAGTGATGATCCCGAGGCCACACATCTAATGCCTTTGGCCTTTTGTGTCAAACCAACTACTTAGCAATACCATTCAACCCCTCCCCCACTCAATAAGTCTTGTTGAGTAGAGCCAAGTCACTGACCCCACAATCACTGACCAAAACGTTACAAAGACACAGAGAGCACACCTTCTCCCTCCTTTTTAATGAGGAAATTCTACACTTTCTACACCTGTGGCTATGCAATAATGAATCCAATTAAGCCACCACAAAGAGTACTGAGGAAGGGCATGCATAACTCAAACAGGTGTTGAGAGAGAAAGGAAGAGAGAAAGAAAGAAAGAAAGAAAGAAAGAAAGAAAGAAAGTCAGAAAGAAAGAAAGAAAGAAAAAAGAAAGAATAGGAGCAGACAGGACTGAAAGCAAATATTTAAAATGTCTTAAATAAAAATTACATCCTCGTTGAAGCAAAGGAGATAAAAGATTCACAGCATCAGCTCTGTCCTTTCTTCTGTTTTTCTTATCCTTGCAGAAAAAAGACAGCACAGGGGAGAAAAGGCTTCTAGGGGATATAGAGAACGAGAAAGAGAGAGAGAGAGAGAGAGCACGAGAAAGAGAGAGAGAGAGAGAGAGAGAGAGGATATTTAGAGTTCTTTTCTCTGTCTGTGTCTCTGTCTGTCTGTCTCTCTTTCTCTGTCTCTCTCTCAGTCTCTGGCTGTGGTGTGGATGGACAGCTGCTATTAAACTCTGATTGTTTCAGGTTCACGGGGTGTGAAAGGGGCTGATTGGGGGCTACGCTCCCTATGAGGGTGGTCTCCACGCTGGGGGGGAGGAGCGGGAGGGACTGAGGAAAAGGGAAAGCTCACGTGACGAGTGCGTCTCGCTGTGCAGCCCCAAAAAGGAATCCAGCGCGGAAAAAAACACACCACTTGTTGCCGCCTGCCTGCCTGCCTGCCTGCTAAGGCACTCCGCCTATGCGAGCTTTATTACGTACATACACACACACACACAGACACAGACACAGATGCACATACACATACACACAGGAACAGCGAGGAACATCCCACCCACACATTTATCTGTTTACAATTTCATTGCACGAGTGGCAATGAAGCTTAACAGAAGAAAAAGGTTGTTTGTTAATTATGTTGCTGAAAAATGGCAACAGCACCACCACCAAAACAACACTAACAAGAACACCACCAACAACAACACCACCAACAACAACAACACCACCAACAACAGCACCAACAACAACACCACCAACAACAACAACAACAAAAAACAACAACACCAACAGCAACCCCACAACACCAACAACAACAACAGCAACAACAACAACACCAACAACAGCACCAACAACAACAACACCAACAACAACAAAAAAATAACACCAACAGCACCACCACCCCAACAACACCAACACCACCACCAGCAACAAAAACAACACCAACAACACCACCAACAACCGCACCACCACCACAACAACACCACCAACAAAAAACAACACCAACAGCACCACCACCAACAACACCACCAACAACAGCACCACCACCAACAACACCAACAACAGCACCACCACCAACAACAACAACAAAAAACAACAACAGCACTACCACAACACCAACACCAACACCAACAACAAAAAAAACAACACCAACAGCACCACCACCCCAACAACACCAACAACACCACCAACAACAACAACAAAAACAACACCAACAACACCAACAACAACAGCACCACCACCACAACAACAACACCACCAACAAAAAACACCAACACCAAACAGCACCACCAACACCACCAACAACAGTGCCACCACAACACCACCAACAACACCAACAACAAAAAAACAACACCAACAAAAGCACCACCACCACAACACCACCAACAACACCAACAACAACAACAGCACCACCACCACTACACCACCAACAACAACAACAACACCAACAACAACGACACCACAAACAACAGCACCACCACCACAACACCAACAACAACACCAACAACAGCACCACCACCACAACACCACCAACAACACCAACAACACCACCAACAACAACACCAACAACACAAACAACAGCGCCACCACCACAACAACACCAACAACAACACCACCAACAACGACACCACAAACAACAGCACCACCACCACCACAACAACACCAACAACAACAGCGCCACCACCACAACACCAACAACACAAACAACAGCACCACCACCACAACAACACCAATAACACCAACAACAATAAAACATCACCACCAACAACAACAACAACACCAAACACAACAACAACATTACCAACAACTAAAACAACAACAACAGCTACACCACCAACAACAACAAAAACAACAACAACTGTTGTTCTACACCAATCTCTATAATCTCAAAGCACAGAAATGCTCTTTAATTTCAAGGCTTGAAAACACTTCTGCCCATTGGCTTCCATTATAAGTATATTTTGATTATGAGGCAACAGGTTTTCTGCTCTTTTTTAAATTCAGGAAAATAAATCAAAACAGTATGGTACAGATGTGGAAGATCAGGATAAGGTCGGAAAATACAGAATTATACCTCAAAACTTCCTTCAGACTGAGCTCCTGAACTCTTCACACACTCTTGAAGAGCTCCATTACAGTATAATACGCTTGTGATAATGGCATAACAACTCCATTCATATGACACAGAAGTTTAATCTCAAGTTCTCCACCTCCATGTTAGCAAAAGGTGGCATGCATACACCACCTCCTTCACACCTCTGCGTGAAGGACTTCGGATGGTCTGTGAGGCCAATTCTGAAGGAAGTTCAGCAGTGTGTGTGCATGAGTGTGTGCTAACGAGAGCCTTTTGGCCCAAACACTGCTCCATCAAACCCTGATAATGAATAACAGGGGAGAGGAAGAAACCCTACTGAGTCTTTCTCACCTCGCATAGGGCAAGTTCAGCTACCGTGTCAACCTGAGGCTGTCAGAGGAGTGTGTGTCTGTGTGTGTCTCTCTTCGGTGACCAAACAACGAGAATTCCTTAATATCAGGAAGGATAATATTTAATAACAAGACATGATGGGTTATTCTTCATGGGATGTTCACATCCAGTGTGAAAGGCTTTAGTCCCGACCTCCAATTCAGTTCAGTTAAATTCAACTCCAAACAATTAAATATTAATTCAAATATGTCCAGTTCAACTGAGATCACTTAAATAGAAAACATGCTCAACAATATTCAGTTTCATTCAATATAGACTGGCTCAGCTCTGTTCAGTTCATCCGACCCCATCCCAGCTCAGTTCAGTACAGTTCAGTTCAGTTCAAGTTCAGTTCCGTTCAGTTCAGTTCTGCTTGATTCAGTTCAGTTCCGTTCAGTTCAATTCTGCTTGATTCAGTTCAAGTCCGTTCAGTTCAGATCAATTCAGCTTGATTCAGTTCAGTTCTGTTCAATTCAGTCCCTATCGGTTAAATATTTGCAGTTAATATCAACTCAAGTATGTTCAGTTCAGCTGACATCCCTTTAATACAACTCAGCTCAGCAATATTCAGTTAAGTTCAATATGGTTTGGCTCATCCCGTTCCATCCCAGATCAGTTCAGTTCAATTCATTTCTATTTCATTCAGTTTAGTTCAGTTCAGTTGCCGACAGTTCAGCTGGATTCAGTTCAGTTCTGTTCATCCCAATCGATTAAACAATTTCACTTCAACTAACATCAACTCAAATATGTTTAGTTCAGCTAAGATCACATAAATACAGCTCAGCTCTGCAATATTGAGTTTAGTTCAGTATGGCTTGGTTCAGCTCTGTGGCTCATCCTGTCCTGCCCAGATCAATCCAATCCAATCCAATGCAATGCAATTCAATGCAATGCAATGAAATTCAATGCAATTCAATTCAATTCAATTCAATTCAATTCTACTTGTAGAGCTGCCACATAAGTAGCTTTATAGAAACCTGGGTCCAGGCTCCTAGTGAGCAAGCCAAGCATGACATTATCAAGGAAAAACTCCCTGAGGAGGAAACCTAGAGACGAACCAAGACTCAAAGAGGAACTCATCCTCCTCGGGTTGACACCGGATAGCAAAGCAATAACACAACAAGAGCAAAAAGATTTATAGACAACTGTAAATGAAAAGTAAGCTAACAGAGATAACAGAAGTCAGTGAGTGAAAAAAGGCCTGGCTGACAAAAGATAATGATAGTTTTGGGTTCTGTGAAGTTAGAGTTCGCTAAGCTCTAAAACTTCTAATAGCACGTTAAAAGCACAAAACCAAGTCAAAACTCCTGATCCTCAAATCATAAGAACATCTGTATTGTCTGCTTGCTCTTGTGGAAATACCCCAATTCACACAACGAGGCCAAAACTCTGAGTTGGTGTGTTTAAGATGGTTGGTAGATCAAACCACCGCAAAAGCCTAACTGAGCTCTTTACATTGCAATTACGTAGATTAGTAAAGATTACATAAGCTTTTACATTCGGCGCTGTGGACCTCCTCCCTCTTTCAAAATCTCCTCCTCTGCTCTCGCTCTCATGTTTACAGGTCGAATCCACTTTATGTTCTTATTTCAAGTCACAGAAATGACACTTTAGCCAGAAATGAAAATGAAAAACAATGAGGCAGATGTAAAAACTTTGCTCATCTTGTTATTTACGAGTTTGATGTCGGCACGAGTTTTGGTGTGTAAATATGGGAATCTGAGGACGTCGCCAGGACTGAGGACACGTTGCTGTTACGTG
Organism: Hydrocynus forskahlii; assembly: GCA_037974365.1. NCBI lineage: Eukaryota > Metazoa > Chordata > Actinopteri > Characiformes > Alestidae > Hydrocynus > Hydrocynus forskahlii. The sequence continues at coordinate 23,241,990 of JBBPCX010000114.1, read as the reverse complement.
GTGGGTCGAACATTTGGAAAAGATATTGGCACCTCAAGTATTTCAGGTTACAAGAAACAGCTGCTGAGGTGCGGCCTATGACCCACATAGGAATTCCGTGACCTCTGAACACAAGGAGAGCTCTTCTTGGGAGATTCTGCCAAAACGGAGAGGCAAAGTTTCCACGGAAAGTACTCCTCCTCCAATAGGTATGCAGAAAAGAACCTCAGTGGGTACCGTCTGGAATACCACGGCCGCATTTACGTGCTGAAGCTTAGGTGGGAGCTGCACAGTCTGAACTGCTGGAGACCACCAGAACACTCAGGATGACCCCAGTAGACCACCAGCAGACAGATTTTTTTTCACCGTCTGATGTCTAAATATGACATGCATCTGAGACTTTCAGCACATTTACAAATGACATATGCAAGAACTTAATGTAAAGATTCTGCTTTAGTTTTAATCTTCATAGAGCCACGAAGTCCAAGCCTTGCTGTTATTTCATCGTAGGTCGTTGCAGGTCTTTTAATCTTTTGCAAATAAAGTATAGCGGATGAAAAGTTCTGCATGACCCAAAAGGCAAAGAGCATCAGTAAATCTGAGCTGTGGTGAGTGGGCACCCAACAAAACTCCTGAAAGACCCTGAAAGGCTTCACTTTAGAGAGGTCTGGGTTGCCATGTTTGCATGTATACCTATGTTCTTAAGTTCACCATCTTAGTGAAGTGACTCTCCACACAGTCGTGAATGTAAAAGACAGAGAGAGGGGGGGGGGAGAGAGAGAGAGAGAGAGATGTTTGGTTTGCTGATCAATGCGCAAACATTCCAGTTGATTAACACTCTAACGCACTCTACTTGAGAGACCCTCACTCGAACCAGCCCCAAGTCAACAGCCCCTCCACAGATTAGTCCGTTTAAACTCTCAGATCTCGTAACGAACTGTGGTCGCTCTTTTTCCTTTCTTTTTCTTCTGAGGGTCGCTGTGCACCCCACCGGTCACTCGCTCGCTCTGTTCGGAGTAAAAGTTTCTCTCGCTGTTAGAAAGTTGTCAGTTAGACGAGAGAGTGGGACAGTCAGCCTACCTTTCAGAGCCTCCGCATCAGTTTGTGTGGCCTTAAAGTGATCCCGGCAAAAACTGTGGAGAAAAAAAAGTGGAGCTGAAAGCCGAGAGCGTCCCACTGGGGGTTCGAGAATTTCCAATAAAGCCCCTCTTTCTGCTGCAGGATACACACATGCAGATGGAGAGAGAGGGAGAGACAGAGAGAGAGATAGAGACACAGACAGAGAGACAGAGAGACAGAGAGAGTTCTCCTGAGCCGCAGGGGCTCTCCTGCGGGTGAAAGTGTCTCTAGCTCCTCGGAGAGGTGGGTTCGGCGCGCAGCTCCATGTCTGTCCGGGACCCGCACGGCCAGAGCTGCTGAGCTCCAGAGTGGGAGAACTCGGCTCTCCTCCCCCCTCTCCCCCTCCCTCTGCCCCACACTCCTCGGACCACCCCGAAACAGGAAGTGCACTTTTTGTTTTTCTTGAAGGGGGAGAGGAGAGAGGGGGCAGTGCGCGAGGCCTGCGCTCCTCCAGCGGCACGGAGCGCGCGCATCACCGGCGCGCGCCCACGCCCCCGCCACCTGCACCCACCAGGTAAACCAAAAGAGTCACGTTTAATTGGAATAAAGTTTTCTTTAGCTTATTTTTGCTAAATTCTGAATAAAGAGAAACTCCTAAAGTGTGTCTAAACTACCTGAATCTGCCTTTCCTGAACATCTGTGGATTACTGTATATTAACTACAGAACAATTTAAAACAATAATTTAAAACAACAACAACAATAATAATAATATTAATAAAAATAGCTACTACAGTAATAATAACAAAAACAACAAAAACAATAATGGTAATAATAACAACAACTACAATAATAACAACAACAAAAACAATAATAATTATATAACAGCATCACGGTCGACATTATTATTATTTTTAAAATTATTATTATTGTTATTATTATTATAGAAGACGTACTATTATAGAAATAATACTACCACCACCACTACTACTGCTACTACTGATAATAATAATAATAATAATAAGAAGAAGAAGAAGAAGAAGAAAATAATAAGAAGGAATAAATAAATAAATGTATACACACACGCACACATGCATACATGTAAACTGAACATACTTTCTACACATTCCACAGAGAACTATTGTATTTGCTAAACTCCAGAACATTAAATCTTTTATTTTATAGAAGTCCGTTAACATTTTAAAATAATGTGTTGAATACTAATGTGTTATTGATAATAGTATTAATAACAGCGATAGTCCTTTTGGTGTTGTAGTTGTAAAGTCTCTGCCGTACAGAACAGCTCTTTTCCTCACTGTTCTGTTTCCTGTGTGTTTGTGGGGAATTATAAAATTACTGCGAGTCAAATAGAGCAAGACTCCACTAGACTTCTTTAACTGATTGATTGATGTAGCATAGTTAAACATGCTCTGTGTGTGTGTGTGTGTGTGTGTGTGTGTGTGTGTGTGTGTGTGCGTTGGCGGTTCAGAGCAAATCCCGGAGCGGAGTTTTGGTGGAGCGGATGAGAGAGAGGGGATCAGGTTGCCAAGACTGGATTTAACAATTCAGCAGAGAATAAAGAAAAGAAAAAAAAATATGATGAAAATATCCTCCGTTGTATCTTACCACGGGAACAACGTTTGACACATCTTAACATTTTAAAAGCCTGTTTTTCTCTTTTAGATTTCCTTTAACATTTTTAAAACTTTTGATTTAAACTCGAATGATTTTCCGAACGTTTCATCACCAGACACACTGTTACCTTTAAAAAAAGGTCTGAAAGATTCAAAGTTCCTAAACAGCCTGGACAATATTAGAAATTGATTAAAAAAGCAAATGAATCCAATGTGTACTGTGTTTGGAACCCTATGTAAACATAAACTAATTAAATAAATTGTTCCTTATTACAAAAGTAGTGCGCACCACTTTTATAACAGGAAACTATTTTTAAGCATAGCTTTGGAATTTGATGTCCCTGTTACATTAGCTTATACCCCAGTGAAAATAATGCATAACTGTTTGAGGGGATAAAAAGTGAAACATAATCAGAAACATCATAATTCAGTAATATTTTGTGAATAAGAACTAGGAGTCCCAGTATGTGGCTTTGTTTATTTAATTCGTGTTCACCAAAGGTTCCATAATATTACACAGTTGATTAATTGGCTGTCTTAAGCAATTTGTGATATTGTCCGGGCTGTTCGGGTTTAGAATAACAGAAATCCATTTAAACAATGGAATGTTTTTCAAGGGTCAAGTCTTTTAAAATTTTTTAAGAGTAACAGTGTGTCTGGTAATGAAACTTTTCAAAACACATTCAGTTAAAATAAAAAATTAGTTTCAAAATGTTAAAGGAAGTCTACATTAGAGAAAATGTTTACCTTTTTAATGTTAAGAGGTGTGGCCAAACATTGAACATAAGGACATTTTCATTATACCCTCTTCATCATTCCTAAATGTAGTCAGTTTATTCGTCCCTCCAGTTACTGCTTACCAGCTCAAGGCTTCAGTTCTTTGTCAGGGTGCCAGCTGTGGCCAAAACATGTACCTAGAAATGAGAAGTAAAATGAGATATATAGCAACTTATAAAATGAGATTCATCCATCCCTTTTCACACAATTACCCAAAAGTATTTTTCATCCTGCTCCATTGCCTTGGATAGGTGTGCTAAGACTAATTTATAAGAAACTCTTCCCCCCTCAAAAACAGTGGCAAGATGGCCCGAAAGTCACAAGAATGGCATAAGCAGAACCATAAGCAATGAACTACACCCTAAAGATCTCCCTTCCTTCATCCTGCACAAAACTTTTAAAGGAGTACAGAGGTGCACCCCAAACAACTGCACGTAAAAGCATTTAGACCGATCAGAACTGTTTTGAAACCATGTAATGTTGTCTTGTAATGGAGAAAGAAGAGTTGCATTAATGACTCAAAGAATACCATTTCCATGATGATGTATGCAGATGGGAGTATCATGATATGATAAATAAAAACAGGTGGGTCATGAAATAACAACCTCAAACTTACAACCAAACTAAAGTCAATTTTACTTAACACAGTTTTCCAAGTGGAATGGGTCAAAATTGAACCACAGCGCTGTAAAAAAAAAAAAACGACTTCTCTCCATAGATAAGAAAACAGCATTGCAGCAAATTACTATTGTCATCAATTTGTCAAATCTGTGTTTCTCTATCAATTCCATACTTTTTATACTAAATACATACTTCTATCCAATTATTCATAATACATTATGTACAATGTCAAAATACTTTGTGTTTGTAAATCTGAAGTGGGTATGTGCCAATCAGCCGTAATATTAAACCAACTGATAATGGGCATGGAAGCTTCACAAGTGGAGCATACAGCAATAGAAGAAGGTGCATCATACGGACAGACTGGTGTTTGTGTGCATTGCTAACCTGGGGAAAAATGGTACCAGCATGTATTACGGGCAGTGTGATGCTCTGGGCAAAGTTCTCCTGGGAAAAATTGGGTTCTTGGAATTCCTTTGACACGTATCACCTACCTAAACATGGTTTCAGACAAAGTACACCGCTTCATGACAACTGTATTCCCTAGTGGCAGTGACCTTGTTCAGCAGCACACTGCCATACTGCAAAAAATGCTCTGAAATTGTTTGGGGAACATGAGAGTTCAGGGTGTTGATTTGGCCGCCAAGTTCCCCTAATATCAATTTAATCGGGCATCAGTGGATAACTTGCCTGGTGATGAGGGAGTTGCCCTTGCAATTGGAAGGTTGTGGTTTCAAATTACCAGTGGCAACACTGAGGTACCCCTGAGCAAGATACCGTCCCCACATACTGCTCCCTGGGCACCACCATCACTCGGGAGAATGGGTTAAATGCAGAGGACAAATTTCACACTTTGTGCTGTGCTGTTGTGTGTTCACGCGTGACAAATGGTTCACTTTCATATATGCTGGACAAACCATGGAACACTTCGCAATATGTGGTACTTACAGGACAAGGATCTGCTGTGCAGATACCCCAGCAATCAGAGATCTTATGAAGTCCAGGGGCGTAGCACCAAATTCTGGGCCCTATGCACAAGCAGTGGCCATGGGCCCCCGTAAGCTCGAGGTTCACAACT
>JBBPCX010000114.1:23195039-23236744 GCA_037974365.1 Hydrocynus forskahlii | reverse complement strand
TACAACCTCAGGGGCCCTCCCCCCACTTGGGGCCCTGGTAATTTAGTCCCACTTTTCACCCAACTACGACGCCCCTGATGAAGTCCATGCCTCAATGGGTCAGAGCAGTAAGGAGGACCAACACAATATAAGGCGGGTTGTTTTTACGTTAGGCCTGATCAGAGTCTATGTATAAAAAGTTTGTCCTGTTTCCCCTTTCTGTAGGTCTATGAGTACTGTAAACAGCAAGGGGTCAGAGCAGAGGGCCTTTCTTTTAAGCAGGTGCTAGAGGAGGTTGTTCTGGAGAGGGCCGTGAGCCCTAATAAGAGTTACTTAAGTGGAGCTGGCTTTGACAACTTTTTTTTAGACAGTTTTAGAGACTGAATGTATTTAACATGCACAATGTTATTTCCCTTAAAGACAAAAGTACACCAAATAAAGACCTTTCAAAAGTTAGTAGGTTGATCTAAAAACACGTTGTCTGTTCATGCGGGGAAAACAGGATCCACCCTGTGCAGTACCTTGGGTAAAATGTTAAAACAAACCTTTGGCTGTAGTGTTGTACTTGGGAATACAGCACTTGAAGTGAATTCAGTTCATTTTTAGGATGTGTGTTGGATAGTTATGTCAGGAAAGGGTCAGGCCTTGATGAAACTTTAAAGACTGTTTTAGTACATTAAAATGGGCTTTTAAACAAGCTGGATTTTTATGAATCTTCCTATGATAACTCACCGCTACGCACCTATTTTCATCATATTTTCTCTTTAATTTATTCTAACTATATTGCACATTCAAGGGAACATTCCACAGCATGTTGTGCTCGTATAACTGTGTGTGTGACAAATGAACAATCTTGAGTCTTGAAATGATGTTCTGAAGTTCAGGATTGCTCTGATAGTGTTGTGCTGTGTTTGGATAGGTCGTTCTTAATTGTTTTACTCTGTTCACAGTTAGAGTGAAATGTCTATATACAGATTTTGTTTCTCCTAACTGTGTGGCAGCAAGCTATCAGAATGATGATGTCTTGCTTAACAGCCTAAAAAATTACAGCTAAGAAAATAACAAGACGTTAAAAAAATGGTTTAATGAAAGAACTTAAGAATGTCAGTAATGTATTTTTTTCCTGATTTCAAATTATTGTATTAAGTGAGATGACATATGTATGCTGCCATTGTTTTATGTATTTATTTATTTGTATGTGTGTGTGTGTATATGTGTGTGTGTGTGTGTTGGGTACATGTTAGAAACCACAAGGAAAATAAGCTATTAGCTTTTTGTGCTGTCCCTGACTGCTATCCATGATCTTATAACTGTTTCCTACAGTTGAGTACTTAAATACATGCCTGGATTATGTTATTTGCATTCTAAAACAACAAGCCAAATTCAAAATATTAAAAAATCTAAATTTCATGATTTACAAATATACAAGCAATAATATACAAACATATTTTTATGGAAAGTTATTGAAAGATTTAAATATTATTTTTATAAGGATTAGATTTGGATTGATGTGATTGAATTTTTTTCTTTATATTATTTAATTGAAAGGTTAGAATTTCAGTTGACTTTCAGTGTAGGAACAAGAGGAGCCTATAAACAAAGATGCTCATGGTGAGTTAGTACCCCCCCTTGCCTCTACTAAGAGGGCTTTACACTAGACGTTGGAACAGTGCTGTGAAGATTTGATTGCATTCAGTCGCAAGAGCACCCCAAAGTAACTGAATTGAATGAATTCACAGTTATAATCAGGGGTAGACATCAGTGGTATGCAAGTACGCATTGACATCAGTGGTACGCAAATGCTTTTCAGTCTTTTTTTCGTTTTCAGTCTTTACAGCGCAAATGAGTACCTAATTTGAGTAACTTCATACTGCGTGCCCCGCCCCTCGACTTCATGGCCCACCCTACCGGATAAGAGAAAAAAATCATGTCCACCCCTGGTTATAATGATTATGCCACAATATGAGCAAATGCGAGAAAAAAAAAGTAAACATTTTTTTCATGTAAATCTCGATTCTGTGGTCGCTGAACCATTTTCTTGTAGATTTGGACACATGTTTTGAGTCATTGTGGTACTAGAAGATCCAGCTCTGACCTAGTTTCAGATTTGTGTCAGAGGCAGCCAGCTTTTCATTTAAAATCTCCTGGAACTTCGGGGAGTCAATGGAGTCATATATTCAAATGGTTCCAAAACATCACATATCCTCCATATCTAACAGTGCACATGTATATACACAGACCCATCTTGACTGTTTTTTAAATCTCTAAAGCTTCAATTTTGTCTCATTTGACCACAGAACCTGGTCGCAGTCCAAGCTCCACTGGTGTCAACCAAAATCCAGGTCTCTCTAACCTCTAATAAACATTGTCTAGGCAGGCTTACGATAGCTTTGGTTATTTTAGGTCTTCCTAACAGTATGTTTTCAGGCATGCAGCTATTTTTAGCAGTCAGAAGATTCATGTAATTGATATATTCTCCAGTTTTCTCCATGTTGATGTATATCTGAGGGAATTTGGCCTTTTTATCGCCTTATATTTATACCCCAGCCCAACAGGAAGTCATGAATGACCAGTTAAATTATCTTGAACAAGTGAAAGGTAAAAACAAACAAGCTTGTCTCAGTGGGTGCCAATAATTGTGACTGAGATTGCAGCTACATTATTTTTTTTTACAGTTTTTTTAACATTCTTTTCATTTTTTTGTCACAGCCCGCTCACTTGTGCTAAGCCCCCAGCCTTCCTGGACTCTGGAGTACTGAGTCTGGGATTCCCCTGTTCTTTTGGTTTTGGTTTCTCCCACTTTTCCAATCAGCTACACCTGCATCTCATCATTCTGTGTTATTTAAGCCCAGCTCAACCTGGTGTCCAGAAGGTAGATCCAAGGTTCACCCTTGGATCTACCTTCTGTTTATTCTCTGTATCTTCTATCTATCTGTCTTTCTGCCTCTCGTATTTGTGACACTGGCTTGTCTATCCAAGCCTGGTTCCATCCCAGCAAACCTGAGGACACTTATCCAGTTCTGGATTAAAGAGTTGGATCTCCTCACTGAAACTTCCCAGAAGTCAGAACACGTCATTGTGCGTCCCAGTGGAGGTTTTGTTAGATCCTTTGAACTCTTACTCACACAGTAAAACCAGAACAAGGAATCTTCGGTGAGAGCTGTGACACTGCCCAACATGACACTTGGTTTTTGATTTGTGGTGTCATGTGAATCCTTGTTATGTTGGCATCAGGCACAACAAAACTGTGGAAAAATACAATAGCAATTAAAAAAAGAATGAAAGGCTGTCGTGCAGTACTGTATATTGTGCAAACACTGGCAACTCTCTCTCTCTCCCTCTCTCTCTCTCTCTCTCTCTCTCTCTCTCTCTCTCTCTGTCTCTCTCTCTCTGTCTCTCTCTCTCTCTCTCTCTCTCTCTCTCCCTCCATTGAGAGCATATCCAGCATTAAGTAAGGAGCAAATTGTGAATGAGAGTTGAGGCTGTGTGTGTGTGTGTGTGTGTTTGTGTGTGTGTGAATGTGAGTAGTCAGTGGAGTCAGATACTGAGAGCTTATTCTCAGGCAGATGCTACAGCCATATGCCAGTTGGAGACCCAGACACCTTAATAAGCACTCGCTCTCTTTCCTTTTCTATCCCCACTTCTCTATTCCCACAACACATGTTATATCATATGTGAATCTTATTCAAAGTGATTCTAAACATCTAGGTGACTGGAGGTTTATTTCAAGATTCAAGGTTCAAAATTCTTTATTTGTCACATGCACAGTTATGCAAGTGCAACTTATACTGAAATGCGCCCCTGAAATGTCTGAGAGACTGTGCAATATAGTTACAATTAATTCAAGAGAATTTAAAAGGCTAAAATTAAATCATAAAAATGTAGAAGAAATATATGTAACAAGTGTAACATTTACAAGTGGAAACAAGGTCTGATATTTGCAAATATACAGAATAGAGTATGTACTGTAAAGTGCAGTGTGCTAGATGCCTTAATAAGTAGGTAATGTCTTTTTGTGGTACATAATTTTGTTTATGTGCCCTAAGTGAGGTGCTCATTCATACATAATGTTTCCAAAAGTTTCCAGACTCTCGTTATAATTGAATTTGCTACTTTAAGTTGCACCCTCAACTGTGCACACGCACAGTCTCCAAAATCGCCATGAAGCATGACCAATGAAGTAAGTCGATGCCAAGCATCTATTAGAGAGGTTTAAAACCCCCATCAGTGGACTGTGGAGCAGGAGAACTACATTCTCTGGAGTGACTGAGCTCCATCCACCTACTTTGGGATGAGTTGAAGTGCTGTTTGTGACCCACATCTAATCATCCAAAATCAGTAAGACAACCTTGCTAATGTTTCTGTTCCGGCAATCAATCTTCACACCAGTGTTCCAACATCTAGTGTAAAGAAGTGTAGAGCAACACAGCACTTTTGCTGCAGCACCTTGTACTGGCCTGATCTTCAAACTCCTCTGGTCAGGTGCAGCATTTGCTCCATCTAAAAGTAGACTTTAAAGAGGCATTAAAGAGAAATCCACCTGTCTCTCAGTTAAACTTGTGACTAAGTCCAGGTTTACTAATTCAGGCTCCAGTATCTCCCACCTGTGCTTAGTTCTGTGAATAGGAATGGTTGAAGGGCAGCTGAGTTCACAAATAGCTGAAAAAGTTACAGGTGTCCATTCACAGATGTCTGGCCGAGCTCATTGAGAGCTTACAACCCTTGGCGGATTAGTTTAATGGCATGCTGTGAACACATTCTAACGTGGCCAATCTATTCATGGGACTGAAGTGAAAAGAAGACTCATCTCTGCCCGTCACTTTCCAAGCAAGAGTGGGGACTTCAGGCACTCCTCAGCGTGCCAGTGTGTTACACAAAATACTTTCAATATCGAAAGTTAGAAATCTTGGGACAAAACAGTTCACCAGCAGCTGTTAAGAAAGATTAGGAATTGGAAAAATGTCTTTTCTGCATTGTTCAAAGATTCACAGTTTTTCTCAGTCGCTGTGACCTTATTGTTTGAACAACAGTAAGTGTATTTCTCAAAACAATGTGTGCAAACTGCAAAACACAGCGAATGACTTGCAAAACCATGCAGCTTACTTAAAATACATAGTTTATAGTTTTGAAAGCAAATATTTATGCCAGTGAAACTTTCAGTAGCATCAGAATGACAATTCTTGTATATGAACAAAATGGTCAAAATGCTAAGTCATGTTGTCAGTGCAGGTGAATGCCTTATAAGTATTTTCTAATGAAAACTGTTTGGTAACACTGTTTTGGTAACACTGACTGAATATGCACAAGGCAGTGCTTTTTGTGTGGAACAGCAATTTCAGTGATACAAAGTTACACTTTGTAGGAGGGAGGTTGATTGCAAGTGACTGGATATGATTCAAAGTTTTAACTGTATTGTACTGTTTGTACAGTAAAATGTTGCCCTTTCATTACTGTGTCAAAAATTGCTACTCTGTGTTCTGCTCTGTTTATATATGCTTGCAAACTGAAGGTTCATTCAATTCACTTTGGAGTTGCTGAAGAAAACTGGTTGATCGTTGCTTGATCTGATGCTTCATAAACTCCCCAGTATGAGAACAATTTAAGATTCACTTGAGACAGATTATTCGGTTTACCAAAAAAGGTAAGAAATGTACCAATTGTACCAAAATATGTAAGAGATATGTATAAAATCTAATTGATAGATTATTACAACCAGTTCATCATTTTGCATGTAATGACTCCAGCAATTAAATAATGCCTAGATGTTTAGGAGCTATTCAACAGAGAACCAGCATTGTGCATTTAGACCAACATGACATGAGCAACTAATGTAAAACAATAGACGACTGAACACAATCAGTTGCAAGGATGTATCAAAGCATTTGCTGTTTGTTCACGATAATGAAAAACATGAAAACATGAAATACTAAGAAAATGATTGACTAGATGATGTGGAGTTTGAAGTGAATGCAGAGCATTTTACCATTTATTCATCTTAGTGTCATTTAAGGCCAAGTGTCTGGTATTTCTGATGGTGTCAAAAGCAAGTGAAAACTCTAGTAAAAAAGCTTAACCTGGATTGCACATTCTGCTTTAAGCGACACAAGGTGAGAGTGTGCATTAAGATAGAAAGGTCAGTGTTTGTGTGCAAGTGTGTTTTAGACAAAGCACAAGTGCATATGTTGCCTTGGCCTGAAGCATCTGGACGATTCTCCCTTGCACTGCGAAATCCACACCATCTTTACCGGATTTGTTTTTCCATTACAGATGGTCTCGTGCACATGTTTTCTTCCCATTGGCTCAAGATCCAGAGCTGCTACTGATACACCACACACAGCGCTGCATAAAAGGCAGCTTCTCCCTCCCTCTGTTCCACCCCTGCTCAACAGAGACGAGAGGAGGAAAGTGAACAGACGAGCCTGGAGAAGAAGATGAGTGAAATCATGTATGCAATTTTGCATGGAGCAAAAAAGATCTGCAGAACTGTGCATACACGTAAGTAATAAAGTACTGTTGGATTTATTACAGAGTGCATGCATATTAGTGATGGTAAAATACTTTTTCTTATTAAATTACGGATAATGATTTGAGACTGAAATTAATGAGTTTATACAAACTTATCTTTGCACAACAATACTGTTTTTGGCTTGGATTTATTAAAATGAATGGCACAGACTGTTTCAGCATCCTGTGCTGTGCTGCTGGATTTGAATGGTCTAAGAATTTTTGCATAACAATCTAGTAAGTAACGGCATAAATCATTAAGTAGGAAATGTATAACATTTTCCTTTAATTTAATATGATTCAGTTTCCAACAAAATTGAAGTATTACTTAGCAGTCTGAAGTTGTATTCATGGTACACATGGTCAATAATAACAGCCCGCTCAACAGTAAATTAAACTGTAATAGTAATGCAGTTACAAATGTTTAATAATGTGTCATTCATATTAAAATAGTGTAAGAGGTAGCATGCATAACATCACAATCAGTAGGATATAGATAGAAAATATTCAAGTGAATATATATACATATATATATATATATATATATATATATATATATGCATGTGTGTGTGTGCGTGTGTAAAATATTTATGTATTATGTATGTGTTTGTATGTGTGTGTGTGTGTGTGTGAGGGTGGGTCAGTGGGTGAGTTGGTGGGTGCATGTGTATTAGTGCGTTGTTCTCAAAATTCATGCATTGGTGTAATGATGTATGGGTGGATGGATGAGAGATTGGACAGATGGACAGACAGAAGAACAGACAGATGAACAGACAGGCAGACAGAATGATAGACAGACAGACAGATAGCTGAAGCCGAAAGTACTCAGCTCTTTGATTGAACAGTGACAAAGTGGGTTAGAAACATTATCCATGATGTGTAACAGTCTAGCCATGAAACAGCCATGAAACTTTGCTGCTTACACAAAATGACCTCAAGAAGAGTCTACTGTCCCTTCCCATGGAGTGCTTACAAACAAAAAATAAAGAAACCATGAAATTAATATGATAGTACTGACAGTGTCTGACAATATTACAGTGTGTTAGAAAATCAGTATCACATTGGACTACTTCAATACAGTGTGTTAAGTGAGGTCAGGCTTTTGCATGTTTGAAAAATGGGACATGCATGAAAATTCACACACCAGTACAAATGTGAACTTTGGTACTGTTCGAAACTTAAATAGGTGTGAACAATATTTTTCTTTGTTTCAGCTGGTGAATAGTGGTGATTAGGGAGTTGCCCCTGTGATCGGAAGGCCATGGGTTTGAATCCCAGGGCTGCCAGTGACACCACTGAGCTACCCTTGAGTAAGGTACAGTCCCCACACACAGCTCCCCGGGCACTGCGTCGGTGACTGCCTGCTACTTCTCTTTGTGAATGGGTTAAAAGCAAAGAAAGAATTTCACATTGTTCGCACTGTGCGCTGTGCTGTGGAGTGTTCACACATGACTACAAGGGGCCACTTTACTTCACTTAACTTTTTACATTCCTTATGTCCTGCATCCTTGATTAATTTTCTTTCCACCAGAGGGCAGCACCACACAGGATCAGAAACAAGATCATACCATGATCAGTGCGATAGTCAGGAACTAGATCACGACTTCATTGTGCAACTTTTTTTGGTTCAGTTTTGCATATTATATATATATATATATTTGTATGTACACAGCAAATTCAGTATCGCAACTGTTGGTCCCTCAGGACCCTGCTTGGAACTGTGGTGCCCTGCACTGCGAGGTATGGTCAGCAAAAGAAACCCAGTGAAACTTAAGCTAAAATCACTGATGAAGCATTAAGATAAATCTTCTTGGAGAAGATCACACCCATGTTCAAATGTCAGCTTTAACCTTTGCATGAGCTGTCACTGCCCCCACTGACCAGGTAATGCTAACAGGTCTGCTCTGCTCTTCGCTCAGTGAAACTATCATCCACATCAGCTTAACCACCCCCTAAGGCAGCCTGGTAATTTCCATCTACTTGAACCTTAAAGAATTAGGTCTCCTTAGGAAATTATGTGAGTGGTTGGAAGCCTTGAGCCAGAGGGGGTTTAGGGAGAACAACATCGCCTTTGACATTAATTCCCTGAGCTGTGCTGATGCAAGCTCATGCTGGATCACTCACTAGATAAATATACTAGTCCCTGTCCTCATTGCAAGAACTACATGCTAGACCCCCTCACTGTACAGATGATCCTTCATGTGAAAGGCTATATAAATAGAAACAATGAAGAAGAACTACAACGTAGGTACCTATTTAACTTGCTTAACCTACATTTTTTACTTTGTTTGACAGGCAAATATACCAATTCAGAGAGAAAAATGTTAGTTATAACTTATTATATTACGACAAGTCATATCACGTCATTCAGTGTATCTTAAAAAGTCTTCAGATTGTGAGTGACTCTTATTTTCTGACTGAAATGTTGAGTATCAGAATGCAAATCATTTCTTCCAAGCTGTTTTTCCAATAAGCCAAATCATAAATCTACTTCTAAAATAATTTTGTTTGCAGTTAAAGCGGGCATTGCACAGTTTAGAGTATATTTCCTTATTAGGTAATGGAACAATAAAGTTCACTTTGTTCTCAGTGTTTAAGTTCTCAGTGTTTAAATTCAAGGTAAGCATTTAATTTAAAAAATAAGACTTTAAAGTCTCTCCATAAGAGCTTACAAAACACAACACATTATTGTGCGGGGACCAGCCCCGGGCAGCATTGACTGTTGCACCTTTGCCTTTCCAGGGCTCACACCTCTACACCTTTTGCTTGCCTAGGCTCCTCCCCATATGTTATCATTCTGGGTGGAGCTCAGAGGGCTCGAAGTCATGCTGATGCTCAGGGGCTCTAGTACACCCTTCTTTTTTTTTGTTCGTGTCACTGTACTGTTTTCTCTACGTCTGCCTCATTAGACTGTTTTCTCCATGTCCCTCTCACCGAACTGATTTCCCTGTGTTGGTTTCGCCGGATTGTTTTTCTGGGCCTATGTCATTTGGGCTGTCTCTCCCCTTTTTGGGATCCAAATGTCCCATCACCCATTTTAGTGCTCGCTTTGGGCACCCCCTTTAGGACATTTCCAAAAACACACAGCACATTTTCAGTTAGGTACAACACATCTTCTCTCCCCTTTTCCTCATCTTGCCCATTCTCCCAGTCTCGGCAGGAGGTTTCTTCACCTTTTCCATTTCTCTCCTCCTCTTGAGCTGATCCCCCTTGAGAGACATTTTGCTGGGTCACTGCCCCTACTCAGTGGCTCAGCAATATATTCAGGGATTCTTTTTGGTGAGCATTCATCAGTAATATCCTGAAGCATCTTGTAATAAGGGCATTGCAACTTCCTTTGGATGACGAGTTAAACATGAGGAAGGGTGCTCATTTCTTATGTCAAATCTTGAAATGTCCAATGTAAAAATATGAAGTTGTCACTTAGAACCAAGTATGTAACTTGTGTGCAGGTGTAGCTTCTATCATAAATAATTGAAAGGGAGGAAACTGACAAGAAACACAGACCAAGGTCTCATGAACGCCTGTAACAAGGCACAGGCTGGATTTGACAATTCACAGCTTGTCCTAGAGAAAGTTAACCCATGCTTTCATGTTTTCTGTCTCTCATTTTTTTGTTGGCAGGAGACTTCAACGTGCCATGAGAAGAAGGCTGAAATTCTCAGTTCAGTGTACATTCTATTTACCTAAGAGATGCCCTTGCATAGCTAGGACGGCTCTGGAAAAAAGGAACTAGTACATTCTTCTGAACAAACAGGAGCATGTTGAATATGTTGCCATGAATTACTGGTGTTTGTAGTTGCAGTTTATCCAACCAACTTCCAATTCACCGTCCCCTAATCTCGTGAACGAGGTAGTAAGATACTGTTCCTTTAGAGAGGTCTCATTGTTAACCTGCGTCATTACAAAGCAAGTCTTCACTCCTGGGAAGAAATGCAAGCAAAAAGGCTGAGAGTTTAAACTTATCAGAAATGCTAATGTTTGAAATGAAAAACACCTCAGCATTTGCCCTGGTGATTCTAAGACAAATCATTGACTGATCCTGCTTCCTTAAATTTCAACATGATGTTGGTTCAACCGCAGTGTAGCAGACACCTAGAAAGCAGACTTGATGTTCTTCTGCAGGCAAGAACCCACAACGTAGGTGTGGGAGCAATCAGAGAATTCAGAAGTGAGACTTATCCTGTTTGGATTTTGCAATAACAGGTGCAATAACATTTGTAATAACAGGTGATTTATTAATGGGCAAACTGCAATGTTTTGAACATGCATAGAACAAAGGAGTTTACCAAAGGTTCTCCAAAATGCATCTCAAACATAGTCAGGAATATCTACCAGGCGACAAAGATTAACCCTCCAAAGCTGAAACCCCCCTGGAACTCTCCAAATAAGGTTAAAACGTATTGTGATGTATAAAAACTTTAAAGACTGTTCAATGACATTTCCATAGATTTCTTTATTCTCTTTTTACAGGGCATAACCTGGCTTTTGAGATTCCTCATAGATGACTGGGTACTGCTTGACCTGCAAGGCATCAAAGGTGGTATACTCACAGTTTTGGAATTTCATGAACAATATCATTTGAATAATCTACTAAACCTACCATTTTCTTTTAATATAGTTAAAGGTTTCACTAATTGGAAAGAATTTTTGTAGAAAGTAATAGTTTTATGTCACTTTATGTTTTTTATGTTTTATGTCTTAAAGGAGTACGTAAATCTGTCGTAGGCCACTCAAAGGTTCCTAATTGAATAAATCTTTCCCGCCTTTACTTTGAAATCTTAGATGAAATTCCTGTTTTGAATGCTTCAGATGGGATTCAGCATGCCTTACCATGTTTTCAGCGTAAAATTCATAATTGATAATTAATCAATTTTTCAAGCGTCCTTCTCTCTTCGTCCAATTCAGTTGATCAAGATCTAAAAACCACACCTGCCTGTCTGAAGAAGTCTCAGATGTAATCTACATGTAAAGATGTTTGTCTGTGAGTGGTTTTGGACGTAAAAGCTGTGACCAGTGCCACCGAGGGTTCATGTCAAGTAGAATTCCAGGTGAGAATATCATTCAGGCAAACAGGGCCATGACTCTGCAATCAGCCATTGTTTTGGGCAAGGTTAGATTGCCCAAGAAGTCACTTACTGTTGTATACCTACATTTCTACCAGAATTGTTAAAAAACCTAAGTTTCTACCAGAATTTCTACCTTTCTTTGTAAAAGGTATGTGAACATTCCATTCCAAAGTCAAGAAGTCAGAACCCCACTACTGGACTTGCTAGGTCTAAGATACATTCAAACATTGCTGTCCATCTCAAGAAAATCTTCAAACCAAATATCACGCCAACAGTGCAGTGAATGGTGTACCAAATGGTTACTCTTTAGAAAAGCTGCAAATAAAATGATACAGCGCTTTTCTAGGTTCTCAAGTCTTGTGACTGATTACCCTACAAAGTACCAGAATTATTAGACAAAATATGAAAGAAATTTCTTATGCAATGGAATGTCCCTTTGTACTGGAACACTTCATTATGTTTATATTTAGTTTAAGTGAATTTTTTCTAAATATTTCTTCTATGTTAATTCGCATTAATTTTGTCCATATTTGTAGTCTAGGAATAAATCTTTTGGCGCCACCTGTTGACACTGTCATGTACTTGTGATCTGAAAGAGGCACAATTGCTAGCTGTAAAGAGAAATTTTGTACACATCTGCTCTTTGATATGTTGTTCCATTATACTGTTCTGTCTCTCCAGAATGAAACGTTGCTATTGTCCTGGAAGAAACTGACAGGAGTCAAATAGTCAGTGAAGATACCCACATGGAAGACCCTTTGAGGAGGTCTAGAGGTAAATACATAATTATTGTCACAAATAGATCTAATATGTACATGAACTGAAGTCTGTTACAACTGTCAGGTAACCAGCTAAGTGACTCAAAGGTAAACTATATTTTCGTTGTCATGGTCACTAAAAATTAGCCTTATCTCAGGGGTGTTTTTGTCTTTGTAGGGATCGCTTTATCAAGCCCTTTGTGGGTTAAATTAGGTTTGTTACAACAGAAATTCCAGTGCATTCTGCAGGCCTGTTGTTCTCTATGACAAGGGCGTCCAATCTAATCCGCAAAAGGCCAGTGTGCCTGTGGGTTTTCATTCCAAACAAGCAGGAGCACACCTAATTCTAAGTCATGGCTTGACCTGTTGTATTGCTCTCACATTCACAAAGAAATCTACACAAAAGGTATGTTTTGTTTCATCCTGGAGACAAAAATTGCTGGTGATCTTGAGCAAGATACACCACTGAGATTCTGTTGGTATAAAAAGATCTGAATTGGGGGTGCTTCCCCAGATCCCAGAGCAGGACAACTCCAGGTTATCCAGCCAGAAACAAACCTAAACATTGGGTTTGCCGTGGGTGATTGTTAAGAATTACTAAAATGTTCTTCCCATTCATGCCGTACTCTAATTCTCCCCCTCTGGTACTGTTCTAGAATGTTTTTGCCCATTTGCACTGGTTCGTTTCACTTGTCAGTTCTTATTCTGGAACAGTATAAAGAAAACTGCCAGAATGGTGCTTGCTGGGAATGTTAGGCCAGTGTTCTGGGCCCTTAAAGTTTGACAGTTCTGTCCTCATGTATCATACAATACAAAATGACTATGAGGTCATTATATAAAGCCCTGTACCAGACATAAACCGTGCACCCAAGTGTAGTCTTTTGAAGCTCATTGTCAGAGGTGTTGGAACCTTCTTCTTTGTGTCTCCCACTCCTTTAAACTAGCTGGCCAAAGGTGTGAGTTTGTGAGTTAACCAAACATTTCTCTTGTAATACTTTAGCCAAATGTTCAATCCACATGTTAGGAAATGCTGTGCCCAAGGCCTTGTATCAGAAATGATTGTGAGCACAGTACAGAAATAACATGAAAACTTACCTCTCAGTCAAGTTTCAGTTGATGGTGTACACTGCATGATTGCTTGCACTGCTTGCAACTGTGGTCTTATTTTGTACTTCAGGTGTATGCCACAGACCGAGTCCCTTATGTTAGATACTATCTTTAGGGGTTGACACTAGTGGACACAGGTTTTAAACGCAGGGGCAAGTCCCTCAATAGAGTAAACCCCCATAGTCGTAAATCGAGAGGGCTGCTTAACGGTGGTGTCAGTTTACAAAGTTTACAAAGTACTCTTGATCTTACTTTCACTTGGGACAGTACGGAAAGGACTGGATACTTCTGCTGACCAAAGGCTGAAGTCATATTTGCTGGTTAAAACAGTTATACTGCATGTTTCTCGTGCACTAAGTTAATCCCTCACAATGGCATACGGTTACCGCATAACAGCAAGAGTAGTACATTCTGGTTTTCAGTTCATTTTACTACATACTATAAATCTTATACCTGTGGACCCCTAGTGGCCCAACACAGCACTTACAACTGCTGGTTTTATTTATACTGCCCTCAAGTGGAGCCTTAGAACTAGAAGGTTGGTAGGCTTTAGGAGTGCTAAAATTCCTGAAAGCTTTCCTTTGCTTCTGCAGAACTGAGATCATTGGCAGATAACAAACTTATTATAGTATTTTTGCAGTACAGAATGTAAGTCCTATGACAAACTTATCTGGATGACTGCATGCCCGGTGTTTATTCACTTCTAAATCTTTTGGTCCATCTAATTTTTATGGAGGACAGGAGTAATTCATTAAGTTTCAAAACAAAACAAATGTAACGTTGGACTCTTGGGACAAGTCCCCCACGAGCATGATTTTATTTAAACAGCTTTGTCCTAACATCATCACAAAGGCACAAAGTTACGCGACAGGTGAGATAAAATGTTCCTTTTTAGTACATGCCTATTCATGTTGCAAGTGCCAGTGACAGATTAATGAAATCCAAGGAATGCAGTTAGAAAATTCATAGTTAGTTTAAGTTCAACAGTCAGAACATGACTTGAAAGTTTGTATTTGGCCCCATCATTTGATCAGAAGAGAACATAAGAAAAGAAGGAGCGCAACAGTTGGCTTCTTCCCAGAAAGTTATATTTATTGCACTCAACCATTTCCTTACCTCTTCTTAGGAGTCTAATATCTACAGTGATCATTCAGTGTGTAGTTTTGCTAATTTACCAGACTTGAACATCACTGCTGTACATCACTGGTCTTACATTCAAGTCTTACATTTAGAGTTTTCAAGGAAAATAAGAGGCAATAGTGTGCAAATGTAATCACTAAAGAGCAGTACAGTCTATAGTCAGGGGTATAGTATAGTCATATAGTCTGTGAAAGAGGATCAATTAAAGTCTGTAGCAGCAGCTTTTGTTGTAGTCTGTATGAACAGTAATTTTGGTTAGAAGGTGGGCAGCACATGCAGCTGATCCATGGTGGCTGAGGGAGGGCACAAGTCTCTAGTCAGGAGTTCTAGGAGCAGCAGTTTTTGTGGAAGTCTGTGCAAATAGTAATAGCTTTGGTTAGAACATGGGGAGCATATGCACATGGTCCATGATGGCTGAACTTACCTGAATGTTGGGGAGTAGGGGACCCCAATGATGGTTGATCTCAACTAAACTTCTAAAGGTGTAGGTACCTTTAAAACGTGAGGTGAGCCGGAAACCCCGATACTGGTTTATTAAGCTGAAGGATGGACAGCAGTTTCCCTTGGAGAAGATAAAAAAGACAAAAACAAGTAAGCTAGTGGCTTGGTGGTTAGGGAGTTGTCCTTGTGATCGGAAGGTTGTGAGTTTGAATTCCAGGACTGCCAGAAGCACCACTGAGGTACCCTTGAGCAAGATACCTCAGTGTTCCTTTCTGCCCGCTGTTTCACTTGGTGAATGGGTTAAATGCAGAGAAAGAATTTTGTGTTGTTCACACTGTGTGCTGTTGTGTGTTCACATATGCCAAATGGTCACTTTAGACTTCTGTTTTAGTTTACAGGGTACAAAATGCAATGGTAAAGATAACTACCTTTGCCACACTCATTACATAACAATAGTCACACATATCTTTCCCATAAAAACATCCCTGTAGCTTCTCCTCCTCAAACTGTATCCACCTCTTCAATAGGCACAGAATTGTCAAACGTCACTGTGTGTTTGAAAGGCTGCTGCAGATGACCTTTTAGACAACAGTGTCTGTTTTCACAATCCACTTCAGGAGTAGGAGTACTGATCAGTTTTTGTGAAAATGACCATCCTAAATTTGGAAGGATCTGATTCATGATCAGTCCCTCTTAGCACTGCTTTGTGATTACCGACCCAGGTGTTACCTGAAATGGCTTCCCACTAAGTCATACTGCATTCTCAAGCAAATCAACACACCTGCAGCACCTTAATGAAGAGCTGGATGCAGTTTGAGTGTGTTTTTAATGACCCATTTATGCTTTACATTCGAGAAGCTCTAATGTTTCTAAAATCGATCCATTATTCCAATCCTACCCGTGGTTCAATTTTGACTTTCCTATGCTCTGATGCACATCAAGTCAAGTTGGTTTATTAAAATTTCAGCCACATGTACAGTAGAAAGTGAAACTAAACAACATTCCTTCAGGACCATGGTGCAAAGAACAAAAAACAGAACACTACATGACTACATAGGTGCAGGTAGGACAGGAATACACAGTGTGCAAAGAGAGCAGGAGAGAGAGTGCAAGACAACATCTTGTGCAGTCAACAAAAGCAGTAATAGGACTATTTTAAATGAATACAGATACCATGATCAGCCATGGCTTTTAATATAGTTAAAGGTTTTGCTAATTGGAAAGAATTTTTGTAGAAAGTACTAGTTTTATGTCTCTTAAAGGAGTACGTAAATCCGCCGCAGGCCACTCAAAGGTTCCTAACTGAATAAATCTTTCCCGCCTTTACTTTGAAATCTTAGATGAAATTCTTGTTTTGAATGCTTCAGATGGGATTCAGCATGCCTTACCATGTTTTCAGCGTAAAATTCATAGTTGATAATTAACCCATTTTTCAAGCACTCTTCTCTCTTCGTCCAATTCAGTTGATCAAGATCTAAAAACCACACCTGCCTGTCTGAAGAAGTCTTAGATGTAATCTACATGTAAAGATGTTTGTCTGTGAGTGGTTTGGAGGTAAAAGCAGGGACCAGTGCCACCGAGGGTTCATGTCAAGTAGAATTCCAGGTGAGAATATCGTTCAGGCAGACAGGGCCATGACTCTGCAATCAGCCATTGTTTTGGGCAAGGTTAGATTGTTGAAAAAACAAGTCATTTACTTTCGTATACCTACGTTTCTACCAGAATTCCTTCCTGTCTTTCTTTGTAAAAGGTATGTGGAACACTTAATATGTTTATTAAAATGTTTATATTTAGTTTAAGTGAATTTTTTCTAAATGTTTCTTTGATGTTAATTCGCATTAATTTAGTCCATATTTGTAGTCTAGGAATAAATCTTTTGGCGCCACCTGTTGACACTGCCATGTACTTGTGATCTGAAAGAGGCACAATTGCTAGCTGTAAAGAGAAATTTTGTACACATCTGCTCTTTGATATGTTGTTCCATTATACTGTTCTGTCTCTCCAGAATGAAACGTTGCTATTGTCCTGGAAGAAACTGACAGGAGTCAAATAGTCAGTGAAGATACCCACATGGAAGACCCTTTGAGGAGGTCTAGAGGTAAATACATAATTATTGTCACAAATAGATCTAATATGTACATGAACTGAAGTCTGTTACAACTGTCAGGTAACCAGCTAAGTGACTCAAAGGTAAACTATATTTTCGTTGTCATGGTCACTAAAAATTAGCCTTATCTCAGGGGTGTTTTTGTCTTTGTAGGGATCGCTTTATCAAGCCCTTTGTGGGTTAAATTAGGTTTGTTACAACAGAAATTCCAGTGCATTCTGCAGGCCTGTTGTTCTCTATGACAAGGGCGTCCAATCTAATCCGCAAAAGGCCAGTGTGTCTGTGGGTTTTCATTCAAAACAAGCAGGAGCACACCTAATTCTAAGTCATGGCTTGACCTGTTGTATTGCTCTCACATTTACAAAGACAAATTATGAAAAGTAGAAATACTTGCAGTGCTAAAGATTATTTTTTTGGCTATGTTACTTCTTCTTCTTTTTCTTCTTCTTCTTTGTCTTCTTCTTCTTCTTCTTTGTTGTCTTCTTCTTTTTCTTCTTCTTCGTCTCCTTCTCCATCTTTTTCTTCTTATTATTACTTTAGCACTTTGATCACTGTTATAGCTTTCAAGTTTTGCATCTGGACTGCGGTAATGTCTAGATTTTCACTCCATAAAGAAAAACAAATGAATCCAAGGAACGCAGTAAGAAAATTCATTGTTAGTTTAGGTTCAACAGTCAGAACCTTGAAAGTTTAGGTTTGGCCCCATCATTTGATCAGAAGAGGAAATAAGAGAAGGAGGAGCGCACCAGTTGGCTTTTTCCCAGAAAGTTACATTTATCACACTCAACCATTTTCTGACCTCTGATATCTACAGTGATCATTCAATGTCCAGTTTTGCTAATTTACCAGACTTCACTGCTGTACATCAAACATTTACAGTTTTCAAGGAAAATAAGAGGCAAGAGTGTGCAAATGTAATCACTAAAGAGCAGTACAGTCTATAGTCAGGGGTATAGTATAGTCATATAGTCTATGAAAGGTTGAGAAGTCTGATTGAGAAGTCTAATGGTCTGAGAGTACAAAATTGTTTCCCGTTCTGGCACTGGAGGCCCACACATTACGAAACCTTTTACCAGATGTTAGGAGAGTAAGGAGTGTGTGGGAGGAGTGAGTGGGGTCATCCACAATGCTGATGGCTTTGCAGATGCAATGTGTGTTGTAAATATCAGCAACAGGGGTGAAAGAGACCTCAAATCTTTTCAGCTGTCCTCACTATGGACCATAGGGTCTTGTGTTCTGAAATGGATCAATTACCGTATCAAGCCATGATCCAGCTATACAGAATGCTCTCTGTAGTCCCTCGGTGAAATGTGAAGAGGTATTGGGGGAGATGCAATCTCCACAGTCTCCTCAGGAAGTAGGTGTGCTGCTAGGCCTCATTGTCATTGGAGCTGGTGTTGGGGGTCCGTGTGAGGTTCTCCATGATGTGAACACCAATGAGCTTGGTGCTCTATACGATCTCCACAGAAGATCCCTTGATGTTCAGCAGAGAGTGATCACAGCATAGTCTCCTGAACTCAACAACCTTATCTTTTGTTTTATCTACATTCAGATACATCTTGCTGGTTCTGCACCACTCCATTAGCTGTTGGACCTCCTCTCTGTCTATCACCATTCTCAGTGTTCAAACCCACCATGATGGTGTCATCAGTCAACTTGATAATTGTTGCACAGTCATAAATCAGCAACATGAAGACCAGAGGGTCCAGGAAGGGGAGCCCTGTGCTCAGCGTGGTGGTGCTGGAGACGTTGCTCCCGATCCTGACTGGCTGAATTCTCTGAGTCAGAAAGTCCAAGACACAGTTGCAGAGGGAGGTGTTCAGGACCAGCAGTCTCAGCTTTCCCATCAGATGATGAGGAATGCAGTATAAACTGAAGTCTATGAACAGCATTCTCATAACGTAGCATTTTGTCCTGATGGGTTAGGGGCAGGTGAAGGTATCGTCCCTTCAGTTGTGGCCAATATATATACTGCTGTGGATCTAGTGCAGGGAGACTGCAGTGATTTTGTGTGCCTCATGACAAGCCTCTTGAAGTGATTCATGATGATGAGTGTGAGTGTGACAGCAGGACACTGAAGACTTTTTTTCACGGGATGATGGTGGTGGCTTTCAAGCGAGTTCTCAGAGAGGTATTGTGGTTGTCTGTTGGTCTGTTGGCAGCTGGTCTGTACATCCTCTGAGCACATGAACAGGAATGTTGTCTGGTCCAGTGGCCTTCTGTGGGTTGGCTTTGAGCAGAGTCCTCCTCACATCAGCCATGGTCAAAAAGAACCCCTGGTTGTTGTTGGTAAGGTGGTCTTCCTCACTGCTGTGTCACTCTGTGCCTCAAACCATGTGTAAAAGTCTTTCAGTGCATCTGGAAGGGATGCCTTACCATCACAGGCCTTAGCATCACCTGGTATAACTCATGAAGGACATGAAATATACTTGGTGAGAAGGTCCCTACAAACAGAATAGAGGAATGCTGTTGAACATTTACTGCAATTCAAAATTCTGTAAAAAGTATATGTTATGATTTAGATGTGAGAGAAAAAAATGAAAATAACATAAAGCAAATTGTTTAGATGCCTCTTAACCAGTAGAATCCTTTTTAGATTTTTGCAAATATTAGTTTTGCAGTCATTAAATTTCCGCCACTGTCCATGAACAAATAACCTGATGTTCAGAACAACACATTTAAGATCGATAAACACTGTATTGTAATGATGGATTTGATTGGAGAGTAGATTCTCCGTTAGAGTGGTGCTTTAAAGTTTGTGAATACTTAAGAATTTTCTATATTTCTGCAAAAATATGACCTAAAATAATGTCAGTGTTAAAGCTTGGCCATTTTTTTTTTGGAAAATGTTCTGATGTTCGATGTCTGTGCATGGCAAAAGTATGTGAACCTCTAGGATTAGCAGTTAATTTGAAGGCAAAATTATAGTCACAGAGAGGTGGTGGCCAAGTGGGTTGGATACTTGCCTCTGGTCCAAGAGGTCATGGGTTTGAATCCTACCTTCAGCAGACCACCACTGGGTTCCTGAACAAGACCCTTAACCCCAAGTTGCTCCAGGGAGACTGCCCGCTGTAGCTAGGGAATGGAAGCTGCTTTGGATAAGAGTGTCTGCTAAATGCCACAAATGTGTTTTCAGTTAATGCGATGAAAATCAGGTATGATTCATCTTTTTTTTTCAAAGAACAGGGATCTGGAACAGTGTGATCTTCACTACACATGTTTGTTGGAGTGTTTTTGCGATATGGACAAAGGAGAATTCTGAGGACTTCAGAAAAGATTTAGTGATTCTCATCAGGCTCGGAAAGGTAACAAAACCACCTCTAAAGAGTTTAGACTCCACCAGTCCACAGTGAGACACTGTGTACAAATGGAGGAAATTCAACACCACTTTTACCCTCCTCAGGTGTGGTCCACCTTCAAAGAACAAAGATCATATTGGCTAATGTTAATGTTTGTAAACAGTGTATTCTGAATGTATGCCAGCAAGATCTAAATATGAAGACACCTGTCCATGAACAGGTAGCAAGAGCATACAAGTTGATCTACCAAAGAATGGTTAAAGAGGAATTAATGTATAATTGTTTTAACTACCAATCCCTCACATACTTTTACCACTTCCAAATATGTAATATTGGATCATTTTTTGTCTCATTTGTTTAACTGATTTCTCTTTATGTACTTTTATTTGGTTTTATGCAGAAATATAGAAATTCTAAAGGGTTCACAATTGTTCCACTGTAGCACCAGGAATTGATAGATAAGTGAATGACCCATTACTTGCATTTAATAATTAAATATGAAGCTGAAATACTCACATTTCTATAACGGTCATGTTTAAAGTTAAGTACATATGGATGCACATTTTACTAAATAGACACAAGCATTATAATGCCCCATTGAGAATATGCCTGTGACTGAAGAATAGCTTCTACCCTGGCCATTGAGAGGTGATGTTGGAGAGTAGTTAGGCTTCCAAAGTGACTGTGATGTAACTGAGTGGATAAATCAGGAAAGTGGGTCTAGAGTAATGGGATCAACGCAAGGCTTTGCGAGTTATTTGAAGTGGTTTGCATTGCATTGCATTGTGGGAACATAAAATAGAACAAACAGACTACATGTGACCTGCTGAGGACTGTGTAGGCCCATGCTGAAGGTTATATACCGTTAATGTTGTGAAATTTTATGAGGATGTGGTAAAACATTCTCAAAGCATTACTGCTGGTATTATATGGTTTGTAAACACTGGACCTATAAAAATGAATATGAAATGAATAGGAATATGAAAAGCTCAATACATCATTTTAATAACTGAATAAAAGAGATTTGTATTACTATTATCCATTATATTGCTATTATATGACTAATCGCATGAAAAATATTTAAAAATTTTTGTTGTTTAACATAAAGGTAGGGTTGGATCATGGTTAAATAAAAACATGTTTATTCCCATTGTAAGCATTATAAATTTGTTTATTTTTTGAAATGTAGAAGAAAGAGTAATCCTACGTGCAAGTAAACTCTAACAACGAACATCAGTAACAACTGCAAACACAACATTAGTAATTATTTAATTTATTTAGTCATTTGTGCACATTAATAGGGCTAATGGTTGATCTGATGTTTGCATCTGCAATACATTATCACAGGATTTGAGGCACCTCAAGTTTCAGTTGATTTGAGGCCCCTTGGTACTGCCCTGCGATAAAGTTTGCAAAGTTTGTGATTTTTATAGACTGCAACTTATTAAACACCACAACTGAGCAACTACATCTGAGAAAACTGCAGTGGATTGTACTGGATCTGTGCGGTCTCCTTGGCGGGGCAGCCTTGTTTTGCTCTTTGGAGGTCATGTGTCATCAGGTGTCTCAGAAGATCTTGTACTGTAGGACAGAATCCAGGTCAGGGCTCTTGGAGGGGGATTGTGTCTGTACCAGCTTGAGTGAGCAAGATCCCAGTGTCATGAGCTGATCTCAGTCACTGAATAATTAAAGGCATAGCTATGAAACAATGCACTTCGCTGTATTTGCATTTATAATGCTGCCAGTGTAATTTTAGTAATTATCAATTTAGTATGTATATATTTGCCATGTGGCATCCCCAGAAATTTGGGAGGAGAGCATATGGTCCAGTGTGGTCTCCTCTCTGATTGAGTAATAAGACTTTCTATAGTTCAGCGTGGCATGTAACCCAGCTGCAAGGACACGTCTCACATCTCATGGTGTGTGAGGATTAACAGGATTGGAGACTGTGTGTGTGTGTGTGTGTGTGTGTGTGTGTGTGAGGCTGCGTGTATATGGGATTAGGGTAAATCAGTGGGTCTGTGGGTTAGTGTGTCAGTGTATCAGTGAGTCACTAGGTTTCCCCGGAAGACAATCTTCTTTCCATTAAAGCAGACACTTCCTGGTCATGTCTACACCTTCACACACTAACGCATGTTCACTTTTACACACGCACACACACACACACACACACACACATACACACACACACACACACACACACACACAAATTGTTCTTACCAGTGCTGTTCAGAACAGACTGAACAAAATATATGTTAAATGTATATATGTTCAATTATGTATGTTAAATATATGTTAACCCTCCTATTGTGTTCATTTAGGCTTAACTATCATTGTGTTCTTGGTCACTTTTGTTCTGAAACTCTTATTTTATTAAGAGTTTTCGTGAAGCCATCACAATATACAATCCATTCAAAAACGTGCTGCGACCATGTTTTAGGCCTTTTCATGCTAGGACAACACTTCACTTTTTCATGCTAGGACAACACTTCATTTTTTCGTGCTCGGACGACATTTCATTTTTTCGTGCTCGGACAACATTTCATTTTTTCGTGCTGGGACAACGCTTCATTTTTTCGTGCTGGGACAGCGCTTCATTTTTTCGTGCTGGGACAGCGCTTCATTTTTTCATGCTAGAACAACATTTTGCTGCAAGAGTTTTTCACCATCTTTCCCTCCAGTTCATGCGAAGTAGTCTTCTGTTGTAGTCTATGCATGAACGCTTGTATGCAATATTGTGAAAATATATTACACATTTCCCACTAAAAGTGTGTAATAATGAGTTGATTCCTTATCGTTTTTGTTTGCAAAGCGGTTGAAACAAGTTGAAAGGCCATGAGACAAGTCCCTAACCCTAACCTTAACCCTAACCCTAACAGTCACCAATTAACGCTGCTACTGGCGGTATTATGCACTGCGCATTAAAATACATGGGGTTGTGAAGCGTAGTCCTAGCATGAAAAAAAGGCCTAAAGCGTGATCACAGCACATTTTTGAATACATTTTATGTCGGGATGGCTGCACGAAAAGTCATGAGATCAGTTTGTATTTTATACACTAATTATAGTCTTACTAATGAATTTCTAATGACTGCTCATTTTTGAATGGGAACACCATGAGTGTTCATAAGTTCAATAAAACACGCAAAATGTAATACAAATCCTCAAATAATTTTTTATGCGTTCCAGTATATATATATTTACAGTGTTGTACACGAACGCGTTCAATGCACAGCGTTCATTGAACACATTCCCATTTTTCGTGAATGCTGAACTGAACGACTCAGTTTACAAATTATGAACGTGAATGTGAATGACGTTCACCCTTGCGAAACTGAACGCAGCTCACGTTTTACGTTTGCTGATTACAGGCTAGCATGGTTGGTGCTTCGAGTTCAGACATAACATGTGTTGCTTAAGTGGTAAGATCTATTCTCAACCTCAGAATTGGTTTTTAATGTAACTTATGATTGTCTGTGATTGTTCAGTGGTATGACAGATAGAAGGAGAAGATTGAATGAGGTTCAGATAGAAGGACGTTGAATTGAAAATGTAAAAAAACCCCAAAAAACTAACAAATGAACGTGATATGAAAAAAACAAAAAAGAACTAATGAACAAACATGAACTAGTTCATTTTTTTAGTTGTGACCTGGGTTCAAAATTTTTTTTAAATACCTATGAAAGTGAACTATTTCATTTTTATTTGAATGAACTAAACTTTGATTTAGTTCTTTTTCAGTGTGAACTGGCACAACACTGTGTATTTATTTATATGTATAATGTATAATTATAAACCTTTCAAGTCTGGCAGCTTCACAGTACATTACTCTTCAATTCTTCTGTCCTCTCACCTGTAGTTTGCGATGCAGAAATCAGTTAAATGCTGCCCTCTTTAAGGGCATATGAGTTTGCTTAGTGGAATCAAGGACTGAGTAGGGAACAGGCTTACAGACCGAGGAAACATGGGGACATCTTATGCTGAAATGTTTTTTCCCAAGCATGTGACATAGGTTTGTAGATATGTAATTTCTCCACCTCCATGCTGTGTTTTCATTCTCGTGTTTTGTTAAATGGACATAACTGCAAAAGGCCGATAAAAGTTAATTACATTGTTGCTGTACTTGAATTTCAGTGAGATCAATGTAGGGGTTTGCAAGATATTTGAAGTGGCTTGTGCTTTACATTGTGGAAAGATACAGTAGTACAGTCTTTGTGTGACCTGCTGAGGACCGTGTGTGGTTGACGGTCTAACTGTAGATTGTTGACGTGGCATAAATTCAGTGAGTAAGTTTGTTGAAAAGTTGTTGTTGGGGCTGTGTGTTTTCGGAACAAAAAATCCCCAAAAATATGATTTCTAGAAACATGAAAATCTAGGAAATCAGCAACACCAAATACCAAATGAATGTTCACTGTAGCCATAGTGTTCAGTCATGCATTTTGTCATTTGAGGTTTCTGAAGAAGGAAGTTTGACATGAAAGCTAAATTTCAGTAAAGCATGCAAAAAGTAATGTGATCACAGGACATGAGTGTTTATTATTGGCGGATATCTAAAGCCCAGCAGGGTTTGGACTGGCAGGGTTTCACCAGGTCCAAGAGAAACCAGGACCAGGTTCAGTTGACATAACTGTCTTAGTAAAGTGATATTTATCAGTAAAAACTTCTCAGCTTGCATGGAGCTCTTTTAAGAAGGACAGTGAGCAATGTTTTGATAGTGCCTGAGCTTCTAATAAATCTCAGGTACAATCCTAACCTCATGGACCCGGTACATGATTGACTCTTCACACTGCTCAACTTGCTGTCTTGTAATCAAGGATCTTAAACTCATTGTGGTTTGCACACAACATGACTGATCAGTGACAGGGGGTAACACATTACAAGATTTTCCACCATTAACAAGCATGGCATATCCTAATTAATTCTTACTCTTTCATTCTTTTCTATTTCCTCCTTACTTGGTCACTGCAAATCCATGCACAAACAACTTGGATCACTCAGATTTGTCTCCAAACCAAGTTTTGCTCTGAAGTACAGACATGCAGAATGACGCAATACCATGAACAACGCAGTCATGTTTTTCTTCCAAAAACAGATGTCAGCAAGTTGTTTGTGCATATTTGCAGTGACAAACCAAGGAGGAAATAGAAAAGAATATGAGTGTAAGTATGAATTGGGATATGCCAGACTTATAGATGATGTACAACTCCTTCACTGGGTTTGTCCTTTGCACTCTCATTGTAGTTCATTGCTACACTCTCTGCCAGTCTTTCAGGGGACCAGGATGCATTGAGGAGCCTCTAGGATGCGGTCTTTGAACAGTTCACACAAAGCAATCGATTTTCAAGCCCTTCGGAAATGCTGATTTGCCTTTGATCTTCAAAAATGGCCAGCAAGTGGAAAATCTGGGCATTGCTTGTAAGTCCTTAATGATCTTGACAGTCAGTTTGTCTGTACTGTCTTAAATGACTGATGTGTTCATCACGTCTGGCCACATAGATAAGGATGTTATCATTATATTTGAGCACTGTTGGATTTGGAGTGCTGCGAGTGCCAGATGCTAGAAGTACCAGTAATTGAAAGTAACATTGCTGAGGTGATGGTGGTAAATGCAGGAATGAAGGTGGTGGTTTTACAGTCAAGAAAATCATAGCCACACTCGCAAGGTGAAAGGAAGAAGGAGGGCATTGGTGCAGTCCTTTAGGGGATGTGGTGACTTCTCAGTAGTTTTGAACTTTCTTAATATGGACGCTGTGCCAGGTTGGGTAACCACCAACATAAAGGCTGCATTTGTGCAAAGCAAGGGTACCAAATCCAGTCTTGAAGAGTTTAGTTCCAAGTACCTCTGATGTAGGGTAGTCCAGATCTTCAAAATAAAATCCTCCCCACTACCTGTCTTGATTCATAAACCTTGATGGGAGTCTCTTTAGCTTGAACAGGACAAACCATATTCATTATCAGACTTGGTAGCGTAGTGGTTAAGCTGTTCAGAAGGTACCCTGAGCAAGCTACTGTCCCCACACACTGCTCACTGGGTGCTGTGTTCCTGACTGCCTACTGCTTCACTTGGTGAATGGGTTAAATGCAGAAGTAGAATTTCTTGCTGTTCACACTGTTTGCTGTGAGTTGTTCACGTATGACAGAATGGTCACTTTCATATAGCACCCATTGTTCCGATTGCGATTACAGTAAATTAACAACCTTATGTCTGAGGTACCCAGCTCTTGTCCTGAAGAGTTCCAACTTTCATATAACACACTTGCTTCTGTTCATTAAGGCTTTTGTGAGCATCTGGATGTTAGAGCCATCCAGGATAAGAGCTGGGTACCTCTGATTTAAGGTTGTCCAAGTACAATGGGGAGATTTGGCAAGTCTATGATAAGGAAGGAAAAGTATATTGAACAGGAATGTTGGGTGCTATATGTCTGATAAGGAAAGTGTCTGGTCCTGGTGATTTTGCAAGCTAAAGGGATTCCCAACAAGGGTATGGATATGAAAAGGTAGCGAGTATGGGTTTTTTTGAGATCTGGAAACCTTGGACTAACTTGCTTGGAAGCCTGAAACTTTCCTGAAGATTCAGAAAGTTTGCTTCTTGAGGGATCATATTTGTGGAAGATGGGGATGTGTTGCTGTGTCTCGTGTTGTTGAGTATTTAATTTTTTGTGATCCAGTATCAGTGCTAACTGATGGCTTGCTCTCCCCTTCCCTGCTAACCATTGTGAGAAAAATTGCAACATGGCTTTGGGAAAGTGCAGATTGGGGAAAATGGTGATGCAAAGGGTAAATGGTCCATCATTGTTAGAACAGAGGTGTGTGAAAAAGATTAGCTATGGATGATGAATGTGAATTACTTAAAGCAACAGTACCTCAAGGGTTGAGAGTGGTGTTGCAACTCTAGTTGCAGTTCCTCTCAGAAGGTTATCCAGTTGGATGTCTAGGATAATAAGACCAG
The DNA here is from genome assembly GCA_037974365.1 of Hydrocynus forskahlii. Classification (NCBI taxonomy): domain Eukaryota; kingdom Metazoa; phylum Chordata; class Actinopteri; order Characiformes; family Alestidae; genus Hydrocynus; species Hydrocynus forskahlii. The sequence goes on along the minus strand of JBBPCX010000114.1, from coordinate 23,209,392 downwards.
AAACAAGGAGTTGTCGGTTTGCACTTTTACTCCTAACCCAATTTCTTCTTTTTTGCCAGCCTTCCTATCTTTTGCAAGATGGAAGAACATGGAACCAAAGACTGAAGTACCATGGGACCTGAAGGACCATGTCTCCTTACCCTGATTCACTCAAATTCAATAACTCATTCCAAAGGTCCTGTCACACAGTAACACAATGACCAGTGCAACTTCAGCATATTCAGGTAGGAACAACATGGTTGTAATAACTGAGCTAGATAAAGATATGGTTGTAACAGGAATCTATAACAGGACTCGCTGAATCGGCATACCTGTCTGTCATGCTCATAAAGTAATCAACACAATTCATTCACCATTTAACTTGCTAAGCGGTGTTAATCTGAACAGACTGAACTGGACTGCTCTTGCCTTCCTTGTACAAGCTGTGGAAGCAATTCAGATGTTTTGCCGGTAGTTTGATAGTCTCTGTGAACTGGTGGATGCTCTCTTGGTGCCGTTTCAGAAGCATATCTGTATTGACTTATTGCACATTTGGTTATTGCTTATGCTGTATCTTTGTTTGTAAGGAATCTTCTGTGACACACAGGTAAAAATGCAGACAAACAAAAAGCAAATGTGTAGACAAACTAATGGTAAAGTCCAAGACAAAGAAGAAAAAAGGAAAAGCAATACAAAACATATTGCACAGGACTATTAGGACCTTAAGACCAGGATATTATTTCATACTTTTTTGCTGTCAGTGACCAGGGAAGGTGAGAGTATTGGTGCCTTGCTGGCAAGAATGCACCTCTGACAATATAGCAAAAAAGTAGCTTTTACAGGAGAACATTTCAATTCAAAAATCAAGGTATACTCTTATTATAACAAATTTTTCTGGCAGTAGAGTCAGTGCAGCCAGTGTGGAGTCAGTTTTCTACACATTTTGTATCATGTCTGCAGGGACAGTAGCAAGTCTCTACGTCCCTACAGTTAACAATTAACAGTAAAGATGCAGAGACCTGCCAGTGTCCTGCTCCTATCTCTGATTCTCACATATTATGTTGAGTAATAGCTCACGAGGCTCTCTTTTTCCAACTGTGCTTCAGGTTGAAGATTCAGTGATTGTTTTGTTTTGTGAGACATCATCTGTTTATGATATCATCTGTTTATGATATCATATCATCTGTTTATGATATCATATCATCTGTTTATGATATGTTGATTGCTAAATTTTGATTTTGTGCATATGCACAGCTGCTTTTACTGTAATAGTAGGAACATAATGGTAGGAAGGATAGTCCTTAAACTTGAGTTAATGTTAAAACTGACCAAAATAATGATTCAAATATAAATAAAAGTAGCAACTTGCGTAAGAGTAATGAAGGGTCATATTTGTGGACCATGCTTGGATTTGGCGATCATATCGGTCAGTCCAATGTTAAAGCACTTTGGGTTATAAAATCCAGTGTCAGTGCTGCTGTATGATCTCCATTCTCATTGCTGATCACCATTTCGAGGACCATTCCAACACTGGAGAGTGTGCAAATGGGGATAGTGTGTTAAAAGTAAGGATTTAATGGGCCAACAAGAAAACTTTAAGTGCAGCTGGAATAAAACCTGACATCTCTAAAATGGCTCCTTTACAAGAACCTGAAAAAAAAACAGTCTTAACGTTTGATGGAAGTAAATGTAATGAGTATTTTTTAAAGAATTTTTGAACCACTGCCATTGGTCCATTCAAGTGATGTTTTAAAATTAACAGAAATAATGACAAAAACGGAGCTACGTCTTTTTGTTCAAACAGCATTCACAAGCACTTGGAAACATTTTGTTAGTTATTCATGTAAAAATACAGAACTGGATGCAGTGTCGGTCCTTTGTTCTTATGGACAAAGGACCGTTGCCAGAAAAATTTGACGAATGTTTACTTGACAAATATAGACGGTCCATAAAAAAACCAATTCAAGTGTTTGCCCAAGCAAACACGCTCTTTGCCTTTCAGACGTTATTGATTTTGAGTCCCCAAAATCAATAATGGGGCATATAGAGATACCAAAGGGGCAATCAATTAGTTGAGAAGTGATATTTTATGAAATTTGATTGATGTCAGAAAAATCACTGTGCTTTACTAGCTTTTGTTTTTTCAAAAGAACATACCTCGTGATGTTTAATGATATTTATGTCAGATATTATGATATTCATGAGTGCTCAAGTTGATGAAACCCTCAGTGAAGCATATGATGCAAAAAGTAAAATGTACATTTTTCTTTTATTTTTATATTCATAAAAATAAAAAAAACTTCTTACATTATCACAATGCAAGATTACAAGATTTTCAATCTATCACACAGTAAGAAAATAGTACTTTGTTACAAAATTAAACAAATTCCATTAAAAAATGAATTACTGAGCAGACAACTTTAAGTTACAGTTTTTGTATTTGGTCATAACTTATTAAGTATATTTAACTTAAATCAGTGAAGCAAATAATGTAAAAACGTGCTGAAGACAGACTTACATGACCCAATTTAAATTATTAAATTAAAACAGGTTTTAAAAAGTGCAACCACAAACATGAGTGGTGTTGAGTTATGAGGGAGAACTCTTCAGCTCTGCTTGCATGCAGCCCAAGCATGCAGCGATAAATCCGGAAGCGTTATAAAGGTCCATCATTAAAAAGACTTTGTTCGTTTTCTGTGAGCTTGACCCTGAAATCAATAGAACTGTACACATGGAAAATGAAGCAAGCTATGATGCCATAACCCCGAGACCAGCGTAATCACACCCCCACTATGTATTTCAGAGGAGGAAGTGCTTTAGCAAAAAAAGATCAAAAGACAAAACTTTGGGGGACAACCACAGCAAGGTGTTTTCTTAGTCTTTTTTAGCGTGTTGAAAAAAATCTTCTCTGTTGGACCTTTGCAGAAATCTCAAACATTTGCCAGAATAAAAGGCATCTCTAAATAAAAGTAACATGTATAAAGAAAATGTTTTAACTTAACACACACCTGAACAAAACAATAAATGCACACGCAAAACAATTCAGCTCAGTGTAAACAAAGTACACAAAAGCGTTGAGAACTTCGGTAAAACATTTAACATTTAACGCTAGAATATGCAGACTCAGGCATGATCTGATCTATAGCTCTCCCCAGAACTTTTAAATCAAACAGCAAGCAAACATTAGCATGTCACATATGCCCAGTTATCGCTATGCCTTTTTAGACTTTCGCTTCAGCGTGTGGCAATAACTAAATGTTTACCCATCTCATTGGGTAACCAGGCAGAGGTTAGGCCAGTGGCCTCAGCTGAAAACTAATCAAACAGTACAGTGAAAAGGCTCAGAGGATCACATATTCACTACAGTGGCTTTGATTCACCTGAGCACTGCTTTTGTTCATTTTATTAATATCACATGAGATATTTATAAGCCTTCCTTCATACCACATAAGGAACAAGAGGCTTGTGTGCTAAACTTTGGTTCTAAACTCTTTATCACATTAAGCCGATGAACTGCATTGCTTCATACCATTATTGCATATAAAATGTATCTGGTGTATACATGTGTGTATACATGTGTCTCAAACAACATCTTGGTAAAAGTGCCTTTTGCAACATGAACTTGTCTCTGATGCTTTGTCCCTGTTTTACGTGCACCCGCAGGACTCTACGATCATGTCTGGGACGTCGGTTTTTACGATGCTGTGCTGCGAGTTGAAGTAGACCATGGAAAGCGGGCGTCTCTGAATGGGCACGCAGCATGACGAGACGGCCGTGTGGATGCCATTGGCCTTCAGCTGGCTGAAGACGGTGGCGTGGAAAGAGGAGGCAATGCCCGGCGAGCCGGCCAGATGCTGTGGGCACTGGCCCATGCAGTAGTTCATGTGGTAGCCCTCGGGCGCGATGATCCAGTCCTGCCACTGGATGTCCCGGAACTTGATGTAAAAGTCTTTCTTACAACAGACACTGACGTCGTCACCACAGCGTAGAGAGCGTTTACTCAGAGCGTGCTTGGATGCATCGTCACGGAGACGCACCTGCGCCACCAGGAAGGGCTGCTGAGAGGTATCGGCGCCGCCCCGTCCGCACAGGTTCTGGCCCCCGTCCTCACAGTGGACCTCCAGCCGCAGGTGCCGCTGCCCCCCGTCCAGGAAGGCCTGCAGCGTGCTGGTGACGGGGAAGGTGTGCCAGCCGCCCCGCGCCACCTCCACGTTTCTCTGGAGGAGCAGGGTGCGGTTTTCGGCCTGACCTGTCCCGGACAGGTAGACCTGGGCGGAGACACGGGCAGCAGGGCGAGGGCCGTCAGCCGGACGCACGTACAGCCACAGCGAGGACTGCAGCACCTGCACGCTCTGACCACGCTCCTGCAGGAACTGGAAGGACAGGCTGGGGTCGATGCCGCTCGAGTCCATGTTATCTGGAGGGAAACGAGAAAAAAGCTTTTAAAAAACAAATGTGTGAGGGAGGAACTCATGGCTGAAGGAGGACGCGTGGATGGATGAGAGGTGGAGAGATGGAGAAGGAGAAAAGTCATAGGTGAGGGAAAGTAATAACAGTTGTTGAGTTTGTCACAAATATGCGGCAAAACCTATAGTTTCATAGTAGTTACTGGATAATAAACCTCTGCATTTCTAGACTGAAAAAGGGGTTAAATTAACAAGGTAGGTGTTATTGGAACAAAGGCAGCTTCTTTGTTCTAGGTTATAAAAGTTGTTCAATGAAAAAATGTGAATATAAGAAACAAAACTGAAATAAGTAATAAGAACTCACAAATTCTTCATAAAATTCACCCTGCTCAATCCTTTATATTGGTTTTACATTTGTAAAGTAATTTGTATTTTATTTCAGACTTCAGTACAGACACGTGTAGGCCCATAATTAAACCTACACAGTCTGACAACAGTAAAGCATTGAATTAAATGTAAATGAGTCTATTGTTGCCACATGCATTAAAACAAAGTATAAAAACATCAACACAATATTTATATTAACACAACTATGGCCAAAAGTAAATGGAAAAACTGTGATAATGTCTGAACTTAATGGATTCCACACATTACTTTTTTCAGGGAAGCTTAAATTGTATTATTTACAAATTTATATATAAACAGACTTTAAATATAAATATAAAGATTGTTTACAACCACGTAGTGTTGTGGTAAATTAAACATTTCTATTTATACTTCTTTCAAAGCTAACTACAGTTTGGGCAAATGGCACCAAACGATCACTTTCAGTTGTGACAGGCATTTAAGTCTTCTGAGACCGCTTAATGAAAATATTGATAAAGTTTAAGATCGAACGCCACATGTTTGCATTTACAGAGTGGACACTTGGGACACTGGGAAATCTTTGAATGCATAATCGAGGAAACCAGACCAAGTGAAGGAGTTTGAGAAAGTCGTTCCAGGGGTCTCAGCTCCAGTCCTGGGGATCCACCTGTCTCATCCAGCATGGACCACCAGCCCAGCAGTACCGCCGCCGGCTCCTGGAGAGGCAGGTGGGTCACCGGGAGCGAAGCTGAGAAGGAGCGAAGGGTTAGTGAATTTGGAGCCTTGCTCTTACCCGTGTCTGCAAAACTGACTATCTCGTACGCCTGGTCGTTGAGGCGCGCGCTGGCCCCGCCATTGTCCAGCTCGATCGTGCCGTCCGGACGCACGCGTCCCGCGTGGAGCTTGCGGAGCGCAGTTGCCAGGGCAGCGCGTGGCACGGTGTGCGTGATGTTGGGTCTCTCTCGCAGGTGAAGCTTGCTGAGGATCTGCTTCTTGGCGGCCTCGATGAGGAAGCTCTCGTCAGAGCCGCCGTCCGGAGAGGGCGAGGGCGCGGAGCACGTGGTGCACGCGGGGGCCGCGCCACCGAGACCCTGGAGCAGCACCAGCGCGCTGAGCAGCAGCCGCGCGGAGACCCACCAGCCACCGAGGGTTCGACCGTCAGGGTACGACGCGGAGAGCATTGTGCCTCTTTGCTCTACGGTGGAGAAGATCGAAGAGGAGGAAGTGGAAGAGGAGGAGGAGAAAGAGGAGGATGGATGGACGCTGGAGGCAGCGAACTAAGACTGGTGCCCGAGACGCGAGAGAAGTGGGGTAATCCACCAAAAGTTGTGACACGCTTCAGGGACGCGCCAATGAACGCTGCGGGAGTCACGCGCGAGCGCGCGCACGCACACACACACACACACACACACAGCGCGCGCACACAAACAAACAAACACAGAGAGGGGGTGCACGCGAGCAATACGTGAAGTGCGTAAAGTTGGTCACGTACTCCCGTGTGCTCTCTCAGGCCAGGCGCTAATCTGCGAAAATGAACGCAGGGAAGGTGCGGGTCGACCCGGTTGCTGCTGGACCTGCCTGAACCTGTGACCTGCACTTCTCCTGCGGCCTAATTCTTCATTCACACCTTTACCCACAGGCCCCGCCCACTGGGCAGCGTCCAGCCTCCTACTCATCACTACTTTCTACCAAATTCTAGCAAAGTCAAGTGTTTGAACATCTAGCTGGTCCTAACTGAGGAGTTTGAGCTTCGGGCTGGTCCCAGCTCCAGGCTGAATATAAACTACAAATCAGTGCAGAACTATGAAACACTAGGTAATACAGGCTGAAGGAACTACACCATTACTACTACTTAACTATTAATACTAATCAGCCAAAGCTATTACTACTAGCCAATGAAAACTGTTCAGATTTTTGCGGATCGTAGCACAGGTGTAGAAAGAGCCCGCCAACCGGAACACGGGAAGACAAGTAGGAAAAATAAGTAGTAAATAAAACAGGAAGCGGGATTTGTTGGGATACAGGCAAGAAAAATAAATAAATAAAATAAGATCTGACACTGAGAGAGCCAAGTCCAGCTCCTGACCTTTCTCCCAATGACCTCCATCCTGTCACACGTCCAAACCAAACAGTGGGGCTTCAGGAAAGCATAAGGCAACACGTGTATTGTAAACATAATGCAATCCAGGCTCCTCACCTCCATGGGAAAAGCAGCTATAGCCTGCTGATGTGGAGAATGGAGGTCACCATCATGTCGGACTGTTTATTTATGGGACATTCTGGAGGCTTTTCACATCGTCACTGTTGACAAACAAGGGCATCCGCATGCTGGCCATGCAGTTAGATGCAGTTAGATGCAGTAAATATACCTGTCCTTTAGAAAAGCTCATGCAAGCAAAAAAGAAACAGAAAAAGAACTAAATAATTAAACAAACAGTTATGATTGTGGACAGTTGCACCATATCTACTTTATACTATAAATTTCTTTTAAAGGCTGTTGATTAAAGTGATAGGTATAAAGTAACCCCAGACCGTTCTGTGAGCTGATGGACACTTTCACAGCTTAGCCACCGCTCTCCTGTCTTCACAGCTTGGAGTCGCCGTCTAGCAGCCATGTGCTGGAAGTGCAGTTAATCTGGGACGAAGAAAGCCTGAGTTTAGATGCTAGTTTTGTAGATGTAGATGTAGAGTTTCTGCTTTTATAAAATTAAAAATGATTATTGCTGTCCAGTACCTTAAGGAAAGTGGTCTTCAGCTCTTCTCCTCCGGACCCCCTGCTCTGCAAAGTGTCTAGAGCTCCCTGGCCCAACCCTGAACTCTAGAGTAGACTAGAGTTCATCATGAGTTGGATGAGGTGTGTTGGGACAAGAAATACAATGCAAGACAGGGGGTCCCCACAACTGCCAATGCAAGACTGCCACCTGAGAGCCAATGCAAAGGATTATTAGATTGGATTAGATTAGGTTCCACTTTGTCACTGTGCAGTGTACAGGTACAAAGCCAACAAAATGCAGTTACCATGCAACCAGAAGTGCAGAAGAACAGTTACAGGTACAGATAAAGAGGAGTAAATATGCATGTAATATGTACAGAAACACAGAGCATGAGGCGAAGAGGACCATTTGAGGGTTAAAGTATCACAAGAGGGTGGTGCTATGTCATATTTACGGCATTTAGCAGACGCTTTTTATCCAAAGTGACTTCCATTCACAAACTACAGGGGACAGTCTCTCTGGAGCAACTTGGGGTTGAGGGCCTTGCTCAGACTGAAGATGTATGCTGAAGGTAGGATTCGAACCCATGGCCTCATGGTCCAGAGGACCTACACACTAGGCCACCACCACCCCCTATGTCAGACTGTATAGACAAAGTAAAGCTATAATGCACAGATACGCAAATCTAAAATAATGAATAAAATACAATTACTAGTGAAAGAAATAAGTGCACAATGACTGGAAGGTGACTATGGAGTGGAAGTGGTATCATATGTACAATATGTGTACACACGCACACACACACACACACACACACACACACACACACACACACACACATAATTGCCAGTTGCAGGGGTGCCGGACCATAGCTTTACCCTAACCTCTCTCTCGCTCTTTATTGTGTATATCCACACCCCTATTCCCCCAGGTCTTTTTGGAAATGCAGTCATAGGAACTAAAATACAGGAGATTAAACCACATGACAGTTCCTATATGAAAATACAGTATATGTTCTTCAGATTACAAATGACAAAAATAAGTGCATGAACAGAGATGCATAATTAACCAATGATATGTGACTTTACATATTCAGTAATATACTCTTACATTCACTGAGCTGAGGAAAAATGTTCATCTAAGCAGATTTGTCTCAGTTTCTGTAACAGATGGGCACCAGGCAGCTGTGTTTGTAGTTCCAGTTAAGGGCCCTAACCCTCTCTGTCGCCCTCTAGAGGCCTACCATCACCACACTGTGCAAAGAAGACCACTGGACTGCAAAACCATTTCTATTGCTCAAACCCTGCACTCAGTTGCATCAGAACCTGGTATTAGTAAGATTGCATGCTTAATTTAATTCAGTGGATCTAACCTGTATCATAACATTTTTAAGAGTCTTCATTTTTAACTTATATAAAAATCAACAGATTACTCAAAATGGTTCTAAATGGAAGCAAATATGTGGTATTACACAGAGTCACATCAGGTGGTCCAGATGAGAATGAAGCTGAGAGTTTATTCCTGCATTCTGTGTAGTAAGCCCCTTGCCTGGCAGGTGCAGTTGTGCAGACTAACAGACTATTATTTAATTTTCTACAACTGTTCTTGATGCACAGTTATGATGACTATAGAAACACTTTTGCATCATGCTTCCACACAACAGCTGGTAAACCTGTACCTTGGACTATGGAATCCAGCAGCCTAGTCTAGATTTTGTACTAAATAACAGCTGAATGCTTTGGTAGATCAGTGAATTAGCTTAAAGAAAAATGAGGCAGGGAGAACATTTAATTTAACATATGCTTAATTTAAAATATTTGTATATTTTTACATCATGATGAAAAACAAACACCCTACCCACCCCTACTCTTAGAGGGGCAGGTGCTCAAAGTTAAAATGGGGCACATGGATTAAAATTTAAACTACAGCACATCAAAACCCAACTGATGCAACCAGGATTCGATTGAGATTGTTTCCAGACTGGGCATTTTCACTGGTACAGTGTATAATTCTGAAAGAAATTACTAAAAATGAGACTAATGAAAAGACCCATTAGTTGTCTAACCTAAGCTTAGCTAACCAACCTTACTATGTCTACTTAACTAAGTTATAGCAAAGCCAATGTGGTAACAGTAATGTATATGTTACATTCAATACCCAGTTCAAGTGAAAAAAAGGTTTGGATGGTTCCAAAAACTTTGATGACAAAATTTGCTTTTACAGGACTGTTTTGGTACACAAAGCTTTTTTTAGTCAAAGTCAAAGTAAACTCTGTCATCTCAGTTATGGACAGGTATACAGTGAGATGACATGGCTTCAAATTTTACAGTACAAAAAGATGCACAGAATACATAAAAACAATAAACTATATATATGATTCTATAAATGTTTAACATCGAAAAATTGTGCATCGGCAAATGTTGCATCAGCAGTTAAATGGAAAGCAGAATATTGTGGGGTTCAATATAAATAGTACTTTTCACTTAGACTAGTTTCAACTGTTTCAAGAGACTTTGCAAAGTAAGCAAATAAACATAATAATTTAAAAAATCAATTTGGACATCAAGTGAGAAAGGGGCAGGTGCTTGATCAACAACTGCCTCACCAATCCCCACCCCCCGAGCATGTGTGGGATACATAACCATCCATCACCACCAATTTCAAACCTTCCCTTTGCTAAACCAGAAGTACAAAGAATAAAAAGTCTGAAAGGAAGAAAGAAAAAGAGAAAGAAATGAACAGAGCACTCAATACATTTTCTCATTGCATCACTTCAAAATACCTGAATCTTTTCTCTCTTGGTGCTTTAGCTTAGAATGATGAGAACTGTTTTATTTTTGTTTTATTCTTTCTTCTGGCTAACTTTTTGTCTGCATGCTGCCCACAATGTTTTAATCAGACTGTATAGTCCCACTGTTGCATCATGCCTCCACGCAGTGTCGGGAGAACCTGGACTCTGGACTGATGAACAATAGAAAGGATTCTGTGTTAACAGGTGGCCTCACACGCTGTTGACTGCAGAGCAAAGATCACATGAACCTTCCAACTAAGAGCACTATTCGTCTTAACATCTACCAATAGAAATTAACTGGCTTGATGATGTTCCTATCATGATGTCAGTTTTATGACTGACCAGTCATATGATTTTGATGTAATGTACCGGGTTATACTGTATGTGACACAACTTACAGTAGACCTGCAATAAATGTACCAAACTGTGAACAGATTATTATATTGTTCTGTTTTATTATACAGATACTACTGAATACCAACAAGACAGTACTTTTCATTCTCATTATTTTGTCTTTCCTGGCCTTGAGTTGTTTCTCCCCCCTAAACCTGGAGTGTTATTGCATAGATGGGAATTTTTGTTACACACACAGATGAACTTGGTTAACAACCTGAAGGCTGTGTGTTACCATCACAGCTGCCTCTGCACGTATAAAGCACATTCCAAGGTTCAGAAAGACATTCAGCCACATAGGCATTTTCTGACACGCAGGCCATGGGTAGGGTTGCCAACGTTCATGGACTGACCTTGAGACTCGAGCATTTGGCAGACGTCTCTTAGTCTCCTTGATAGTTTTAATATTTTTAAAAGTATTTAAATTAAATCAGAATAAAATACATGGTTGTATCTCAGACAGATTGCTGTATAATAGAATTGGAGACCCCAGTCATACATACACTATATGGACAAAAGTATTGGGACACACCTGCTTTTCAGAGTTTGGGCTAGAACCCTTACTTCCAGTGAAGGGCAGTTTTAATGCTTCAGCATACCAAGACATTTTGAACACTGTATTTCCAACTTTGTGGACACAATTTGGGGAAGGCTCTTTTCTGTTAGAGCGTGGCTGTGACACAAACATAAAGACATGGTTGGATGAGTCTGGTGTGGAAGAACTTGACTGGCCCACATGGAGCCCTGACCTCAAACCCCATCCGACACCTATTGGAATGGAGATTGCGAGCCAGGCCTTCTCGTCCAACACCAGTGCCTAAATTCATATAATCTGCAGAATTAATGGGCACAAATTCCCAAAGAAACACTTAAAAATCCTGTGGAAAGCTGTCCAAAAAGAGTTCCATTGCTTGGGGACACTGCTCAAGGCTAACAGTGTTGTCCAAAGTTAATTTTGTGGGATTTATAAGTGGTGGAAGTATTACATATGTTAATAATGTAGGGCTTATCATTTTAACAGCTCACGAACATAAACTATTTTTATTGTTCTCTTTTTATGACAGGTGATAGTGATCATTAAAGATTTATGATGGCAGTAACTTCAGAGTGAATGCCCCTACGTAATTAGTAGAGTAGTGGATCTCCGCCACCATAGTCAGAAACACTTAGTGTTTTAAAAACATTGAAATTTGGAGAGTAGCAAGAAAAGCCTGTTAGGTAACATGACTTAAGTAACATGAAATACTAATGTATTTAAAACTGTAGGGTGAGATTTTCTAAGGATTTTCTAAGGATTTGTGTGATTAGTGTAATGTAATTGGCTAGTTGAAATTTACCTCTAGCAAACTGAAAGTTTAGCTACATTTTTAATCTTGTAATCTGACAAGGTCATCTTCATCTACACACACGCCACACTGTACGGAACAATTTAAGAATGATTTTGCACGTCACAAACATTGTAACTTTGCTACTGTATTGCTGTATAGATGTTGGACGAGAAGACCTGGCTCACAATCTCCGTTCCAGTTCATGCCAGAGGTGTTGGAAGGGGTTGAGGGTCAGGGCGCTGTGTGGGCCAGTCAAGTTCTTCCACACTGAACTCATCCAACCATGGCTTTATGGAGCTCGCTTTGTGCACTGGGGACACAGTGATGCTGGAATGGAAAAGGTTCTTCCCCACACTGTGCTCGCAAAGTTGGAATCATGGTGTTGTCCAAAATGTCTTGATTTGCTGAAGCATTAAGATTGACCTTCACTGGAAGTAAGGGGCCTAGCCCACTCTCTGAGAACAGGTGTGTCCCAAGAATTTTATGCACCCATTGCATTTTGGGGCTTTTAATTCAACATATTCAAACCTTTTTTGTTAAAATTCTCTGCAGATGTTTACCTCATCCCATTTGAAAGCAATATAAACAAAACATATTAAATTTGTTCCCTTCACCTTTGTTAAATCTTATGAATAGAGATGCCACTCAATTTTGTTTCTTTTTTTATTAAAATATAACAAAATAAGGAAATGCATCATAAAACAGGCATAACTGGAAAATATTGAACAAATGTACAAATGAAGCAAGTTTTTCCAAAACTATAGTGTATTATTTATTGAATTTCATTAGACATTTAACCTACTCTTGTTACCGTATGGCATGAAAAGGTCAAAAGAAGACTTGATGTGCATGAGTGACTGCCAAGCGTGGCAAGCAATTTTGCAATCTTTTGACATCCATACATTGTTATTTGCAAGCTGCTGACAGTCTGGCCCTATAACTGGCTGCTCGGGGGTGGGGGGGAGGTCACTCTTCCTCACAGAAAATGAGCCAAGGCCAATGAATCTCAGTTTGAAAAAATAATTATTTGTATAATTTCTCTTAAGCTAAAAACTGAAAACGGGCCCCACAGACCTGAAGACCTTATAAGGGTTAAAAATACATATTTCATTGCATTGTTGATTTATTGCCACCACACTTACTAATACTAATGCATCTAACTTGCTTGTAGAAGATGTAGCATAAGGAATAAGGTAGAACGTTAGACGGCGGGTTTTTGTATGCTGTAATACGGTTTGTTTTAGGCAAACATGGCACACACTTAAAACGATACAATTTTTAAATCTTTTCCATAAACTTAAACATGAAGGGTCGCCGTCTTAGTTTCTGTCTCCATCTATTCTCTGGGGAGAATAGATGGAAACAGAGACTTAACCATGACACTTAACCATGAAGAAATTTCCAGGCTGTTTAATGTCTATTGACTGGAGCTTTCCGACTGTGTAACCTTTTCATAAAAATTGCAAGATACTTAAGATGCTGTTTAGGCATTTTTAGGTAAAACTGATTACTGGATGCAAATAAAATTATGGAAACATGTAAAGCCTGACCTGCAGACTTATTGATTTAGAAATGTTTCTCTAGTTAAATTATGTTTCTAACTCATGTGAGTGATCATTGCTTTCACTATTGCATTCACAAGAGTTTTATCAAGTGCTCCTTACCAAATGTCTAATAGCTACAGTGCCATCTATTGGACAAAAACTCAATTCAGCTGCCTTACAAGTTATCCGTCTGAAGAAAGACACATAGCATTAAATACAAACACACTGAATATTTTATGTTTGGCTTCTTTGTAATCTATGTCGAGTGCCATTTTCACTGTAAAAGCACAGTCTACTCTTGTTACACTCATTTTCCAATTTGTTGGTCAGTATTGTGTTTGGTTTCTGGTGTAAGGAAAAGGCTTTCACTCACAGCAATACTGTGAAACACATAAAAAACTTATATTATTACAATAACTGATTGTACATGCCACCACTAAGTACTTTTACATTATTATTCATTTTATTCATTCAGTTATTATGAATCTTTTTTCACCAGGTAAAATATCTGTAACAAATGTAGTGGGGACAACATGTCCTCAGATGAAATGGGAAATGAATCACCCTTGTCCTTTCTTGAACTCTTATGATCTATAGCACACCAAGTGACCAAATGAGGCACATCACAGAGTGTACCTTTCTTCAGTACAGCCATCCTTGCATAACCAAAACAAATACTGAACAGAGGACTATTCATTGTTCTGTTGTTTTAGTAGGGCTTCCTTCTCCTTCAATAGAGCAGTCTGTGGTTATCTATATATATACATGCACAAGTGTGTATATACATATATATATATATATATATATATATGTATGTGTGTGTGTGTGTGTG
>JBBPCX010000114.1:23181087-23194939 GCA_037974365.1 Hydrocynus forskahlii | reverse complement strand
CATCGTACATCTACACACCTTAACACACCATCGTACATCTACACACCTTAACACACCATCGTACATCTACACACCTTCACGCACGCCATCGTACCGCTACACACCTTCACACGCACGATCATCCACATAAATGTCATACCCAAGTTTATTAGATCCTTATCACATAGTGTGATTTGTATTGATCTTATTAGATTGCTGAAATCACACAGTCTGTAGAAGCCACTCCTACTTTGTTGGTTGTGGACCAGTTTCCAGTTTTACTTCATGCACCAAACAACTGAACTATAGTTTGATAAAAATCAAGTTTCTCTCTCCACTTCTGGTGGAAAAACCTTTTTATGGGGTTGAACTTCAAAATAGTTCAAAATCTGTTTGTTTTTTTTTTTTTTTGTATTTTGTACCAATGCACAATAACCTAAAAGTGACTGATCGCTTATATCCCTGCCAGTCAATGAACGTCCATGTCACTATTTTATGTAGTGAAATTAACTGAACCAAATGAAAGATGCTGCATCACAGAAGTTTTTGTGATGCTGCATCACAAGAACTTTTGCAAGTTAGAAAACATTATCAAAGACAGCTACTTTCGTTTCATTCCATCGCTGGAATAAAAAGATTGTTCTTCTTGTAAAAAGATCTACAGGAGTAGTAATATCTTTTAAGTGTTTAAGATTTCTAACAGTTTTGAATGACATGAATGCAGGCATGACAGCTCATTTCCCCTCTTACAAAGATTGAGCCTGTGATTGAATTAAAGGTAGTCTAGTATGTCAGAAGCCGGAGTTTTACTAGAGATGTATCTTTATAGGTACTAAATAAAAAAAGGGGCTGGAATTGAAATATTTCACTTAAGGTGAGCATCTGAAAGTAGACTATCATGCTCAAACTCTTTTCCACTCCACCAGAACAAATATGAGTTGACAATATGCAGAGTACAACATTAGCTATTGTCTGAATGTCCAAAACAAGTGAATTCCATCAGGATGCTTGGGTAAAAAGTGCATGTTGAACATATTAAGTAGTGAGTGTTAACTATTTTGGCTGGATTTGTTAACAACTCCAAACCACTATTTGTGTTACTTGTAAATTAATTATCTATACCCAGTATTTAGGGTATTTCTTACATTTTCAGAGTAGCTCTGCA
Source organism: Hydrocynus forskahlii (assembly GCA_037974365.1). Lineage (NCBI taxonomy): Eukaryota > Metazoa > Chordata > Actinopteri > Characiformes > Alestidae > Hydrocynus > Hydrocynus forskahlii. The sequence continues at coordinate 23,193,795 of JBBPCX010000114.1, read as the reverse complement.
GAGTTTTTACATGGCTTAAATTTTAGAGATTGAATTTTATTTTGTTTTTGTGACTGTGCAGTTATAACACAAGCAACTTCCTCCTGGATTAATAAAGGTTTCTGATTTTGAAATCTGGTGTTCACTGATGTTGTCTCACACAAACAGCTATTAAGACAGATGTGTCACCTGTACAACCTAATTCTGGTCCAAAACATTCTGTAGCTGTTTGAGCAATTCTGTCTTAGAATTGGCTGTGATATCTTGGAATCAGATATAACAATGTGAAGCTTTATTTGGTGTGGTCCTCCCACGGATGGCAGTGAGTCATAGATCCCGGTGATTCTGGCTCATGTTTAGCAGGAAGCACTGCTGGAATATTGATGAGGGAGAATCCACCATATTACGTCTCTGTGCGGTTTGTGTGCTCAGTATTTTTGCTGTGTCTTAATCAAACATGGTGGTCGTTTTAATGTTCATGATGCTGTAGGTGATGGAGAGTCATACAAAGCAAGACATACAGTATCTATCTGCAAGTGTGTGTTCTTTTGCTGCCTATTTTCTGTGTCTTGTGCTGGGTTTGCAGCAGAAGCAGAATAGCTTTTTTTTTTCCTTCAGAGATTTAAAGTGCTATTTATAGATGCCTACTGGAGCACCAAGCGTATGGTGCTGCTGCTTTCTCTCATATGCACAAACTCTCACTTTCCCCATACACTCCATCCTGATAGGTTCGTTTCTGTCTGTTTATACACCTTCATGTTGCTTTCGCTAATTCTTTCCATTTTTATCTTTGTCTTTTCATGTATGCCTCCGTGCATCTCAGTCTCTTACTGTTTGCCCTCGTTTCCCGATGCTTCTGCTCTAATTCTGTGTTGCCTCATTTTCTCTATTCTCTTTCTCTCTTCTTTCTCTCTCTCTCTCTTCTCTCTCTCTCTCTCTCTCTCTCTAGATTTCTCTTTCTTTCTTTCTCTCTCTCCCCTCTCTCTCCCCCTCTCCCTCCCCCTCTCTCCCTCTCTGAATGTGAATTATTGATAGTGGCTGGAGGGTGGGGACTGCTGGCATGGCAAGCAAAGAATCTTGTTTCTGATTGGACATGTAAAAATGTACAGGCAGCAGTTATTCTGCTTACATTTGTTCTAAAAAATAAGAGATATATAATCCCAGAATGAGAAGTTTTGAGCCACTGGTTGAACGGAACACCTTTTGCTGTTGTTTCACAAGATGTGTTTTCTGTTGAAAAATAGATGGTCAAGGTCTCTGTGCCAGCAGCTCAGTGTAAACTGAACTCTGTGGTCCAGACAGACAAAGGGTCATCCCTCATAACCATGTAAGAGAAAACGGAGCAGGTCATGGATAAAAAGTGCACTATGGTCTACCCAAGGAGAGCTTGGTATTCTACCCCTATTCATCAAAACCCAAGAAAAAAATTCTCAGCTGTTAGTATATGATTGAAGACCCAATGTTTGTTTCTTAAAGCTTCTGAAAGATGGACAGTGGAGCCTGCTGAAGTAGACTGCGCTAACACACACGCGCGTCTCCATTTGCTATCGATCTCCGAGGAATAGTGGTGCCATGTTGCAAAGTGCTATAGTAGTTGGCAGTCAGCTCTCGTGATTGTCCTGTAATGAACATTCCAAATGTAGCAGATTGACTTACTTTATCATTACCGTCAGTCACACAGAACTGCTCTTTACCGGTGATTCTCAAACCCGGCCTCGGAGACCTTGGCATCCAGATTTTACTCCGACTAATACGCAGGAAAACCATCTGGGGGTTCTGATTTTAAAAATACGTCTCTATACCCACAGGACATCCTAAATGTATGTAGCAGTGAGGACATACCTACACAACTCTGTCTTTGTCTAAAAGTTTGACATAAGGTAAACAAAGTGTAACACCAAAAAAAGCTGATCAGGAGCAATCTCAGTGGTGAGTGAGGAGCTTAGCAATGTGGAAACTGGCTGAAAGGAGAATATTGTCTATACTTCAGTCATGGGCGATGCTGATCAGTCGAGCCAATCAATTTAACAGTTGATTGGAAATCGATTGGATTGTTAAAAATGGCAAAAGAAGCACAACTCCTTGTTTTATTTCATTTAGAAACTCAATTGAGCTGTCCTGTAAATAAACCTCACCAGCATGCTGGTACACAGAGAAAACTCCATCAGAAATAATATTTTTAATTCGTAATACTTGGTCTTTAGGCAAGCTTTTCATTGGTGCAGTTTTTAACGGAATAAAACCTCTGCCGTGATGTGCTGTTTTATTCCACACTTGCACAAAGACGATGAAGAAGAAAAATTTGTTCCATTGAGTAGTAATGGACAAAGTTCTCATTTATTTTTAAGCACTGTGACTCAAAGCCGCAGACACTGGGTAAATGTCCATATAAAAATAAAAGGTTCAATACTGAAACTGTATGAACCAGGCACGACTGTGTGTGGTGATGGAGGCTCTGTTTCAACTTGGAGCTCTGAGCATTAAATAGTACAAATAGCAGTCATGAACTCTGATGCGAAACATTTTCAAAACTTACCTTCCCTTTTTTGTCATTATGTTTTTTGTCTGTTGAACTTGGAGTGAAAAGTATTGTTACCTGTCCTCTGCCTCCTCTGTGTGAGTTTTAACAGTTCAGGGGATGATATGAACCTTTAGGCTGTTGTTGGTAAAACATTGGCAATAAAAAGTTGTAATGAAGATCTACAAAAAGGGTAGGTGGGTGTAGGATTCTTTGTTTCTCACTCTCCCTCTCCCTCTCCCTCTCTCTAAGTCTCTGTCTCTCTCTCACTCACACACATGCAGGGATCCCCCTTTAACTCTTGCAGTATTAGGTATTATTAGTACAGGTCCTTATCCGCAGTCACATGTTGAAACTTAGCCAGGCCTGCCTGTCCTAGAAACATACCTACACACACACACACACACACACACAAACACATGCACACCTGTTGGCAGTGGTAACCAGTATTAGATTTTTGACCATTGATTTCTATCCCAGTCCCTTTCAGTATTTAAATAGTTAAACAGTCAAACACAAGCACTTTGGATTAAGTATGAGTGAGACAAAACTGCAGAGTTTTGTAGAAATTGATTTGTTTTGTGTTGTTTTTAGCATACTGACATAATTTTTCTACTCCAGGAACTTTTTTACTCCAGTACAGAGGTCTCCACAGGGCTCCAGATGGTGAATAAATGATCACCAAAGCGACTAGATTATTCATTTTGAGACTAGTTTTTAAATTTCAGTCGCCAGTGGCGATCGTCTCTCACAACCAAGAGAAATGAAAATAACTAAAAGCACAAGAAAAGTGACATCTCATAACAACACTCAACCTGAGTCTGCCGTTCCTACTACTCTATCATGTGATTAGTCGTCATGTGAAATTCGACTCTTTTTGATAGGTCGGATCATTTGGATCAGATCATTAAGAAGATCAGGCTCCTTTTCCTCCCAAACACATATACATACAGGGTAGACACCGCATTCTGTGTTCCCAGTTCACACGATACGTCAGCACGTGGCCATATTACGAGTGGCGAATGCACCATGTAAACTAATACAGGTAGACGTGTTTTCTTGATGAAGACAAAAAAACCCCGAGTATTTTATTGTATATACATGAGCTTAAGAAATAATTTCTGAAAACATTTCACTCATTTCTCTCTCTCTCTCACACACACACACACACACACACACTGTAGTTACTGTGTTATTACTATAGTGGCTAGGTATTAAATATATACAGGACAGGATCTAAAATCCCTGAAACAGAACTTACAGTTTTTCTGTGTTGCCACTCTGGAATTTAAGTGTTCAGTCTGACAATGTGGTGCAGCCTTAGTTTGTGGAAGGCTGACACAACTAAAGAGCTTAACTAAACAAGAGCTTAAAATGATGGTTGTCAATTCCAAACTGTGGCCTGGACAAACCAATTGATCAAATATACACAGACTGCTTGCACTGATGTTGACTGTCGGATAACACGCTCTGCTACTTTGACCACCTTCACTGTCTCCTCAGAAGAAATCATTAAACCTCCTCTGTGTTTTAATGACAGCAAGAGATAGCTTTGACCATATGATGCCGATTCAGCATGTTAGCAAACTATCAAGGCACACATCACAGAATCAGAAAACTTTCTTTATCCTGGAGGAAATTGCTTATGTGGTGACCGCCACAACACGCCGTCACAGAGAGACACGACACCAGAATAATGTAAAATAAAAGTAAGATAAAATACAGTAATAATAAAATAAGTCTAATATAAGTCTAAATAGAATCTAATAAAAATCAAAATAAAATAAAGTATAAAATCTGAATAAAAATCAGTGGAAAGAAAACAACCACAATATGAACAGGACAGCTTTCTCAAAATGTTTCAAATGACAAACCCTGGTAGAGCTGAACAATTGGTTTGATTATATTTGGCCATTATAAAATCTCACATTATAGTGCTTCCATTTAGCCAAAACATTGTTTGGAGGCTGACTTGAACAAGGGGATGCATAGCGTTGCTAGCTTAGCCTGACTTAGTTAAGGTTAAGATTTATAAACTGAGGTGTATTTCTTTAGGAAATCTTAATAGTTAGTGCCTATTATGCCGTTTAGCCAAAACGTTGTTTGGAGGCTGACTTGAACACAGGAATGCATAGCTTTGATAGCTTAGCCTGTCTGAGCTAAGGTTAAGGTTTATAAAACAGGATAAAATGTCCAAATATATTCAAAACAATTGTTCAGCCTTACCTATGAAATGTAATCCCTCGGAATCTGCTTAGGAGCGTACAGCCCCAGGCAGAACATGCATGAGGCATCTTTATCCACTACTTCACTCCACAGCAGTGCCTCTCGCAATATGGCGGCGATGTTGACGTATGTTGCAGCTGGTCATGCAGCATGTAGTAATATTCTATATCTGTGGTCAGTCTAGTAATATTCTATGTGAATATTCTAGCGGGTTCTAAAATATAAGAAAAATAAATATTAACTATACAAGAAACACTACGTTTTATTTTGGCAACAATTTAGTTCATGTCGTTATTTCTTGTTTCGTTTTAACGCTCTTAACATGGGGTAAGGCAGGAGACAAAATGTGCCGTGACAATATTTTTTTTTTATATCACATTTGACAGAGATTTTGGCTCCTAAAAAAATAGTTTGGCTCCCAAATATTTTGTGTTTTGGAGCCAATGGCTCCTAAGGTTTTTATTTTGTCTGGAGCCCTTCTTCAACCACCGGACCACAGACCGGTATCAGTCCATGAGTCATTTGGTACTGGGCCACACAGAAATACAGAATAAAAATATTAAAAAATTTTGCCCACAAGCTAGCAAAAATAAGTAAAATAACAAACGCTTTGTTTTTAGTTGTATCTAAACTGGTCAGTGAAAATATTGTTTTGCATGAAACTGTGGCGTTGGGGCTGCTGCTCTAGTATATCAAGTTACTGAGTACTTTGAAATGCTTTTATTTGAATCCAGTAACCAAAGAGACTAGAAACCTTGTCCCCCTCAGTCCCTCCGTGAGACTGTCCAGAATCCAGAGCTCCTGATGGCTGAAACTTGTTAAGGCAATTGTGAAGTATGATCAATAAACATTGATTTCTTGAAGGCAGGAGCTTTGTAAGCTTTGGGTATTAATCTGAAATAAGATCTGGATCTAAGTTTTGGATTTGAAAGTAGTGCCCATGTGTTTGTGTTGGGAAAGACAGATCAGTTATACAGCTGTAGCTGACAAAACATGAGTATACCCATTTTACAGAGAATGTTATTTTCATCTTGAAAATAAAGATGATTCTTCATACGAGCTAACTTTTTCTGTATGGTAATTTAATACATTTAATGCATATTATTAAAATAATGTTCACTGTGCTAATTAAGCTAGTTGACAAATCCATTGACTGGCATTTTGGTCATCAGTTGACTTGAATCGGTCGGTGCCTAAAGTACAGCAGAGAAGAAAAATGGTATTTTATAAGCTCAAGGAGAATCCCCAAATCGGTTCTAAACACAAAGCCCAAAGTACTTTATTTGTGCGGAAACACAACACAAAACATCAAACCAGTTCCACCGTGAGCTGCGACCACACTAAAATAAAGCCTCATAAGCCAGGCCGGTGTATTTTGAGAGCTTCTGTGTCTGATAGGTAAAGGCCGTTTGACTGACATAGGAAACAGTCCATCGCGACTTAGCATGGCATGTCTGCTGCAAAAACAAACTTGCAGTGAATAAAGTGGTATACAGGTCGACAGCCAACAAGTACATTTTGGGTTTTTTGCTACCAATTACTTCAATAAAAAATCTGGAATATCAGTTTAAAAACAAGATAATATGAATGTTTATTGGTTCAGTGACTGTCTAACCATCAGTAACTATCTGTGCAAAGTGTTTGCCATTGTTTAGCTTGAGAAACAATGATTTGTCAACAATAATCAAACTAATAAAACCAACAGACAAATGCGCAGACAGCCAAAACCACTTTAGTCAGTGAGGGCAAGATTCAGCTTGCAATTAGCTTGCATTTTCAGTCTGTACTTTGGTCAGAGTCCCTGAATACAGCATAACACCTTTCTGCATTGTATATCTAAACCACATCAACTGCTGCTAGCCTCATAATTGCAAGCTACAAAGAAAATATTTTTCTTTAATGTCCAACGTCCCAGTGTTCTAAACCAGTAAGATACTCTTACCTTGTTTAGTACAAATTTAATAACTGCGTATGAAAAAGACTAGCATGTTTAGCAGTTAGTGTTAAAGGGTTTGAATCTTCTTCTTTGATTCATTTTAATGGTAGAATTGCCCATTTTCTGTTATAAAAAAAATCATTTTGATTAATGGCTGCGTTGGTAAAATAATCTATTGATCATTTAATTACTGCATGATTGTTAGCAGCAGCTACAATCTGATTGGAGTTTTTAAATATATGACCGTTGGAAAGTGTGACCCAGTGATGCATAGTTTCATATGCAATCCAGTTCTTCTTCTGTCCACATTTAATGAAGCATAGATTTTTTAAAATGTGCATTCTGGGAGCTTTGTGTGACTTTATGCATGTCTATGTGTGTGCCAGTAAAAGCATTTGACTCATGAGTGAGTCTTCCTTTTGTTGGCCACCTCTGAGTCTTTTGCTGCTCATCAGTACAGTTACACTCTGTCTATGTCTGAGAGAGTAAAAGATGAAGAGAGAATCAAAGGAAGGTGGGGGGAGCACTGGAGGGAGAGCAGGAATGTGCGCATGCTCGCTTGTTCAAGAGAACGAGAGAGAAACTGAGAGGGAACGAGGTTGCTGCCGCCTGCGCTTCATTCAGAAAAAGAAGGGGGCGTCAGAAACGAAGCGTCCTTCGTTCACGAGAAAGCAGCGACGGGCGAGAGAGATTTAGAGGGAAAGAGGAGAGATACGGCTTCTTCTGCAGGCATGGACTGTATCCATGTGTTTCAGCGCCTGCATTTTTGCACTTGTTTCTGCGCGCCGTCCTTTCAGTAAAGCACTTCAGGCTTCGAGCACCTGACACTCACCGGAATCCCCACAAACACAGCACTCAGTACAGTAAGGTGTGTGTGTGTGTGTGTGTGTGTGTGTGTACGAGAGAGAGCATGCGGCTATATGTTTGCATGGACACAAGGTGAATAATTCTTAATGGTGCTTCATTGTAGATTGTAGTTCTTGCACCTCCTGTTACTCTTCATCTCTCTGAACATCCATCTGCTCTCTGCTCTCTCTGTCATACAGTGTGTTACTAAGTGTTCACTCACTTTAAGCCTTCTTGTCCACTCAACTTCTTAAATTCATTAAAAAAAATATCAGGTTTTGTTAATAGTAGTATTTGTTACTATATCCACCTCACTTAAGGCAGACGGAGCAGACTCATTCTGGAAGATGCAGTGATTAGCTAAACTTGTGGGTGAATTGTGGATGGAATAGGGGAGGAAAATGTGTAAGTATGTGATGTATTGTTGGGAATAGAACATGGGGACTGCATGTGTATGTTCATGCATCTATGGTTCTGGATGGGGGGGGCAGGGGGGTCATCTCATTTATTAAGTAGTTTGTTTTGTATTTCACACAAAGTATCTTGTTCGTAGTGTAATGGTTTGCATGTGTGCTTGTTGGCAGTTTAGCCTGTGGGATAATTTTATAGTGTGGTAACTATACTTGTGTGATACTTTGAACTGTGAATAACTACCCAGCTGCTGATGGAACATAGTGGGCTGTAGCTTTGCATGTTTGCTGAGGTTGTTCACTCTGTGTGTGTGTGTGTGTGTGTGTGTGTGTGTGTGTGTGTGTGTGTGTGTGTGTCATTGAGAGAGGTCCCTGTCTGCCCACCCGTGTGCTGTGTGAGGGGGCGGGAGGCTGGGCCTTTGCTGAGGTAATGAGGAATTCCCTTTTACTGAGTGTGTCCGGCCCTCGCTCTGTGGGTGGACGAGGAGGTAGAAGGTGGGGGTGGAGTGTAAGTGCGAAAGGGGCGTCAACTTGCCATATTGCTGTCACCCACATTGTCACAGACACCCAGGGCTGTGTGTGTGTGGGGGGGAGTTAAGAACAAGGAGAGTGGAGGATGGATAGATTAATGGAGACATTGATAAAAAAACAATCAGGGAATTTCCCAGTGACTTTGTTCATAAAGATATTCTCTCTCTCTCTCTCTCTCTCTTATTTGCTTTTTCCTTTTCTCTCTCCCTCTCGCTTGCTCCATCTTTCTCACTTTCTCTTTTGCTCTTGCGTTTTCCCTTACTCTTTGTCTCTTGCTCATTCTATCTCTTTTTCTCATTCTTACCCTAAAGAGCCTCAGCCATCAACAGCTCTGTCTGCACCTCCACCTGAGCCTATCGCACGTTGCCTATTGCGCGCACACACACACACACACACACACACACACACACACACACACACACACACAAAGTTATTTTTGAACATTGTGTGCTAGAACACCGAGGGAGAATGAGAGAGAACTAGAGAGTGAGTGGGGATGGGAAATTAGGGTATGTAGAGTAGAGAGAGGAGAAGAAGGCATGGAGAAGCTCTTGTGAATAAAAAATCTGCCACTATAAATAGCAGGCAGTCCTCATGGCCTCCACTATCCAGCATGTTTCTTATTTTGTTTTAAATGCTTTTTTGCCTCCTTACTTTACAGTCTCTTTCAACTCAGAACCTTTCATGCCTCTCATGTTCTTCTGCTGCTCACCTTCATTTCTCATTCATGCCCAGGAACCGGGATTCCTTTAGTGCTAAATCTAGAAACACTCCATTTTGATGATTAATGTCCTTTTTGGTGGCTTCATACATTGTTTAAGAAGTTAGGACATGATATGTGAGCATATACTTCTGTTAAATTGTATTTTATGTAATCTAATACTGACTGGTTTTAATCATTCTTATCATAAGATAAGATAAGAAAGAACTTTATTTATCCCGAGGGAAATTCTTCTGTCCTAGACATGCTCAATGCAACAAGAGGACCAGGAGGAAATGAAGATATACAATAAGAGTTAAAAAAAGAACATAACGGTAGAATAGTGCAAATATAATATCAAAGTAACTCTAACAAAGTAACAATATAACCATGGCAAATATAATAAAATAACATTATAAGTGCAAGTGGTTATGAAAAGTGACATAGTGTTTGTGCCATGAATAAAAAGAGAGGTAGCAGCATGTGATTGTGGGATGAAACAATCAATCAATAGCATACAGATGAGTAAATAAAAGCAGATGAGTAATATTGCATGATCCGAGTGTGAACCAAATTATATTAATATTAATCCTGAGAGGATCACCTACAGAATGAGGAAGAGTTATACAGTCTGATCGCCACAGGTTGGAACGATTTCCTTTGGCGTTTGGTTCTGCATTTAGAGGCGATTAGTCTGTGCTCGTGTGCTCTGATGGCCCATCATGGAGGCGTGCTTGGGGTGAGAGGGGTTGTCCATGATACCGAGAAGCGTTTTCAGCATTCTCTTCTCAGACACCTCCGCCAGGGTCTCCAGTCTGACACCCAGGACAGAATCAGCCTGTTGGCATCAGCTGTCTTCACCGCACTTCCCCAGCACACCTCTGCATATTTATATCACTATCAGAGAATATTCAAGTTTGTATTTATAAAGTTAATTATTTTAAACTCCCACTGTGCTAAAAGAAAGTCTCACCTGACAAAGTTTGCATTGTTTGGTGTGTTTATGTTTACAAAATGAGGCTTGTTGTAAACTTTAACTACGTAGCAACAAATTTGTTACTGGATCTTAAAGTATCCTTTAGAGCACACTGCAAATTGCACACATTGCAGTGGTAAAATAATAAACAGCCCTCTTGGTACCAAGGGTACTGAAATTTTCTGGGCATTGTTTCATTATTTTTTTATGTTGTTCTAATACTTTTGGTTAGAAAAGTTAAAAACAGCATACGGTGAGTAAGTGCCATCCAGCACTGTGATCCTCTGGTTCTACCATGTAATATCTGTTTCACTCTGAGGCAAAATATGGTTTTAATTTGAATACAGGCAGTAACATCACTTAGCTGCCTTTCTTTATGTGAAGGCTGGACCAGCTGATAAAGTTTTAAAAAATGCATCAGATGTTTGTTAGAAAGGAACCTCAAGTCCTTTTTCAGATGAGAAAGGGATGATTTATGTGCTTCTGAGAAGGTCAGGTTATTTAATTAACAGGTCTTAAAGATTTAAAGCAACAATTTCTCAATTAACCAACCCGAAGAGCTTCTAGTGTTCTACTTATCGTCTAGCATCTCAGAACACATAATCATGACTTGTTTCATTCTGTAGGCTTGGTTTAGCTGCCATATTGAGATTTTCATTTTTTTCTGTGGCAGCTGCTAGAACCAAAGCCTAACCGTGGGAAAAGACAGAATGAAACGCTAACGTCAGTAAATGAGAAGGAGAGAGGGAGAAAGTGTAGGAGAGCAAGAGAGAGGTGGGTGGGGGAAAATCGATACTAACCTCTGGGGATGACTAGCTCTGTAATTGGTTTTAAAGTCAACGAGTTCACGCTTTTCTCATCAGAAACCACATCATTGGAGCCTGCATTCACACACACAATAATCTTTATAGAAACAGCAGCGTGAATGGAATCACATCCACGTCCTGTTGAGATGCCTTTGTGTTTTATTTTCTTTGATTGAATGTTGTGGCATCAAACCGCCATGAGACAGATCATTACATCTGAAAGATAATTGTATTTGACAGTTATGTTTGATAAATCAGTATTTCTTAAGAGATGAATGAGTTGCTTTAAAGTCCATTTGAATTGTCTGTTTCCACTTTGGTGCTCATGATGCAACTCTGTAATGTTAATCCAAATAGGTTTGGTTAAATATGTCTACATTTTCTAGATTTTATTGTGTATAGTGTATAGGCAATGGCATTATGTGTGTTTTTTTTGGGGGGGTGGGCACCTTTGTTTGATGTATTTTTTATTAGCCGCTGTAGGACTATTGCAGTGTTAATTCCTAAGGGCTCATTCATAACATAAGTCAGAACCTAAGTCAGATAAACATATACAGAAGGAGATGAAGTTGAGGAAGCGGAGGAGGTGCAGCTAAGCACTAGTCTTTGGGAGGTAAACCACCCACATACAAACATTCCTGCACTCCTGGACAGATCAATGGAGGCTGATCATGTGTGTCTTCATGAAGTGGGCCCTTGTGTCCTTTTCAGTCTTGACCATAGGCCTTTAACCATAGACCTTAACCTCTGATGGTTTGTCCTACCTCTTTCTCGTTTCTTTAACTGAGCTTTAGAAGCAACTTTGAAAGATTAAACCTAGCCAGTTTGTCTAAGTCAGGCCGCAGAACCTACAGCTGTGAGCACTATGCTTCAGACAGCAAAATGTTGGCGTTGTAGAAATTACTTTTTCAGCAGTTCTCTTTCAGGTGATGAAACTGGATTTGCCTTTTTGGACCTAACCCTTTGATGCATGGACTGTTTACTTTCAGTTTCTAACCAAGTTTCTACAGTTAGATGGGAAAAAAAAGAACATGGTTATCAAAGCGTTTCATTTCATGAACTTGTGTCAAAACGTGTGGCTTGAGCTTTGCTGTGTTTACTTTTGACTTTTATCAAATCCATAGCCATGTGATAGCAGATCTCTACTGGAGGTTACAAGATCATGAATTTCCTTTGAGTTTTCATGATGCAGCTTTCTCTGTTTTAGAAACACTGCACATAATTTCTCTGCTCTGTATTCTCCATAAGACAAGCAATGGCCAGTTTGGCATATTGTGGAACAGTGCCACTTTTGAGAGCAGTCTGAACTGTTGACGCTTAGAGGTGCTGCTAGTTTCTGTTATTGACCCAGTGTTCCCTCTCAAGTAGAACCCTTGTGTAGACCTCACAGATTTTGATGAGGCTTGAATTGACCTTAATTGTTAATTGGCTGTAACTAATTACAGCCAGTATTAATGGTGATCAGCTCAAATACTTGTGGTCAGGCAATTATATAATAATTACGATGACTCTAACTAAAGTGTTCTTAGTTTGTCTCTTGATGTCTGAGTTTATCACTTCCTCCTTGCCAGAAAAACAGATGTCTCCTTTTTCTAACCACAAGCACAGGCCAACTAGAGTCACGCAGTGACCTCAAACCCAGAATGTGTCGGGACATGAAATCAGAAACGGCCCTTGTGTTTAAATAAGAATTCTTTAGATATGCTGTAGATGAGTGATGACTGATGCATGTCTCATCCTTTGCAGTTACTTGCAGGAAAATAGGCAAGTGTATATATGT
>JBBPCX010000114.1:23140141-23168622 GCA_037974365.1 Hydrocynus forskahlii | reverse complement strand
CCCTTCGCTTGCTCGCGCGCTCTCTGCAGTATGACGTCAGTGTTGGAGGTTCCTCTTCTCTTCATTCTTGCAGCACAGGCTGTTCTACTTTTTTCACTCAAACAGCCTCAGGGTTTCACCACCTGCACACCATGACTTTTGAATTGTGTGATTTTAATGACCTGCTTCAGTATGTCTGTTTTGGTTTGTAAAGTTTTGGTTGAAGACACAGTTTTCTGATAATTGTCCAGAAGGGCCCTAGTGAATGCAGCTAATTTAGAGTATACTTATTGCCGACACAGGGATTCAGTTGTGCGCACAGTTTTTACAATGTCCAGGGAAAAGTGCTGGCAATAGAATGGGAAACTCTGGAGCAGCCACACATTAGCCTATGGCACTCTTCCCAACACCAAGTGTTTTCTGGATGAGTGTAAACCCCACAAACACACACACACAACAGTGTTAGAGTTAGAGTGGCATTTGTGATTGAGAACTAAGCATCCAACATTTCTGCCAGACCTCACTAATGTCATGACTGAATACACTAAAATGCATGCAGCAATGTTCCAGCATGTAGTATAAAGCCTTCCCAGAAGTTTGCAGGATGTTTACTAACTTATGATCATATTGGGTTGTGTGATTATTTTCATAGCTGATGGCACCTTATGCTCATCACTGATCTCTGGCCAGCCACACATGTGCTCACACAATGTAAATTAACTTGACATTATAATGAGTTACCTTGTCATGTAAGCTTTTTTTAAAAAAAATGAGTCAGTCAGTTCTTTATTATTCAGTGTTTTATTTTCAATTATCTGCATATTGTCAGGATGACTCACTCAGTGAAGTTCTTCTCTCTCTTTCTCTCCAGCAGGAGGGGTCGGTGACGTCGTGTGTGGTAAGGTTGTGCAGGATGCAGGAGCAGTGAGGGCACACACTCGCCATGGCGTGTCCCCCATCCCCTCCCCCTGTTTAAGCGCACCGTCCTCCCTCTAAACCACCACTTGGACTTCAGAGTGGAGCCCCACACATCACACCGCTCCACACACACCAACACACTACAGTCCTAGGTATGTTTTGACACTGAAACTGTATGCAACAAAAATTTTGGGGACACTAATCTTTTCAGTATTTTCAATAAGAGCATCTCCCTCTACAATCACTGCACGCTTTAGAGTTTCCCATGCTCCCAGTTCATCTTGTGCAACTAATAAGCTTATTATTATGCGCTTCCTGAGGTGAGCCCTTACTGGGTGTGTTACAGAAAGGAAGACACTACAAGATGTAGGGCAGTGGTACTTAACTTTGAACCGTTGTTTTAAATGCTTTGCAAAACTGTAAAACCAAAGGAACAACTGACAGAAACTGGGAATATTGGGAATAATGTCAAACCTCACACATTTTATTTCATTATTGCAGTGTCAGCACTCACCAGACCAAAAACCACTCAGGTATTTAATTCAGCTTTGAGCCAACAGTCAAAAAAGCTCCCAAGTCAAGCAGCCTCAGCAGCAATTTCAAACTATACTGTGGTGCTTCCTTTGTCTCAAATAAAGCTTCACCCCTCCAGTCAGGCTGCATCATGTTATGAGCTATTAAATAGGAATTGGCTGCGACCAACTAGGGAGAACAGCATAAATGTACTATAATTATGAAATATTAAGATAACATTTCTGAAGTTGGCAATGTGTCCCTAAGCTTTGGATGAACAGTGTAAATTATAGTTTGGTTCTTCTCTGGTATTGATTTTTTCCTTTTAGAGGTCATTGTTCAGCTTACAGGACAAATTTTCTACTGGTTCAATGTAGTTAAAAAGATTATTTCTTTTGTTTCTTGTCCCACCTTTTTCTCAGCCTTCTGTGAGTGTGTGTGTGTGTGTGTGTGTGTGTGTGTGAGTGTGTGAGTGTGAGTGTGAGTGTGAGAAAGATTCTGACCCCCCCCTTCCTGAGGGAAGATGTCTGTGTTGTTTCCCCTGGATGGGGCGAGGGAGGGGGAGAGTGCGCTGGCTTCTGAGAATCTGTCCGGCACCCGCTGCAAAGGAAACAGTAACACACCTGGCAAAGACAGCACCACTGACAACAACACCGAGCCTGATGACAACCTCTCACAAGACACACAGGTAATAAACATATAATCACCCGGAGACTCGTTCCATCCAGTTGTGCACCCTAAATGTGGGCATTCATTTTAAAAACTACTTCTAAACTGCTGTTCTATGGAGAGAAAGATCCCCATGACCATCTAGAAGCTGCAAACTCGCATCTTGCTCACACTATAATGGTAATTCTAGAATGTTGAGTATTTCTGGGTCTTGTCCTCTCCGTACCAATGCTAATTCTACAACTATTGGAGCTTAGCCTTAAAAAAAAAAAAAAAAAAAAAAAAAGAAAGAACACCTCTGCTATAATACTAATTTTTGCTTCTGTCACTATTAAGCGCTCTTAGTATTTTAGCGCTTACAGCATTGCACACAGTATTTTTGGGAGCCCAAGATTAAACATAGAATTCTGAAACATGAAATACATTCCATGTTTCGTCTGAAGCTTGTAATAGACTCATTAACGGATATTTTACTTTTGTAAGGGGAATGTCTTTCCTGGCCAAACCATGTGTTTACCTTCAGATGGAATCCAACTGATTAGACTGCAGCTTGTATTTACAGTCAGTGGCTTATTTAGCAATTAAAATAAATCTAGTCATGTTATACCCCAGAAATTGGTCTGACCTACTGGAAATCACAACTGAATTATTTGATACTGTCAGTTATTTATTTTGTTGGTGGTTTGTATGACTTCACAGATTAAAACTTTCACCTGAAAGCTAACCAGTGGGAGAGCTCACTTAGCTGTATTTATCTAGTTACCACAAAGAGAAAATCTGATTAGATAATTTTCTATTGGATGTTTAAGAATTTAACATATTTGTTTAATCATTGTGTTGGAATACTGCATAACTTGTTAAGTTTTTTTGAATAAGAATTAAATCAGATTACATTTTTTTTTTTTTTTATTATTCTGCTTTCTTGAAAGTATTTTAAAAACGAAGTGTTCCTTGTTTCGAATATACTTGTTTTGAATATCATCCTGTCACGCACTTGCATTTGATCTGTGGCTACAAAACCTTTCTACACCATTAAAAAATGAACGGGGGATTTACAAAATGATCTGCCAGTGATATTTTTCTTTTTTTGTTATAATCTAAATGATTGTCTTCTTTTATTCTTTTCTCTCCAATCTTGTCACAGAAACGCTGTCAGAATCATGGCCATACAAGGAAAAGAGCCAAGGTAAAACACTGATTCATGTTACACTGCTGTAAGATGTGAATGTTGTTTTCAGTCTGTTTATATATGTGTGTATTCTCTTAGAATATTTACGTTTTGTTTTTTTTTCATTTCTGTTCATTTTTTCTGCCTCGTTGTGTCTCTATTTCCTTTTCTCACTCTCTTTCGTGCTCTCCCGCTACCAGAAACATTCACTCTAGTTAGGAATGAGCAACACTGCTCTACAAAGATTGAATCTTCCTATATTATTATTGACTCAGAACTTTAAACTTGTTAAGTTTCATGAATTTCTGTATTTCTTTGAAATATTCCTAGAATATCTCATATCTGAGACAGATAAACAAACAAATTTTAAACCTTTAAGGAACGTTTGATGACACATTTGCTGACGTGTTCTTTTTCTGTGTTTCTGTTTCAGTCCAATGCCAAGCTGAAGCTGGTGAGGAGTCTGGCGGTATGTGAAGAATCTTCAGGCCCGTTTTCTAATGATGGACCTCCAGAAACCCAGGTACTACATGATGCCTCCCTCTTTCCTCTTTCTTAAAAGCATACAAAATGATTTGTAGTAGTTACCTTGACATTTGTATTATCTTAAACTCTCCAGGACATTATTCAGCTGCATATCAGCTGTCCATCTGACAAAGAGGAAGAGAAGTCCTCGAAAGATGAGTATGAGAGCGAGGAGAGGGAGAAGAAGGACAGGACTCCGCGCAAGATGCTTTCGCGTGGTAAGACATGCTCTTCTGTGAGCACTAAAGGTCACCCTCTTAAAATCACCTGTCAACAACTGCAGCTCCCTCAAACTTAACTCAGCAACTGGATGAGGATCCCGACTTCCACATCTGCTTTTAGCACTGCTCTGTACGTCCTTGTTTGTTGTTTGTGTGTACTTGTTCTTGAAAGGGGCCTGACTAGAAGGGAACAGCACTGAGCCATTAACAACTAATGACGTCCAGGCAATCTTGTTTTGCTTAATGAATTAATGATAAGTTTAATATATATTGATAAATGTAGCTGGCTAGTTTGCACGTGATTATTGAATTTATAGGTTGCTTTGTATTTTTCACTGTGTAAAACCCTTGGCAAGGCTACAACAAGAAGGAAGCCTGAAACACAGATTATATTTTTGATGTTCTACAGTGACAATGTGACCAAGGAATAATAAACTAAAGTTGGCTCCATACAATCCTATAAGGGTGGCATTTTTGTCATGAGAGTGTATATGCTGCATTAAAACATAGTTCAGCAATAAAAACTTCCTTAGTTTAGGATTAGAGCAATGTTGCTACTAATGTTAACAAACATTATAGGTCAAAAGTTTAGGCATTTAGGACAATTTCCAAAATGCCTCTCAATTGCATCCAGCTCTTCATTAAGGTGGTGCAGACTCGTGGATGTAGTTTAGGACGCAGTATGACTGAAAATAAACATTACCGTTTTAGAACACCAGGGTTGGAGGTCAGATTCCCATTAAAGATGTTTGCTGCCCCAATAACTGATTCTTGATAAGCACTCCTGTTTCAGAGGTGATTTTTGGATTCCTTGCCCATAACATTCAGTTACGTGTTGACTGATGGTTTGTTAAACTTAAAAAGCAAAACTTGGACACCAATTATGTCCTGGCTTACCAACTACGTCTTGAATTTTTGTCGAACCCTTTAATGTTGATGTATTGTTCTTCAGGTCTGTTAATGGAACTTAAAAAATTTAGGTGGTATAATAATATATAAAAAAAAAAAGTTGTACAGAGAAACTCTACTGAATATACATGAGTCCAGAACTGGGGATGGTTGGATTAATGGAGACTTACTGTGTTCTTTTGCTTCCTTCTGCAGATTCCAGTCAGGAGTATACAGACTCCACGGGAATCGATGTGCACGAGTTCTTAGTGAACACACTGAAAAACAACCCCAGGTACAAAATCACTGTTATTCACCACTGTCAGTGGTTTTAATGCCCTGCCTAAATGATGCATAGTGTAAACAGCAGTTTCCTGTAAACCATTTCTCTGGTTTTGTGTTGATTAAAAAAGTAATTGACATTTGACAGCTCTTGATATGCTACTCTTACACTGTCTTATCTTTCTCTCTTTCCTCTGCTCTTTTTTTATTTTTCCCAATGTGACAGGGATAGAATGATGCTGCTGAAACTAGAACAAGATATACTGGAGTTCATTAATGATGACAAGTGAGTGAGTGAGTGTGTCTGTGTGTCATCTTGTTTATCTGGACTCCAGGTTTCTATTAGAACATTGCAAGCTTACAGTCTCCATGAGCAGTGCCATCACTTTTAGGTGGTTGTAGTTATTTTTGAAATCATGAACTGGCACTAGGTCGTACAAGCTTGCCAAACAAGACAACCAAATACGTTCTCATGATTTAAAATAGAGAAATATATACTTCTTAACATGTTTCTATCTACATAAATTTTTCTTATTACTTTTTATATCCATATAAATATTTTATAAAGTTCTGTTTTCCAAGGTCATCTAAGAATGTAGTGTCATGGGTAACATCACTACCTTCCAATCAAGAGAATGGGTTTCAATTCCTACCCTGGGTGACACATCACACTACACCAATAAGAGTTCCTGAGCAGGACTTGTAACATTCAGTTCAGCCGCTCCTGTGATACACCAGAATTGTTCATTTTAGATAAAAGCATCTGCCAATTGAAATGGAACAAAGAGGACACTGCTGTAAATTGTTTTAAAGTATTGATGCCATAGTACGGTCAGTCAGTATTGTGCTATAAAATACTTCCTCAGATGTTCCACATGTTCAGTGACAAACCCTACATATATTACAGAATTGTATCAGAATAAGAAAACTTTATTGATCCCAAAGGAAGTTGCTTGTTATGACTGAGAAGACACAGAGACAAGAACAATATAAAATATAAATTCTAAATAAATCTAAATACAAATCTGTATTTAATCTCACTATGCTATATACACAAATGCTGCGTATACAGTAAACTCCCCACTTTCACGCGGATTTTCTGACCTCCTGCATCTGAGTACAGCTGACTGTGAAGTCCGGGCCTTGTGCGCCATGTGGCGGTTACCAAGGCAATCAGACACCTGAATGGAATGAACCTCCTTTGCTACTGTATTTACCTGTTTATACCAAAGATAAGGACAGCGCATACCAAAGAAAACCAATGTGCATTAATTACAGTGCAGTCTATACAGGGGTAACATCGATATTTTACATTCTAGCACTGCAGGAGTTACAGGTGTACCTTTACATTTTCTTGAAGGCTAATGAGTTTAAAATGAAATCAAAGTTTTGGGGGTGGTGAGGGATATAATCACAGATGATAAATTTGAGTGTCAGTCATGACCGTTTGAATGCAGTATACATTGCCCCTTTTGGTCAGTACATTTTAAATTAATAGCAAACATTTTTGACCACTTCACCATTACTTGTATTAATGTTAATGAAATTTTATATTTCTTTATTTATTTTCAGTAATCAGTATAAGAAGTTCCCCCAGATGACCTCTTACCATCGCATGCTGCTACATCGAGTGGCGGCTTATTTTGGAATGGACCACAATGTGGACCAAACTGGCAAAGCAGTCATCATCAATAAAACAAGCAACACACGCATGTAAGGGAATTCATAGGTCTCTCATAATTTATCAGAGTTTCTCAGGCTTAGTGCAGTTCCTCAGGTTTTAAAATAACATGACTTCATGACTTTGGTCCACTAGCAATCAGAATCAGAAAACTTTATTGATCCTGGAGGAAATTGCTGATGCGATGACTGCACAGACACACAGTAACACTAAGACAAGAACAATGTAAAATAAAGTCAAAATAAAACTTTGTACTTCTTTTAAATTGCATTATTTGTAATGTAATTATTGATTGCTGCATGTGTTGTTTTTATACCGTTAAAGATAAATTGCAAGCATAAGTGTTTTATAAGGGAAAAATGCTAGCGCTGCACACAGCTCTAATGCTATATTGCTCTTGCTCGCTCACGGTCTCTCTCTCTCTTTTTTTTCTCTCTCCTCTTTTTCTCTCTCTCTCGCTCCCTCTCCTCTCTTTTTCTCTCTTTCTCTTGTTTTCTTTCGCTCAATCTTTCTCTCTCTTTTTCACTCTCTCACTCTCACACAGCCCTGAACAGAGGTTTTCTGAGCACATTAAGGACGAGAGGAACATGGATTTCCAAAAGAAATTTATCCTGAAGAGGGATGATGCAAGCATGGACAAAGATGATAACCAGGTGAGCATTCAGTTCTGAAAATAATTGTTTTCCATCCTACACTTTCTTCTTACCTATTGTGCCTCATGTGGTCTACTTGTGTGCTTCTCAGATCCGGGTTCCGCTCCAGGATGGTCGTCGCAGTAAGTCCATTGAAGAGAGAGAGGAGGAGTACCAGCGAGTCCGAGATAGAATCTTTGCTCGGGAAGTAAGTGCTTGGGCCATTGGATATTAAGGCAGTGCTAACAACCTCTATTCCACTGAAAGCCTGCAGCAATTGCTGATAAAATACCTGTATTTCCAGTGAACTCCTCCAAAACATATTTTTATCATTTTAATATACAGATTGTTACTCGTCTTGTGTTCTGGAGGAGCTCAGAAACCACCTGCTACCAGATCACCAGTCATGATGCATTAGCTGTGTAGCTGGTTAGAGAGGAATCTTCTCTCAAAGTGTAAATCAGACAAATCTCTTTATTAGTATGATTAAAAAACTTAAGAATACCACTCTGCAAATTGCTGAATTAGTGAAAGCGTTGCCTGTGTGTAAACATATATTTGTAAACAAGTGTTTGGGGATTCAGCTCAACTATGGAGCTGTTCGTAATGTGCAGGTGTTTTTTTCTTCACAGTCTTCTCAAAATGGATACATCAACGACAACAGGTAAGATACACCTACACTGGTGAGCAGTGCTGGTTTGAGTCAGTGTGTTTTTATTTGGCACATTTCTAAAGCTAATGATGTGCTTGCAGTTAGACCTGTCACAGTTATTACATCATCACATGACTGCAGTTTGTTTGGCGGATTGCATTTTTTTTCCACAGCTGTTCACTGTTGTGTTTACTGAGACTCGCAGGTCTTCTAAAAACAAAACATTACATAGAGATATAGACCCCAGTGTGATGTTACAGAGCAGCGGTGAGAAATGTTTGTTTTCGGGAGTCTGAGCTGTCTGTCTGTAGGTGGGAGCCCCTAAATATCAGCATCTAGGAATCAACATACTTGGGCTCATACTGTAATAGCTGCATGCAGTGAACAAAAATACATTTGATGTGTTAATCTCTATTATTTATATGTAAGTTAATCAGTAGCTAAAATGTCATAATTGTGACAGGCCTAGTGGCAATATTTATCTCTAAATATAGTACTGATTAATAGTTGGCTGTTTTTTTTGCATTCATTTATTTATTAGGCTGTTGCTTCTCACTTTCACTGTTTCTCTCACCAGCATTGCCCACTGACAATAAATTGCTGGTGTGTCATTGGCATAATGTGTGCCTTTCTTGTGATCCTTCAAGATGTATGTGTATAAATCTGTCACTGTGTAGCATAGTGTAGTAAAGGTTAGCTAACTGACTCCTTTCTCTGTGCCACTAAAACTGTCAAATGTGTAGATCATTTTGAATGATTATTTTCCATTAAACATTTTGGGGGTTTCATTTGCTCTGTTGATGACTTTGTATGTACTGTATAAACTCACTGGCCAGTTTATTAAGTACACCTGCCTTGAATTTGCTTGTCCATTTTATCAGGATAAATTCTTGTAGTTTTTTTTTTTCTTTTTCAGTTTGACTTTTGCAGATTGTAGCTTTTCATTATTTTGTTCATCACTAGGCATGAACCCTACAGGACCACCACTGAACAGGTATCATTTAGGAGGTAGATCATTCTCAGTGCAGTTGAAACTTGAACATGGCAGGGGCGGGTGTGTGTGTGTGTGTGTGTGTGTGTGTGTGTGTGTGGTGCACACAGTGGATCACAAACAGCATAGCTACTTTTAAAAACCTTGTTATCACTGCTAGGCTGAGAAATATTCACCAACCAAAATATTCAGCCAAAAGTGTCTAGAAAATGACCATTGGTAAGAGGATGACTAAGTCCAACTGTGCAGCATCAGATGAATGTTCATCAATACCTTTATGTCTGCAGGGTGGACCAGCATATTTGATGTGTCAAGCAGCAAAGGCAGCAAATTGTTTACCACAGCACTGTTGTTTCTGATATACTCATACCTGCACACTAACATACAGTGGCACGAAAAAGTATGTGTACCTTTTGGAATTTGTGGTTTTCTGCATTAATTTGTCATAAAATGTGATCTGATCTTCATCGAAGTCAAGGGTATTGATAAATATTTATGCCTACAATAATAAGGAAATCCTGATCTGTCGTGTCTTTATAGAGGACAACCATAAAAAACTCATAGTGCTTGTGGAAAAAATGTGAACCTTTTGGAATTAATAACTGGTTACACAAAACATTTTGCCAAAACCGCTAAGGAGTGTCAATGGGCTCTTTTGCAAACTTCAGACATGCAGCAATGTTCTTATTATTAAGCAGCGGCTTCCTTCGTGGTATACTGCCATAGACACCCTGCTTGTTTTACGTACTGTATACTCATGAACACAGATGTTAGCCAGTTCCAGTGATGCCTTCATATCTTTGGCTGTCACTCGGGGTTGTTCATTTACCTCATTGAATGAGTCTTCGTTCTGCTCTTGGGGTAATTTTTGCTGGGTGCCCTCTTCTTGGTAGAGTAGCCACAGTCTCAAAGTGTCTCCATTTCTAAATAGTTAGCCTAACTGTAGACTAGTGAATTTCTAAAGTCTTTGAAATCACTTTGTAACCCTTCCCAACTTTATGTAAATCAATAATTCTTGATTGTAGATCCTTTGAAAGCTCTTTTTGGTGAGATATGGCTCACATGAGGCTGTTCTTCTTGTGGGGAGCAATCTCCAAAGGTTTGAGTGTTTTTTTTTATTAGTCAGAGTAGCTCTAGTCTGCACCTCCAAACTCTTTTTCTTAACAAGACTTCAGGTATGCTAACACCTAACTCCAGTTAGCTCATTTGAGGTCATTATCTCTTTGTGGTCATTATCTCTTTTTCCACTAGCACTATGACTTTTTAATGGTTGTTCTCAATAATGACATGGAAGATCGGCATTTTGTCAATACCCTTGACATAGATGAAGATAAGATCAAGTTTTATGACAAACTAATGCAGAAACCCATTCCTAAAGGTTCACATCTTGCCACTATACACTGTTAGTGTCAGTAAAGAAAAACTAACAAATGCGGCAGCAAAATAGATTGACTAAAGGCTGTACAGAATTACAAAGTGCCACTGTACAGTCACTGTACCTGATAAAATGGACAAGGTAGATGTGTCCACCACACTGGCCAGTGTGTGTGCATAGCTTGTACATTTCAGTTTTTAGATCACATGGGGAGATTAAGCACTTTCACTGAAATGGGGATGGGGCGAAGGTGGAAGAGTGCTGAGAGAGAGAAATAAACATGGTGGGCTTTTGAGAAAAATGCTTTGTTTGCATTTCTTGCTGTTGCTCAAAGCCTACGCTCCATGGCCAGATCGAACAAATCCAGCCTCATCTCTCAACCCAAGTTTAATTAACTTTTGCTCGGTCTTGGTGTGGGGAGGCAGGCTTTGCTGTTGGCCAGTGGGCTCCATTTCCGTTTTCTTCCCCCTCCAGATGTGCGTACACATGCACAAACTCAACAAGCCTCCTCCACCCCACATGTGCAGTAACTTTCAGCCTTTTTCTTCCCAATGTAACCCTGCAGACTGTCCACTGAAGGCTACTCCTCTTCCACTCATAAGAGGAGGCAGATCTTTAGGTACTGCGTGTGCTGTGTGTTACCATGCGCGTGTCCGTGGTGACCGTGTGTTGCTTGGCGTCGGTGGGGGTTGCTAGGGGCCCGTGCATGGCTGCTATGTGGATTTGAACACAATCTCTTTGGGGGTGGGATGGGGGTCTTCTTAAATCGTAACTATTCTTGCACTCTTTCGCTGGTATGCACCTGTACTTTGGTGGGTGGGTTTGTGTGTATGTGCGTGTGTGAATGTGGGACCAGGCTAAGCCCGGTTGCTATGGTTGCAGTGGGGAATGTTCTGGAATTGTCATTTGCTGTACAGTGATGCAACAGTCTTCTGCTACCTGACGCATGTTTGGAGTCATTGCAATCTGTGGGGTGCCTTCTCGCCGTAGATTTTTATTATATATATATATACATATATATATTTATTTTGTTTTGGTTACATGTTGTAACATGTTAGATAAATTAGCTATCTGTAGCACCTCAGTTTATTATGAGAGAGAGATCATGGCTGAAAAAGCAAAAAAAATCTCTCTCTCTCGCTCGCTCTCTCTCTCACGCTTGTTCTCTCAGGCTTGTGCTCTCTCTCTCTTGCTCTCTCTCTCTCTCCCTCTCCCTCTTCCTCTGCCCCTTGTGTGTGTGCAGGCAGCAGGCTTAAAATAGCTTGTCCATTAATTATGTACACAAATATACACTCCACTACACTACCTTTAAAAAAATAATAATAATAAAAAAAAATACACACAAATGATTTAGATGCTATACAAGTGGCTTTGTGGTATACAAGTGGCCTAGGCATTTTTAAAAGCACATTATGTTGAGCTTCTATCTTGATGAATTAATGCTGATTTACTGGGACATCTGGATCATTCAGTGTGGAACTGAATAGAGAGCTTATGATCGATGGTTGTTGAGGTGGCTACCATTATTTGATAATCCCAAACCATGACTGTGGTTCGAATTTGCTGGTGATTGGAGGGAATTTTAGTTTGGCATACAGTTTTAATTTGATACAAATCCAAAAAGTACAGAGAAAACCATTCCAGTGTTACTAAATGTTTTTAAATGTTTAAGAAAAGCTGACTTTGATAAACCAAAAAAGTGTGAATGAGGAAATTAAACAATCAAGCAAAGGTACATCCGGGTTTGTTGGTGTTTCTTAGATCGCTATGCGCTGGCCTTTAAAATTGATTTCCACTTCACTTATCGAGGTCCCTTACCTCTACCATCACCAGCACTTCACCTCCCATCGCTAAAGACATTGAGCCACTCCCTGTGCTTCTGGGCTGATCACTGTTATTACTGATTTCCCTGTGGCATGCACTGAGATGCCACTGTAGAGAATTGGCTGTTTTATGGCCAATTGGAGTGCTAGGATAAAGCATGGAAGGTTTAGTCAGGTATTTTCAGGTAAGCGTGTTTCTGATGTTCAAGTTGAGGGAATTTTGAAGGTAGTCTCTGTGTGCGATCTTTGGAGGGTTTTTAATACATGCATTAATTCCGTTTAATGATTAAAAATGATTATTTATGTAAAGTGTTATTGGGCTGCACTATGGAAAGCTAGGCTGACGTGCCGCTTCATTGAAGGGCAGCATTCATAACACCATGAAAAAGTTTAAGACAACTGACATTACCCTATATAAAAAAATATAAATGCTCATTCCAGCAGGCATCAGTCAATTTTTGTCAATTTTAATTTACCCTTAGCAAGTGTTATGAGAATTGAGAAGCCTTTGATATGTCTATGTAAGTTTGTCACTTGCCCTGAAAGGATTTTGTAGGTGTCATGCAGACATATGTTAATGCTTCACTGAATAATGCATTAATCCACTTGGGAAAATTGGTTCTTCCACATTGTGACACCATATTAAGCATGATAAATAATTTTTATAAGGACAAAAGCCACAAAAGTGTCTGATTATTGCAGCCCTCTTTGTAAATAATAGTATTATGTGAAACGGTATTCAGTGAAATATTGTATTATGAAAATGAGATCATAAAAATGACTTGATTGATTTATTGATTTTCTTGGCAGCTGCTCCTGTCCAGAGGGACAGCGTAGCACACAGAAAATGAGTGTGTATGCTAATAGTTAAACCAAATGGTAGTGTGTGTGTGTGTGTGTGTGTCCAGTTGTTTGCATTATGCTGTTTCTGTTTTTAATATAGAAAGGGCATGAGTTTATGTATTAATCGACAGTTGTAGGTGTGTCCCTGTTTGTGTCTGTGTGTGTTCTGTTAGAGTGTGACTGATTGTTTATTTTACGTTGTCTATTGCCTGCTATAATAAAACTCAAAGCATTTTCTGAATGTTCTGTGTAATTGGGGCCTTGTTTTGTTAATGTTTTCAGTTTTCTCTTTGAAATGTGTTTATTTATCCACCCCATGCCACCCGCTGGTCCACCCCTTGCAGTGGTGTGTTTTGTGTATGTCTGTCTGAAGATGTTAATTGTGTCTATGTATTTTTGTGTTTTTCTTTCTCAAGTCAAACAAGTAATTTGTGATATGAGTGCATCTTTTCTAGAGATGAGAGATCTGTTTAATAGTTCTTGGTTGGTATTTCATAAATAAAGTTTGTTCCCCCTTGTCTTGTCCTCTCCTTTTCTCCCCCCACCCCCACTTTGTCCTGTACCGTCCCGTCCTGTCCCGTGTCTTGCTGCCTTATCATGCAGGGGGAACAAGGAAAGTCTGAGCAGGGCATCCAGCAGTCGACAGAGCAGCACGGACAGTGACATGAAAAGCCTGGAGCCGCGGCCGTGGAGCAGCACGGATTCAGACAGTTCCAACCGCACACTGCGGCCGCCCGTCACCAAGGCCAGCAGCTTTAGTGGCATCTCAATCCTCACTCGTGGCGACAGCCTGGGCAGCAAGGGCTCACAGGGCAGCGCCAGGGGCTCACGCACAGGTACTTGCTTAGCTGAATAACTAGTTCTTCAGGGCTCTATAAGTGTTTGGGAACATATGACTTTTGTATTATTATACCCCTGGAAACAAAGGAAACTTTGAAATGTGGCTGTAGCAAAGGAAACAATTTGTTTTCTTTTCTATAGCCCTGTGGTAGACAAGGTGGTAGATAATATCCTTTCACATGCAGTATGACTAGATACAATGATAAGGGGGTTAAATTTTGTTTTCTGTGCTTTTCTGTGCTTTTCCAAATAGTTCCCATTTTTAGGACATAATTAAATCATGTTTGAAAAAATAAATCTCAAAGGAATACAAACTACAAGTTTGAAAGGTGGGGCAATAACAGTTTTTTCATAATAAAGAGCGCATCATTAGTTTAAACATTAAACATTTACCTGTTTAATGACATTTACTGTAGCACTAAAAGTATAGACCATAAAAGTATAGCATATGGAAGTATAGAATATGAATAGAAATCAAACTCTTTTTTGTTTTACTGCTGGTGCTCTTTATAGTCTGGTCCAACTTATCAAACCTCAAGATCCAACACCCACCCTACTGAGTATGACAGTGTTTGATATATGGAATGATGTAAATTTTTGTTGAAATAATAATTTGCAGCTTTACTTCAGTTATTTAAATTCAACCGAAGTACAGGCCAACTACAGAGCCAATTTTTAATTCTAACCAGCGCTGACTGATTTGAGTAAAAACATTGGGATTGTGATTTTTGTGCAGTTTTGCAGTATTGAGATGTAGATGATTATGATGATTATTATGATTACTATTTTATAACTTACTGTCCTTTTTTATGCCAAGGGGAAAACTTTCGGGCATCGTGGCCAATTACTCAAGCTAGCTAGTCCTGTTTTCTCAGACTGTCTGTGCCAAAGTACTAGTTCAGCCGCTTATTTTTATTAGATTTCATTATTGTTAGATTTTCCCAAATAAACTTGAAACAGTTTTGTGTAATGTAGGATGTAATAAAAATCTCAGCTCTTGTGATTTTAAAATGCTCTTTCTAAGTGCTGTTTCGACATCAAAATAAAAAAAAAGTCTTTCTGAATTTAAGTAGGAGCAGAGAAAACGGAAAAATCTGCAGGGTAACAAAATATTCCAGGACCAAGACTGAGAACAATTGATTTGTAGCTGTGTTTATCTGGATTGTGTCATTTCCAAAGCTCACTGCCTCATTCATGTTGACAGAAGTCTTTCTTCCATGCAGCTCAGTGTTCCTATTGCCATATTGAATTTTTTTTTATTCTTTTAGATTTTTTTTTTTTTTTTTTAGACTTGTTTAGTCTCTTTTGGTTGTGCACATGAAAACACTCCTCTTTAAGCAATATTTGACTTTGAGTTTACCAGACTTGGTTCTATGTGGTAATTTGTTTACATAATTTCCCCATTGACCACAGATTGCCCGCAGTGAAACACTACCCAGCACAAAAAGCAGGTGTCTAGCAGGTTTTGTTATCCCTTACTGTAAACTTTGTAGTTCCTTTAATTTTGTTTCATAAAAATTGGATTCATTCTCCCCCTTTCTTCTTCTGCAGGTCTTCCCCTTGCCACAACAGAGACGTGCCCCCAGGCCCAGCCTCCACAGCAGGGGCGCAGTCTTTTGCCCTGTCCTTCCAACTGCCCCTCCAATGCCCCTCCGTCTCAGAGCCAGGCTCCCCCACCGCCTCCACAAACAGCCCTGCTGCCCACCCCTACACACACTCACACCCACCCTCAGCACCCCATCAGCAGCCACAGCCATAGCCATAGTCACAGCCACAGCCACAACCACAACCACATGCTGCCGCAGGTGAGTGGATTTCTTATTCTTTGTTCTTGGTTTTAACAGCTGTTAGTCTAGGATTTAATTTCATCTGCCTTTTTTAGCTGTGGGTCACAACTTCAAATGTATTTCTGGCATTATGCCTCCACGGCTAGGTTATGTTCTTTTTTTTTTTTAGAGTGACAGCAAGTGCATTTTCTTCCTCGCAGCTCCCAGCTACATCTTCTAACTTCCCTTTTGTAGCTCCTTTTTGGTGTTGCTTTCTTTAACATCCATTCTCTCTTCTCTCCTCTCTCCTATCTCTCTCCCTTTTCTTTTCTCTTTCTTTAGCCGGTGGCCTCTCTGCAGCCCTCTCCACAGCCTGTCTCATACACCAGTCCCTCCTGCCCTCAGGTCATCCTGCCTGTTTCTCCTTCTCAGCAGTTTAACTTGGTACTACTACCCTTTCCTACTCTCCCTCATGTCTTATCGCTGTCTCCTTATAGTCTTTCCTAATTCATATGTCTCTTCATCATCTGTAATTATTCATATTCGAAATCTCCTAGTAGTGTGACAGGTTTTCTAACCTGCAGTCTACCTGTGTATCAGTTCAAAGTTTGCATGCACCTGACTGAATGCATTTTATTTTTTTGAGTCATTTTAAGCACATTTCATTCTAAAGGCTTGCAATTTCTTTCTAAAACAATGAGGGTTGCTATTAATTCATTTCCAATGCAGTCTACATTAATAAAACATTTCCGCACCTTACAAGCAGTTTTCACCAACCAATGTTCAAAATATGTAGGAATGTCTTCAAACCTGTTAGAAAAGTATCCCAGGTGGCTCCGCGTAAGGCTAATTAAGAGAATACCAGGAGAGTATAAAGCTACTTTGAAGTGTTAACATTATAAGAGAACTGACAATTGCACTTTTTTCTCTTTTAATGTATTATCTTTTTAACACACTTAAAGGGTATATCTTATGTTTTCACTGTTCTAAATGTAGAAAACAAAAAAGTAAGATAAGCAGGTAGCAAAACTGTTATTATACATTAGCACAAACATGGTGGTTTTCTAATGGTTTTTATTGATTTAAAATTTTGTGGCAAACGTGTGTGTGGTAGTAAAAATTCTGGTGGACATACTGTGTTTCATTTAACTCATGGTAATTTTAAGACACTCCGTATTGTATTTGTTAATCCCTCTCTGTCTCAGGCTGATGAGTTGACTCCAGGCTTTGGGCAGATGTCTTTGAGCCGCCAGGGCTCCAGCGAAGCCCCTGAGCCGGCCAGCCTTTACCAGCCTCCTCCTACCGTCCTGTCCCAGCACCCCCCGGGTTACATCATACCACCTCCACCCTCTGGGTACCAGCAGCCCACACCTCACCCACACCCCCCTCCACCTCCTCCGCCCCCCGCCCAACCTGTACTTCAGGCAGCACCGCCAGCACAGGGCTACATGCAGCCGCCTCCACCACCTCAGCAGGTATGACACACAGCTTATTATGCAACAACATCCTGTCTAGTTAACAAACATTACATGCATTTGTTTCAGAGCAGTTCACTAGGTGTATAATCTACTTTTACTTTAAGCAGCGTTTGAGTAAAATCAAATTAAATTTAATCAGTTTTCTCCTTACCCCAATTTGTATTTATTCACTCAAGATGTATTTGGTTTAAAAAGTTTTCTTCTTTAGGTTTCCATTTGCCTGGATATATATTTATGTAGATATATATTCACACACACACACACACACACACACACACACACAGAGGCAAAAGATAAATCCTACTGATGAGCTGGGACACATCATCAGTGATGTTTCCTGGGTTCACTAGGTCTTTCAGGACTCACCCTGGGAACCCATCTGGGGTCGATCAAGCCTCATCTTGTGTCACAGCAGCATTAACCTGTGGATCACCACTCCTAATCCATAGATAACTGGAAGCTCTCTCTGCTGATTCTGTTGCTCGTGCCAAAAAAGGTGTAGACTTTGCTAGGGGAGCAGCCTACTTCCACTGGGTTGCAGTGTGCTCTGTTTTCAGCAGTCTTCTAGAAGTCGCTGGTGCTTGGGTAGTTTACTCTCAAATGCCTTCTCTATGTGTTCTTCCCAAGGCACTGTCAATTCTGTCTGGGCTAGCTGTGTTGAGGCCTCTGACAAAATTACTACATCTGGTTGCAGAGATAATACTGCAATGTGTGCCTGAAACTTTAGTTGCTTACCTAGATCTACCATTAGCTGCCAGTCCTGTGCAGTGGAGAGTAGCACCACGGCTCTTGGTCGTGATTTGGACTGTTCTCCTGCCTTGATGAATGTTATCTGCTTCCTAGAGGTTTAGTAAGAGACACTTTTGGCAACTGCCTTCAGCACCCGATCACCTGTGGTAGCGAACATCCTCTAGGGACTTCAGACACCTGGTCAGTATGTGTTTGAGTGTCTCTCCTAAAGCAGAGAGGGCAGGAAGGTGTGTCAGACTTACCCCATAAATTGAGGTTTGCCAGGCTAGATAAGGTGTAATAAATGGCTTGGATTAGGAACTTTATGACCTGGGGATCTGCTTTCCACATGTCAGCCCAAGTGGGCCTTTGTCCGATCACATTTTCCTATCTCATCCAAGCCCCTTTCTGCCTCATTGCTGCCATCCTGTTTGTCCTTACTTCATCCATTGCAGCTCTCACGTCGCCCAGGACCATCAGGCCCCTCTCTTTGCCCTGGACCTTCGTGTTCTTAGGCATCAGGAAATTGCCCCAGCCTTGCTTCTGCCTTATCAGCTCTAGCAGCACCCAGTTTCGTGCCCATGCAGATTTCTTTAGGGTCTTTAGAGTCTCTATATTGCAAAGGCTCTCTAGTACTGGCTCTCTAGTCTTTACTGTTGTGTTGGGTACATCTTAAACCAGCAAAAGGATCAAAGGCAGGATAACCACTTATCCACTCCAGTTCTCCCAACTCCTTGCTTGATGTCTGGATGCCTACCACATCTGAGGCTGTGGTCAAAATGTTTCCACAAACTTTTGACTGTCTTCTCAGTAATAGATAGAATTGTGGTGCCACCCAGAGCAAAGTGGAACTGTATTTCTTCAGAACAAGTGACCTGGACTTAGTAGGCTTGCAGCTCGTCCTCACCCACTTGATGAGCCTCTCCAGTGCTTGTAGTATCCATATGCTCCCTGGTACACAGGATGTGGTGACTGTGAGGTTATCCATGTAGGCTCTAATGGAGGACTGACGCATGTCGGACTTGGTCAGTGGGCTTCTGCGCTCCATTTCTGTAGCTTTTACTACCATTTTCACGGCCAGGGCAAAGAGAATGATTGAAATTGTACAGCCAGTGATGATACCCTTCTCTAGTTGATGTCGACTTGATGTTCCTGGCTTTGATGTTCCTGGCCTAGAAGTGACTCTCAATTAAGTTGAAGTCCTTGACCTTATATATATGTTTTAAATTTATATATATAAACCTCCGTGGGGGTTACTTTCCAAAAAAACGCCATGTTGTGGTATGGTAAATAAAATGCCTAAAAATGCCTATTTTTATAGTGTAAACCCTAAATATGCCCCCAAATATGCTCCCAAAAGAATTTAATGTCATTTTAAACTCATTACCCCAGAAGAAAATGTAAAGGTAAAACCATATTTGTACTGTACAGGTTACACTAAACTCCCACAGTGCTAGAATGTAAAATACTGATATTAACCCTGTATAGACTGTACTGTAATTCATGCATGTGCGTTTTCTTTGCTGTACGTTTTTTTTTTCTTTTTGGTATAAGCAGTAATACATTTATTTAATTTACAGTTATAAAAATACAGCGCTTTAAGAAGAACAAAACGAAAACCATGAAAACATTTGAGATGCTCCACGGGGGAAAGTCTGGACTGCTGCTGCATTAAAGGGCAGCAGCCAGTCAGCAGTAAGGAGAAATGAATAGCGTTCTTAGGTACTTTTCAAACTTCCCGGCTCTGAGTACAGCGGTATTTCACCGTGTTTCTCTCCATAATACCAAACCATTTATAGTTATTTTTATATGGAAGTGTAGCTGAATTTGTTGATATTGATGTTATAAATTAGTAAATTATGTTTTTCTTAATAATTTAGCCCTTAAATGTATGAAAATGTTAAATGTTGCCACGAAAAAAAGCTGTGACATCTGGACCTGTGTGTGTGTGTGTGTGTTCTGAATAATAGCAGTGTTTTAAAAAGTGAATAAAGCTCAAAATCCTTATAGTTTTTATTTCCATACACACACATGCATTAGGAACACTACACATTCTATTCCAATCAAAACATTAAGAAAAATGTATCAAATTTGTGCTATTCCTTTACAGAAAGTGAAGAAAAGTGCATATTACACTGTATATTAAACTGAATAGCAGTGTCTGCATTCTTTTTTACGAACTCATTCCCTGTTTAAACTGAAAAATGTTTTAAGATTTTGCTGTCCTTTGAATCACTAAACTAATATTTAGTGGTATAACGACTGTTCCTGAGAACTGCTGTACATCTGTGTTGCATGGAGTTGACCAACTTCTGGCACCTGTGAACAGGTATTTCAGCAAAGGATGATTGGACTACATTCCACAGTTCTTCTGCATTTCTTAGTTTTGCCTCAGAAACAGCATTTTTGATGTCACCCCACAAGTTTTCTGTTGGATTAAGGTCCAGTGATTGGGCTGGCCACTTCATAACATCAATCTTGTTGGTCTGGAATCAAGATGTTGCCCGTTTACTGCTGTGTTTGGGGTCATTGTTCTTTTTGGAACACCCATTTCAAGGGCATTTCTGTCGTCTTCTGTCATTTTTCATGCATTTTAGTGCTCAATTATTAAGAAAAATGAAATTTACTGATTTTGTAACAAATATTAATGTAAATTCAGCTGTATTTCTGTATAAAAAATAATTATAAATGTTTTGTTACTGACGAGAGAACACAAAGAAAGCACGTCTTGGGTTGGTGAAATACCGCTGTACTCAGAGACGGGAGGTTTGAAAGTCGCCAATCCGAGAACGCTATTTATTTCTCCTTGCTGCTGATCGGCTGCTTCCCTGTGACGCATGTGTAGCAGCTGCAAAACAGAATTTCACCCGTGGAGCTTCTCAAGTGTTCTCGTGTTTTTCGTTTTGTTCTTCTTAGAGCCCTGTATTTTATTTACTGTAAATTAAATGAATGTATTACTGTATTTACCTGCTTATACCAAAGAAAACAACAGCGCATACCAAAAAATCGCACGTGCGTGAATTACAGCACAGTTTATACAGGGGTAACATCGGTATTTACATTCTAGCACTGCAGGAGTTCAGTGTAAACTGTACAGTACGAATACGGGTTTACCTTGTAATGAGTTTAAAATTACATTTAATTGTTTTGGGAGCATATTTAGGGTTTACACTATAAAAAATAGGCATTTTTAGGTATTTTTCTTTTACCACATCACAACAACGTGTTTTTTCACTATACGTGGGTACTCTTGGAACGTAACCCCCGCAAAAAGTGGGGGTTACTGTACTGTGTTTTTAAAGTCCTATATTTGTAATTTGAATATTTATATTAAAAACGAATAAAGATGATAGAAGACTATGGAGGTCACAGGTTTGAGTTGCTCAGCTAATTTTTTACATCGCATTTTTGTAATCTCAATCTAAACTGGAACTTTCAGCTTTACAGTCAGAATGCAAGGTTATGTTAATTGCATGTGCCAAATGAATCAAACTTCTGTTTTTAGGGAAGGCAAAACACAGACTAATGAAGCTTTTTACACTCATTGTCTAGTGGCATTTAACAGTTGAGATTAGTTCTAGAAAAATAAATGGATTTGCTTTTCAGACTTTTTGGATCTACAAAATGTCACCCAAAATGTCTCCTGCTTTGTTAACAGGGAAGGAAAGGAACTGAGAACATAACATGTTTGGCTGGATAATGAAGTGCATGTGAAAACAATCAGCTCTGTGATTCCTGTGAGAAAGCATTGAAACCGTGTGTGTGTGTGTGTGTGTGTGTGTGTGTGAGAGTGTGTGTGTGTGTGTGTGAGAGAGTGTGTGTGTGTGTGTGTGTCTCTCTCTCTCCACGCTTATGAGCAAAGTCACACTCCAAGTGTAGAGGTGGTGTCACCTCAGAGGTGTGAGTGGTTAGTGTTAAAAAAAAAAAAAAAAAAGTGTTGAATAGAAAAAGTTCTGGAATCATGGTAATCTTTCAGGGGATTCTTGCAGAGTTCTGTGTTTAGAAACAGTAAATAAATAATAAATGTAATCATGTTCCTCTCTCTTCCCTGGCGATGGGCAGTGCTTCCGAAAGTGGCGGCACTGGCCTGCAGAATGAGTCACGGTGAACTCTCTGTAGTGTCATAAGTGTTGGAGCTGCTCTAATGTCTTTGGCACTAAGGGAGTATCCACTTGAAAACACCAAGATGCCATAATCAGAACTCTTGGTGAGATGTCTTAAGTAAGAATTCTTGTGTATGTGTTTATCTTAGTGAAAGAGAACAACAGCGTGTGAAGAGCGTGGGTTGTTACAGAGATATTGATGTGCAATATAAGCAAGTGCCTACAAATCTTGTTTTCTCTCTCTCTCATATTTGCTCTCTCCATCATATATGCATGCTCTCATATATGCTCTCTTTCTCTCTCTCTCTCTCATATATGCATTCTTTTTCTCTCATATATGCTTGCGCTCTCTCTCTTAATCTCATATATGCTCTCTTTCCCTCTCTCCCTCTCTCTCTCTCTCTCTTCCTCTCTCTCTCTCTCTCTCTCTCCCTCTCTCTCTCTCATGTATGCACTCTCTATCAGATCCAGGTGCAGTATTACTCTACTGGTGGGCAGTATCCCAGTTCAGGACAGCAGTACAGATCCATATCCCACCAGGTGTCGTACCCTGCACAACGCTCGCAGCCCCTCCCTCCACCAACACAGCCCTCGGGTCAGTCCCTCACTCCTCTGTTAGACTCCTCTCATTTCCCTGTACTCATTTATCTTCTCATATGAAGGTCTTTAGAATGCACAATATGTGCTAGATGAGCATATATCGAAAATACACAGCCCCTGAGTTATGCAAATCTAAATATCTCAGACCTTCTTAGAAAAGAACATGCGGTGGTCATTCAATGTAAAAAGGGAGATTTGTTTTTGTTCAGTTTATTTTTTCGACTTTTTTAATTTTTCAAATTGTTCAATGGTCGTACATCAGCAGTCTGTACTCTCCTTGCTGTAATAAAACGTTAACAGTAATCAAAATATTTTTTTTTCCCTGTTATTGAATATTTTACTATCTAGTTCTTCAGTTTGGTTCTTTCAGCAAAAGCTTGATCTTGAAAACATTAGATGTGAGTTTGCACCTTTTACAAGGCACTAGAAATCTAGCCAGTCCCTCAGAACAATTCAAACCAGCATGGCCAGCTAGCTGTTTTCATTGTTTAAATCATGGTTAAGAGAAGGCTGTGAGTTTGAGGAAAACATTTTAGATTAGATCAAAAATTATTACACGTTGTCTGCAGTGTGTAATTGTATTGATTTGTAACAGATGCCTGTCCCATATATAATGATCTCTGAAGCTTGCCTTACTGATGTCTATTTTATATCTACTTATGCCGAACAATATACTAAGACAGAGGAATGAATGCGTCCATCTGTATTTTCATTTGTCCAATCAGCTCCTCTCCAGCCCATGATGGCCAGTCAGCAGCCAGCGTACCAGGGCATGATGGGAGTTCAGCAGCCGCAGAGTACCAGTATAATGAACTCGCAGCGTACAGGCATTAGCGGACAGATGCAAGGCATGATGGTCCAGTACACGCCCATGCCCTCCTATCAGGTAGTGTGTCTGTGTGCTTTGGTTTGCACACTGCAGTGTTAATGCATTTGCAATCAATTAAAAATCTGTCCGTGTTTGTGTGTTTGTATTGCTCCCATGCTGAACTCAGGTGGCTGTAGCTAATGAAACCCAGCCAGTGGTGCAGCAGCAGTACCAGCAGCCTGTTATGGTGCCTGTCAGCCAGTCTGTACAGGGTGCCATGCCAGCCGCTGCACCCATGCCAGTATATTACAGCGTCCTGACCCCTACACAACAGAACAGTACGAGGTACTGATGATTACAGTACACAGCACTTACACAAGATCTTGCTCACATAATCTATAAATATAATTAGACAGTGTAACAAGCAGAGTAACCATAATGTTTAACTGTGTTTGTGTTATTAGTCCATCTGTGAGCTATCTACAGCCTCCCAGTTCAGATCAGTACCAGATGACCCAGTCTCCTTCCCCCTGCAGCCCGCAGCAGTTACAGCAGCAGTATTCAGGTACCAGAGCAGTTCTACATATTAGCATTTTACATTATTAATGTATAACTGTAATGTACATACTCATAACTTCAGCATGTGACTGATAGGAGCAATTATACTGTCAGCTCCATAACTATTGGCCCTCTTGGTAAATATGAGTAAAAAAGCTAATGAAAAGGTGTTCATATTTATTTCGTATAATTAAACCACAAAGTAATATTGAGCTAATTACCTTCAAAAATATTTTTCATCCCCCTTTTTAAAGGGTACTGATAATTATGAACCTTTCTGCATACTGGCTGATAACTTGTGTAGGTTAATTGGTTTACTTTACTGTTTTGTGTGAAACACAGATCTACCCACTTACCTCCAAAACTAGCTGTGCATTTGCAATTTAAAACTGTTTATGATTTGAATTGTTTGTTCAGCTAAGTATGTAATTTGTAGCCAACATCATACAATAAAAATAAAACTACTGCATCACATTCTCAAAAATGAGCCTACATTTCAAACACACATGCAGACAGTCTCAGGATCTGACCATGACAGGGTGTTGAAACATGTAATTTAAACGAAATTACAATCGCTTGTTCCAGGAGAGTGAGCTGTGCCATGGTGTATGTTTTCTTCTGAATAATTAATGTAGCATCAGTCGAGGAATGAATGTAGGTATGAGATGCTTTCAAAAACCAAAGATTACTATTTCAGGTTTTAATGGTAATGAAAATAAAAGCATTTTATATCGTTTGGTCTCCAGTGCCAGTCAGTGTAGACACGTTAAAGCAGCAGCATCAGTCAGTGTCAGATATGTGGGGCTTTTTCATGGTTTCTACATGGGACATTAGCCACACAATTTTGTAATCACTGTTCATTCTAAGTATTAGGAACAAGTACCAAGGACCAAGAAGCTCTCCATTACAGTTTAATTTCCCTTCAAACACAATACCCTACTTGATACACAACAGAGTAAAGCAACAAAAGCTGCTAGGAAATTGTGAGCATTAATAATTTGTAAAAGATCAAAGTAACTAAAAAAGTCATCAAGTTTTTGTTGGATAAAAGGTTTGGTGTGTCTTTTGTCTACACAAGGTGGGGGTGAAGGGTGGGGCAGTGTTTTGTTGTTGGTGCTGGCAAAGATTGGCTGTTCACCAGGGAAAAGTGTTATTAAGGGAAACACTAATGAATTTTGTCTTGGATTAATGTTGTGGCCTACATTGTAACCTACATCCTATAATTTATTTCTAGCAATTTAATTTTCATGTGTTTATATATAACATATAGAGTTCATTATATGAATAGTTTTATGTATTGTCATTTGGCTCTTGGCCTAGGGGGTCATGAAGTTAGACTTCGGCTTTTGACTTTTCCATTTAGTCGCGTCACTATTTGACTTATTTCGTAGTGCACGCCTGCTATTTTTGGCTCAGATTGTTCACCTTTTGGTTGTTTGCTGTTCTGTACACATCTGCTCTTCTTTGCTTAAGCATGACTAAGCTCTTATTTGGATGTTATTTATTTATTTTATATCCAACCGTTTTTTGATTATGAAGAACGAGTCCAGAGACGAACAGCACTACACTCTACTTTAAAGACCTAACCTTTAGCTCTAAATTGTTTTCAGAAAAGTAAAAAAAATTGTTGTCTACATTAACAATTGGCGCCTGAGATTCCAGAATAAAGAGTTTGTTCAACCTCGTGCTGTGAACTTTTGGACGCACACCTGCTGGCACTACATAGTGAATGAAGTAATAGTGGTCATTGGCGTGACCTCTGCCACAAATAGCTACTCTTAACTTTCACCCCCTTTAGTTTAGTCAAACTGTGATTGGTAGTTATGTACAATTACTCTGAGAATTTCCAATTTCACATTTTAGGTGGTCAGACTTGGAGATGCATGTATTAATTTAGACTTGATCTGTACACCATTTGTTAATTGCCAAGCAGTTTCTAGCAGGTCTGACCCACACAGCATTTTACCTACTTCAAATATATGATGGTATTTCTGAATGTGTTCAAATTTTTCTTTTTCAAAATCAATTTAGGTTTTATAATTAATCACAATTCTAAGTTTTTTTTCTGTTACTGCAGTTCAAAACAGATCCAATAGGGAGCAACAATGTATTATCAGTTTTACGCTGTATGTTACTGCAGAAGCTGTGATTGTAGCATCTTGTTGAAATACAGCTTCCGTCTGTCACTCTGGTAAGGGTTTTACATTAGCAAACTAGAATTATCACTATAAGGTTTCTAGTTGCTGCAAATAGTTGACATCCTCCCCAATCCACTGCCATGCTGTCTGATTTAAGTTACAAAAATTAAACAAAAAACTAAAGAGAATAAAAAAGAAAAAATCAGAAATGAGCAGAGCTGAAGTAACAGGCTGGCCCTCGTTGGGGGTGTCGTAAATCCTGAGCAGCCTATTCAGCAGCCTATTCAGATTATCACTATAGTTACATATCTGAGATGATTCCCCAGACTTGTCATTGTTTTTCAGATGTCTCCACTCTTTTAACTTGAGTGGCTGTGTGAAAAGGGGTTCAGTTTGTTCGCTATAAGGTGTGGTAACGTGGAGGCATGTAGTAAATTTATTTATTTTATATGATGTCTGTTCTTTTTAAAGGATAAAGTCTGGTAGTTAAGTCTATAGTTTTGTGTCTAGGTAGAAACAAATAAGCTTCCAAATATAGCGATGATTTGTGTACATTAATAAGTCCATGTGACTGAATTAGGGCATAAAGCAATAAACTCGTGAACCAGACTTTCTTTGAACTAGTGATAGATTTCAGTGAAATATCAAAGTTTGTGTGTGTACGTGTGTGTGTGTGTGTGTGTGTGTGTGTGTGTGTGTGTGTAGGAGTGCCGCCCCCTGCTCCAGGTGTCATGGTGATGCAGCTCAGTGTTCCAAATGGGCCACAGTCTACCCAGAATCCTCCTATGGTGCAGTGGAATCCTTGCAAGTACTACAGTGTAGAGCAAAGACCCAGCAAGCCTGATCAGCAGGTATTGCAAACAAACAAACTTACGTGCACGAACACACGCATTTCTGCTGTAACTCGCTAGAACCAGTCTTTGCTGCCTGATCCCAATACATGTTTAAGCACTCTGTCTGTACTCCAGAACCAAGTTCCCAAGTTTTTGTAGTATTTGGCTCATATGTGATTGTAGCATGTTTCTAAGGTAAATATTTGGTTCACCTGGCTAAATTGAGTCAGGACAATCAAAAGCTCTGGATTTTTTGAACAAATCTATTGTGGAATCATGTAAAGTTTAATTTGGCTTTCATCAAGCTAATGCTGTTATGAATTCTAGTATCGTACCGGTTTTTTTCTTAATAGGTAGTTTCTTAATAGGTAGTTAGTCTGAGTCTGTTTTGCTGTCTTTCTCTCATTTAGGTCAGCACTCAGTTGAGTAGTCCTTTGGCATCTCCTACTCAGTCTCCTACTCCCTCTCCATCCAGTAGTGGGAACAGTGTGTGCCCTGGGCTCGGCCCGCTGCCACTCATTTCTCAGTTCCCTCGGCCTGGCGG
This sequence comes from Hydrocynus forskahlii, assembly GCA_037974365.1. Lineage (NCBI taxonomy): Eukaryota > Metazoa > Chordata > Actinopteri > Characiformes > Alestidae > Hydrocynus > Hydrocynus forskahlii. The sequence goes on along the minus strand of JBBPCX010000114.1, from coordinate 23,141,065 downwards.
ACCAGCACAAGGTACCCACGCACACACTTTCCCACAGCCATGTTTGGGGACATAAGTAAATGTTTAGAACCCTTTGTGCTTTTTCTCACATTCATGCGCGCGCGCACACACACGCGCGCAGTCGGTGTTGACTCATGACACACAGGTTGTATATGTCACTGTCACCCTGCCTGCCAGTAGATCACAGATTAAGATGTAATGCAGCTGCAGATCACAGTGTCCTCATTAGACTTAGCTGTACACACAACATACTATGTCTGTATTTGGTTCCCCTACTGCCCTACTGATATAATGTGACATTATCTCATTGCCTTTGGCCCTTTGCCAGGAGCGGTAAACTCTTTGCTGTGTCTGTTACAGGAGATGGCAGGTATTCCTTACTGCAGCCATTGCAGTATAGCCTCTGCCCTCCTCCCATAATGCACAACCACAACCAGTCCTCCTATAGCACCCACCAGGTGAGGGCTGTGCTGATTTTATGTATGTTCTGCTATCATGACCATGTGCTCTAGTAGCTCTTCTGTAATCCACAGGTGGTGCCTCTTACTCTTCTTCTGTTTATTTAACCATCTTTCCATTTGTCTTTTTTGTCTGTGCTCTCCACTTCCTAACTTCTGCCTTCTGTACACTGTATTTATTTTCTCCACTTAGCCCCCACTGTCCTCTTCTCCTCTCAAGCTGTATGACTGCTGACTTTGCTGTGTGTGCGTGTGTGTGCGTGCGTCCACAGAGCCCTGGAGTTATGAAGCATGGAGCCCGAGGGAAGAAACAGACACTCAAATCTGCCTCTACAGATCTTGGAACTACTGACGTGGGTAAGACATAAACATACTCTAACCCTCTACAGCAGTGGTTCTCAACCTTTTTTGAACAAACGCCCCCTGACCTCATCATGAGCCTCTTGACGCCCCCCCCCCACACACA
>JBBPCX010000114.1:23107830-23120366 GCA_037974365.1 Hydrocynus forskahlii | reverse complement strand
CTCTCTGTCTCTGTCTCTCTCTCTCTCTCTCTCTCTCTCTGTCTCTCTCTCTCTCTCTCTCTCTCTCTCTCTCTCTCGCTGTTAACTTATTTCTGTATTATTTAAAATGTTAGTCATCTGTATATTTTTTGGCACTCTTATTTTCCATCTTCAAAATGTTTTATATTACACTATATTGCACAGGTTTTGCACTATTTTTCCTTTCTTGTTTTTTATTGTTCATTGTGGTGTGGAGCACCACCAAACCAACTAAATTCTGACCCCCCCAACTCTCTCTCTCACCCTCACGCAATCTCTTTCTCTCTCTCTTTCACACTCTTTCTCTCTTGCTTTCTCTCTAACTCATTCTCTCTCTCTTGCACAGTCTTGCTCTCAGATTCTTTCTCTCTCTCACTCTCTCTCTCCCTCTCTCTCTCTGTCTTTCTCTCTCTCTGTCTGTTGTCAGAGTGAATCTGTGAGTGATGGGTGACGCTGATGGCGAGTGAGAGAGGGATGACGGATGTGTGTGACAGGCAGATGGTTTTGGCTGTCGTCTCTTTAATCACTGCAACTCGGCTGGGCGTGAAGGCAGAGCTTTGTCTCGTCATGGAAACACAAACAGGAGACAAATTTATCATCAACATTCTCTCTTTCTCTCTCTCTCTCCTCATTGTTGTTATTTTTCATTTTTCCCCTTTCTGAACAAGCTAGAGTGAGCAAATGGTCAGAGAGAGAGAGGGAGAGAGAGAGAGAGAGTAAAAGAGGCTAAATTATATATAAAGGGTGTAAGTGAAGTATGACAAGATTCTAAATAGTGTCTTGAGATTATTTCCCATACAGAGTGTTTGTTGTGTGCTGTGTTTTCTTTGGCGTCTGGAATGTAGGACTGTAGTGTCACTCAGTGCTCAGGGCGTGTAAACAGAGTGTGGAAGATTCAAAATACTCCCTGTCGGGTGTAAACCTGGATTTGCTTATTTGATCCCAGATATGAAGTTTAAATTAAATTATGCAGTGAAAAATCTTCCTTTATTCTTCACATGCTATACATGCCACAGATCCTGTCACTAGCAGATCAAAGCCCTGTACCTTTTTCATAATTAGTTTTCTACCCTGTAAAAAAAAATTCAATATTGCATAATGAACGGACCTACTAAAATAAATCTGATGTCAGTAATATACATTAAAGATAAAGTAATAGTGAGAACAAAAAAAATCTAATTTCTTCACATGTTCTGTCCACCCCAGAAACGTCAGTCAGCTGTGTGCAAAGTGTATGGATTTTGTTTCTGTTTTATTTTGGAAGTCAAAGATTATCCAAATTATTCCCATAACACACCCCGCAAAACTTCTCTCAACCAGCTTAAACCGCAACCAGCTTTTCATAAAGGTGGTGCAGACTTGTCAGGGTGGTTTAGTACCTAGTATGACTTAAGATTAGTTATAAAAAAATGTACAAAACTTCACACATTCGGGAAGACATTTCAGACAACACCAGGACCGGACAAGATGGATCCCAGATCAGATTTCTCTGTATTTCTGATGGTTGTTAGCACTCCTGCTTCTGGTTTGTAGTTTGTGACCCTGTTGTCTAAAACAGCTGCCTGCCTGCCAGTCTTGTTACTTTAATAGGCCACATCTTTTAATAGTGCTAAACCACATCTACAGGTCTGCTGCACCTGAATGTGAACAAATGAATGTGGTTTGAGTAGTTAAGGTCATGTTTTGGATTAATGGTGAAAAATTTGTCAACTGTTATCTTCTAGTGTTTGTTAGCAACAAAGTTCTAAACAAAAGAATCAAAATTTGGATGCAGAACATGTCACAGCTGATCGACTACATCTGAGGTAAGTGGAAATATGAGGAAATTCAGGTTTTTTTTTGCCAAGTTATTGGTTTAAGATTTTTTTCTTTTGTCTGTACAGTTACCATTTTGGAGATATTAAGGTTTTTTTTGACAGCGATATGATTCGTTTAAACATGACACAGGCAAAGAGAGCGAGGAACTGAAGTAGAACGAACAAACACACACACACACTCAGAGAGATCTGTGAAGATTACAATATTGAATAATGAATAATCTCTCTGTCTACCTTTTTGTCTCTCTCACTCTGAATCTCTCTCTCTCTCTCTCTCTCTCTCTCCCTCCCTCATCCTCAGTCTCTTTCTCTAGCACTCTCTGTCAGCATGACTGCTGTGGAAGTGTATCTCAAGGTTAGGCTGTCAAGGTTAAATTGACTTTAGATTAATTAAGTGTCAATTAAAGGGGTAATTGTTTCATAATGCGGTCAGCCCTGGAGACAAAGGTGTGAGTGAGCAGGGGATGGCACTGTCAGACTCGTTTTAGACTCTAGAGCAAGAGCAGTGTGTGAGTGGGTGTGTGAGTAGGTGCGGGTAGGTGTGAGACAGATGAAGAGAAATCATTTGGTTGTGATACATTTGCCATCATTGATGAGTGGTCAGTGATATCCCCTAACAAACACACTCACACACACAAACTGACTGTGTTTCAATTAGGAGGTGAGCAGATTTGGTGGATGAGGATGAGGATCAAATTAAATAGAGACATGGAAGCTGCGGAAAAGAATAGAGAGGTGAAAAGAGAGAGGGTGAGACAGATTGAGCTATAGAGAGATAAAGAGAGAGAGAGAGAGAGAGAGAAAGAGGAGAGTGTTGATGAAATGGTGATTGCCTCTTGTCTTTAATGGCTGGCCTGGAGCTTTCCAGCACAATGGAGCCCATTCATTCTCTCTCTCTCTCTCTCTCTCTCTCTCTCTCTCTCTCTCTCTCTCTCTCTCTCTCTCTCCCACCCACCCACCCCTGTGTCTGTGTGTTGTCAGGTTCATTATTATTAACTATCTGGAACTTATTTTCTTCTTTATCTTATTTTAAACCTCTCTGGAGCATACAGATGCATTAGTGTGTTTCTTTTTCTCTGTCTTGTCTCCTTCATGCCTTCTTTAGTGTTTAAAGCACTTTAACTGCTCACCAGTAAGTTAGAAGTCTTTATAGAGCTAATGGGTGTTGAAAAAGATGATTGTCATCAGTATTTATAGGTTAAACAGGCAATGCTGATCCAGTTTTTTTGACCTTCCGAACCAAGCCAATCGACTGATACCAAATACAACCAGAATACAAAGCGTAGGTAAGATGGGTCAGTAAAATCACAGCATTTTTAATATGTGAGACTCTTACCTGATACATTTGAGTGCAAAACATGCATAATGCAAGATGTTGGCCTCGTGGCTAGGGAGTTGCCCCTGTGATTGGAAGGTCACTGGTTTAAATCCCTGGACTGCCAGTGGCACCACTGAGGTACCCTTGAGCAAGATACCCCACACACTGCTCCTTGGGCACTGCATCATCTGCTGTCCAAATGCAGATAACAGTTTCACTTTGTTCACACTGTGTGTTGTACTGTGGTGTGTTCATGCATGGCAAAAATGGCCACTTTACAATAAGTAGCAGGGACCTCTCTGGGATCCGACATTTGCCAAAGTGTAGTTGTAGTCAATTTTCACACAAATTTCTGCACACGTGCATCAGAATGACTGGTGCTTATGTCTATCATCATTAGACTCTTCTACAACTATGACATAAACAAAAAACTTACATTAAGGATGGACTGCTGGAAAAGTTGCGCAACCTTGGCTTGCTACAAGGAACAGGCTCTCAGAACACAAAATCACCTGATGCCACTGGCCAAGGGAGAGGACATTGAAATTGGAAGTGCAGCAAGCTAGTGGGGTCCATTCTGGGCTAAATGCTAACGCATGCTGGCCAGCCTTCACCGTCCATCCGACTTGCCAATCTTTGCTCCCTTCACAATAAAATGGAATACATTGGACTCCAATGAACAACCCAGCATAAGTTCAATAACTGCTGTATTTTTGTTTTTACAAAGCCTTGCTCAATGACAGCATTTTGAACACAGCTACCGAGAATAGCAACATTCTAACATTCCACTCAGGCAGAAGCACGGCTCTGACTGGAAAACCCAGGATGTGGGCTCAGGTGTTTACTTCAGCACTGACTAGTGTGTGAATGCTGTACTGGTCTCTGGTTACTGCTTGCCACTGCTATAGTCTGTCTGTATTTACTGTATATTAGAAAAGTCAAACAAATGTTCACATGCACTGTTGTTAGCTAAGCGCCAACAAACAGCTATATCTGTATATCATTGTGGCGCTAAAAGAAATGAGCTCTGTTGTAGAGGTGGGGGAGTCTGTTTCAACTTGATTCTCGTTAAAATCATCATCCAAACATTTTGGTTTCACTCTCAAAACATTATGAAATTGTTAAAGAAATCTTTGTTTTGACTTAATTCTTGTTATATTTATCAAATACTGCTCAATACCATGCTTCAATAATACTGAGCTTAAAATGTGCTTAAAGTATTATTTTACAGTTGTAATATTTAATAAATATAGACATTTTGGAAAATTTTGGAAAATTTGAACTTCAAATTGCTAAATTCTTATGTTCTTTTTTTTTTCCAGAAGTATGCACATATTCTGAACATGGCCCTGGAGTATTTTTTTCATCTGTAATTGTTCTCAAGTATGTTCCTTAAATGCCCTCACCCAAAAACAAGCCTTTCGTTTTTCCACGCTGTATGCAGCTGCAGTGTTGAGGAAGATTGACTATGGATCTCGTTTTTAGACGCTACATGTAGAACGTGCTTTTATAGACAGAAATCATGTGCAGCTCGTACCCTGTTCAAGACTAATCTATTTCAATTACATTTTGAATCAGTGCAGCTGTAATGAGTTTAAGGCAGAAACATTGCTCTCTGGCTCTTACGCTAATTGATATCAGGACTGGAGTTATTTGCTTCCCAGCCTGGCCGTGCACGTTTAATTATTTGCTCGTTTTCAGCCTTTTGTTTTTTCGGCATTGAATGGGGAGATGAGGCTGATTGGGTTTTGTGGAGTCATTCTGGTTCAGTACTTTGTTGATCGGAGTTCTAATGGTGAACGATTACCTTTCAAAAAAATGTGTTTTAAAAAAATCAACTGAAATAATTAAATCATAATGCATTTTCCTGCTGTACTGTGACGTGTTTGTGAGTCTCTGAGCCAGCTGAGCATTTCTGTTTGATAATATATTGGACGGAGGGGAGGGAGGTTAAACATGATATTATAAGAAAATATTGTTTCTCCATCTGCTGGTTCATGGTGATGTAATTAAAAATCGATGGACATTTTAGAGGAATGCAGAAGTCACTACATTGTGTGTAATGTGTCCTGGAACATGAACTAGCAAGTTAAAAATGATCAAGTTTGATGTTTATGATCTTTATTTTTCATTTATATAAATAAATATTCACTTTACATCACAGGAGGTCCTTGGGTTATGACAGTCTCGGCATACAACGTTTCGAGTTTCCTATGCTCACTCCCTCTCGGCTTACACCGTTAGCCTTGTACTTACGGATTACGTGGGCAAACTAGTTTGGTTGCGTGTGGTGGAAGAATACGCAGTAATGCGGCGTTAGAGTGAGCGAGTTTTCTTTTTCCTTTTTCTGTGGCTTAGTTGTGTTTTTATTATTTTACAATGGTGTAAGGATTGATAAGTGACTTAGGCTAGGGTATGTTTCGATCACTGTCGAAGGAACAGATCTGTGTCACAACTCGAGGACCCTCTGTATTATATTTTAAGACTGAAGTGAGTCTAGAGTTCGAAGTCGAGGGTTCAAAGAGTTAGCAATGTTTTAAGCGAGACAATTCTAAAACCCAATACATGACAGTGAACATGAGAACTGAGTGTAAATGAGTTTGACAATTAGCGGCTGGTGAACCACCATATGGTGTGTAACAGTATAAACCCAGCTGCTGTAGGAAGATACATTTATAAATATGACTGGCAGATGTAGAAATGATACTACAGATGGCAATTATTTTTTGATCTTATTGGATCAAGTTTTGCTGGAGCGGCAGCAGCTGCATGGTATTTGTGTCACACACAATGGTCACTTGTGTTTATTGCATCTTGTGCACTGGCAAACATACAGTACTGTTGTGTTACTGTACCTGTAGTTAGTTAGAGTTGTTTGAATGTGTCTTCTGCTTCTCTTTATTATTTGGATATTAACCCTACAGGTGGAGTTTGAGTATGGAAGTGACAACTTTGCTTCCTAAGCCAAGTCAAGTCAAGTAGGTTTATTGTGATTTTAGCCATATACTGTACACAGTGAAACCAAACAACCTTCCTCCAGGACCGTGGAGCAACACAAGAACAAAAACAGAAACAACACATGACTACAAGTGGGTACATGACAAAATACACAGAGTGAAAAGAGAAAGAAAGCGCAACAACAACAACAAAACGGACAAAACAACATTTATCACAGTCAACATTTAAATGAGTACAGTACAGATACTGTTTTCTAGCAGCAGAGAATGCGGGAGAGGTGGACAGCAATAAATAATAATTGTGCAGCTATAGCAGCAGCAGGCCAGAGAATTTGCTATATGTTAAAGATATACAGCATGAAATATATACATTTATTTTATGTAAATAACTATATACAGTAAATAATAATATATGCAGTATATAACAAATATAGTAAGAAGATAAAAGGGTGTATAGCTCCACTTGCTTCTTGTCTTGGGTCATTGTTGGGTATGCACACTTTAACAATGGTCTTCAGGCAGTCACTCAGTAAGAGACGGTGACACTTGTAGGCTGGGCAGACCAGCAAAAACTGCAATTATATATTGTCCCAGCATTGTTCATGCATTTCTTGAACGGGGTGTGTAAGTATGTGCATTTTATCTCTTTATAAAACTGATCATTTCATTTAATCATTTATGCACACTTTTAAACAAATGAATGAGTTTTTCTCAGCTTTTCTGTCCCTTTCTCATTTGACCCACTTTGATATCCTCTCTCTATTTGTCTATTTATTTCTCTCTCTCTATCACTCTCTCTCTCTCTATTCATCTCTCTTTCTCTCTCTCTCTCTGTTTCTCTCTCTTTCTATTTCTTTCTTTGTCTCTCTCTATTTCTCTCTCGGCCTGTCTCTCTCTCTCTCTTTCTCTCTCTCTCTTTTCCTCTTCTCCTGTCTCTCCTTTCTCATTTTGCAGGAGGTTGTTTTCCTCACTGCTTGGCAGATGGTTCAGACACACACTGTTGCTTTAGTCTGAAGTTAAGGGATGGTATGGGGGTGGCTTCTGCGTATGGCTGTGTGTGTGTGTGTGTGTGTGTGTGTGTGTGTGTGTGTGTGTGTGTGTGTGTGTTTTTTTCCCGCAGGGCGTGCTTTTTGCTCCCCTCTCCCCACACACCCTACCATACATGCTTCTCCTTCCCCCCTTCTTTCTCCTCCATGGTTGCACTTGCAGGCTGTGCCTGCCAGACTTCATAACGTTGGCAGTTATTGAATTTAAGAAATGTAAAGGAAGTAAGGTCCCACACATATTTAACTAATTTTATGTTATACTAAGTGCTGAGGATTTACTGTTTCACTGGGGTATAAAAATGTGGTGACACACGGCCCTTAAGTCCTTAAGTTCATGGGGAAGATGCAAGAGCAATTCAGTGCAATATGGCAAAAGAGTGTTGACTTGAATAAATGAGGGAACAGCTGCTCAACTTAAAATGCCCATGATGAAGGTTAGGACGGTCATTAAGAAGTGTGGGAGATTCAAAACTATGATGAACAGGCCTGGAGGAGAATTTGGTAGCATCTTCAGTTCACCATGTTTACAAATCCACTTTAAGACAACACAACTGTTTGGAAGGCATGCCAGAAAGAAGTCTTTGCTATATTTTCACCTAAAGAAAAAGCGCTTGGACAATTTTGCTACCAAATGCCCCTGGAACATTTACTGGGACAGGGTACAGATGCTGTGGTCAGACTAAACAAAAATGAAGCTTTTTGACTCTAAACACTCCAGGTGCCCTTAGCAAAAATTAGTATACATGAAGTTCATTTTATTAAGCATACTTGCGTATAAGTATAGCAAGTATATGGACCATGTACTTGTAGTGTACTAGAAAGTATACTAATTTAATACTTCTTCGGACTAAATTGGAACATTTTTAAGTTTATAAAAGTATACTTTAAGAATACTTTATAAGGTCATTTTAAGTTTACAAAAGTATACTTTATAGACTTTGTTTATACTTATCAGTATAAGTCAAGTATACTTCACTATACTATTCTTAGGTATATAAAATATAGTATATAAAAAGTAAACTTCAAGTGTACTGCCTCAGTTTTAGTATAAAATAAGTATACTCGTAGTGCACTTGAATAAACTACTTTTTGCTAAGGGTGGGTTTGGTGTAGAAGATGGCTACTGAGAAAAGCACATAATTCCAAGCAATAAATATGTTTGCAAATAATTCTGGAAGGCATCTCCACTGATGATGGCCTATGGAGCTGATGGTGTGTTATCTACCTTACCGCTCCAAATAGCCAGGTTCTGCCAGAAAGTGGCGCGTTAGCACAATTGCAAGCCTATTCAACATGGATGTCGATAAGTAAGCACTTTTCCCAGCTGCAGGAAGAGAGTAGGGCAAATTTTGGGTGCGAGTTGTGTGATATCCCTTATCTGGAGCTCATTGTGGGTGGCAAGGATAATGGTGCTGAATTGGAGAAAGACTGCAATTGCAAATGTCCTTAATTCAGTGTGTCTTATTTAAAGATTTTGATATTCACACATGTACACTCAGTATGTCATGCACGCACACACACAAACACACACACACACACACACACACACACACACACACAGTCAGCTGCTGCTGCTGTTTATCCAGCTCTGACCTTCCTCTAATACCCATGGCCATTCTTTTCTGTTTGTCTTGTGATGAAATAAAAGAAAAGATTGGGCAGGAGCAAGGAAAGTAAAAGGTAATGACATTATGGAGAAAACAGATTATTTATTCTATTATTCTTTTTATCCTGCATTATTCAGAGTAAGCCAACATCTGCTCTGGAGTCAAACATGTTTGTCACTTACCTGCATTTAGGAGTTGTTGGATTTTTCTGCCCTCAGGGTTATCTTGTTTTTTTTTCGTCCATAAATCTGCACATTTGATAACGATGCCATTCATTTTAAATATAGATTTTCAAGCTAGGAGTGCTCTGACACTGCTTACGTGTGTGTGTGTGTGTGTGTGTGTGTGTGTGTGTGTGTGTGTGTGTGTGTGTGTTTGTTGCTGTTTAGCAGTGCAGGTAGAAGTCTGAACACATGGCATGTCCCAGGGGAGACGAAGTGGAAAAAGGGAGAAATGTAGGAAAGAAGAGGCCTCTGGAGCTTTAAGAGACGCAAAGAGGCGCGAAAGAGCATGGAGGAGGAGGAGGAATAGTTATTTAAGTTTGGTAAAGACTAGCAAATACTTCAGTGTGATCATGTATCTCACTTTCCATACTTATTTTGAAAGCGACCCAATGTTGATGTTAAGTCAAGTTTTAAAAACTGCAATCCACACGTAATGGATTTACACACTCTTATACTCTCTCACACACTCACTATCAGCCCTCCTTATCCAACTACATACACTATCAAACTCTCACACTCTATCAGAACCTATCATACTCTATTACTTTTTCATTCACAGTCTCTTTCTCACACTCTCATAATCACTCACATACACTGTCATGCCCTCTAACACACTGTATGATAATGTCATACATACACTCATATCATCATCCACATTCTCTCATACTGCAGAAACACAGTAGACCAAGCTGATATTGGTTTGTTGCAGCCATCAGCACTGGAGCAGTTATGCCAAAAAGGTTTACTAATGAAAATTCTCTCAAACTGTAATTCTATAATTTCTTACTTTTTTCAGAAAGGAACGAGCAACATCCATCCGAGCTGTAAAATACAAGAAAACCCAAAATAGTCCTTTCAGCATTTTATTCAGACACAAATAGCCAATCACAGTAAACATCAATTTTGTCACAATTACTCTAAAGCAATATGAGTCATGTCATGCCTGTTTAGGTTGGGGCACTTTCTTCTTCAGCATGAAGCTCTTTATTCATCAGGTTCATATTAGTATGATTTGACAGATTACCTATTTGTATTTTGGATGCATCCTTTGTTCATGTTCTGGTGGTGCAGTGGCGCAGTTGGCTGTTGCAGGTACAGGCCAGAAGTTTGGGCCCATCCATGTTTTTTCTTCTTCTTTTTTTAATGGTGTGCTGCTTTTACAAAAAATGTATTTACAAGAACATTTTTGTTTCAATTATCTAAGAAATATTTAAGACAACGGTAACTGACTGGTTTTCAATACGTCATAGTCTGTAGTAACACATTATTTAGCCACCAAGACACAAACCATTGGCTTTGTAGAGACGTATCATGTCTTTAGTGACATTCACTTTGTGTTGAATCATGAAAAAAGAAAAGTATTACTGAATTCTTTAACATTACACAATTCCTTCTTGTTTATGTATTGTTGGACAAAATTAAATTCTTCAACATGATAATGATCCCAATCATTCTTCAAAACGGTACCAAAATTATATCCAGTCCAAAAAAAGCAAGGAGTTTTGAGAATTGTGTCTTAGCCTCCTTAGTCTCCAGATCTTTCTTCCACTGAGCTACAGGGATGAGCTGGACTGAAATGTCCAGCAAATGTGACAGAGCTATTTGCAGGTTTGAACTGGTGCTGGGAGAGTTCGGACACGAGTTAATCCCAACGATTGCTGGAAAGAATGCCTCAAATCTGTGCAGTTATTGTGATGAAACTCATACAGAAGATTTCACATCAGTTACACTTACAGCGTATATTGTTCAATTACATTTCAATATCAGTTACATTTGTTATAAGTATTTTTCTTGTAGTAAAATTTTGAAAGAACATCATATCATTTATTTATCTAACTTCTGGCCTGTGTTGTACACGGGAACAGTCTGTTTTAAATGCAGTGTACGTAATTAAAACAGTTCCTGTTCAGACAGGCAGCACAGATCAGATTTTTGTAACATTTTCAGGTTTCAGTCTGGATGGCAACAAGTCATTTGCTAATAAGGACCACCCAAATGCACCATAACGCTCATCTTGGTGAATGTGTTCTACTTTCTTTTATTTTTGCCTCTTGCGGGAGAAATATCACATCAGCCTCCCTCAAATTAGACCACTGACATCTTATTATGACTTCTTTTATACTTGATATCCATGAGTGTGGTTCTGTTTTGTTTAGTCATTTATGTTTTAGCTTTGTTTTGGGTGGGTGGGCGGGCGGGCAAAATCACCTCAACACTAACTTGACCTCCACCCACCTCACCTTCCTCAACACACCATACCTCTCCTTTGTTAACCATTAAGGCTATGCTTTTGGACCATAGAATCCTTCCGCTAACCCAATAGCATCTCCTTCGTCTCCTAGTCTTGTAGGTGTTCCTGATACGGTTTAGTGCAGCCAGACTGAACGAGGCCCGTCCCATCAGATACATCGTATCAGCCCAGAAATGATGTATTCATTTGCCATTGGGACAAGCCCTCCACTCTATCAGGAGAGCGGCAGTAATCTAATACAGACAGCCGCCACTGATAAGGCACGCTTACCGTGTGTGTGGCGTGCGACGTGACAGACCGCTGTAGAGATATATGAAGATGTATCTGCTGAAGCATAATGAGTCAGTGTCTTATATCTCTATGTTGGTGGTGGGGGGTGCTGAGGGTGGTGGGTGGGAATAAAACAGTGCCTGTCGCTCTTTGTGCGAGGGGGTCAGGGGAAAAATAAATTACGGAAGAGAAAAATGAATTAGGGATGACGGAACGTTGGCTTTGAAAAATTGGACTGTCAGGGCAAGCAGTCGCGAGAGTCTGATAATGGAAGAGGATGAACTTCTCTCTCTTTGCTTTGATTGTGGAGTGTGTATATGTATGTGTGTGTGTGTGTGTGTGTGTGTGTGTGTGTGTATGAGAGAGAGAGCGAGAGCACAAGAGAGAGAATACTGTATGCTACAATTTATTGCATTATTGAAAGCATATGCAGACAGATATAATAAACACACACTTTTGTCCATATTCTCAATCTGTGTACAACACACATGTGAAGACTTTTAATTCCATTAGGAGTGACCTCATATGTAGTTCTGTATTATATGTAGATATGGTCTGTAAATTGTATGCAATTATTTGTTTTTTTTATACAATTATATTCACCACTAGTAATTACTAGTAATAACTAGTGCCGATACAATGCCAACTCTTTGGCAGCTATCTACTCACAGTCCCGCACACTAGACTGTCCTCAGTCAGTGGCAGATCTCTCAGTCCTGTAGCCCTTAAATTGCACTAATCTCTCTGAGAATATAATTAAATTTCCTTCAAAAAATCTTCCTATAGCAGCCACACTTCTCTTTTTTGTTGTTTTTGCACTTGTTAAATAAGTGAGAAGTCATTTAGTGTCATTTATTGCAAAATGTTCCCATCTAGAGAAACTTTCTAGAGAATCTGGTTCCTTCCAGTGCCTACAAGACTTGTCGTCTACCAAATTACAGCGTAAACACACGTATGTTTTCTTAGAGTGCAGTTTTGTCTTTCAATATGCCACATGTATCTCTCCACCATAAACACTGAAATGAATA
>JBBPCX010000114.1:23079534-23107183 GCA_037974365.1 Hydrocynus forskahlii | reverse complement strand
ACACACACACACGTACACACACACACACACACACACACACACACACACACACACACACACACACACACACACACACAAACTGCAAACACACATATCATTTTCACTCCTCCTCTTTCTCACCTGAATGCACGTGCGCACACACACATGCAAAGTGCAAATGCACAAAGATCACTTTCACTCCTTCTCTTTCTCACCTGAGTGAGCGCACACACACACAGGCGCTTCTGTCACTCCAGTCACTATCTTGAATCTTATCTTCTCTGCAGACTGTAATCAGGAGATATAAATGCATCAGACAGCACAAAGCGTCTCACAGCCTGCCTCACTTGTCCCCGCTCTCTGTCTCTCTTTCCCTCTCTCTCCCTCTCTCATTCTCCTCTCGTTCATTTCTTCGGACATGGTGCCCCTTTCCCATGTGGCCACTGTCTGTGTCTTTGCCCTGTTACCTGCCTCCACAAATAAACAAACACACACGCAGGCGTGAGGTCACCTTTCCTCCTCTGCCTGTGCAGCTTGGACTGTCCCTGCCTCCTGAGCCTCCTCTTCCTCCTTCAGCGGAGCAGAGCAGAAGTCTCCATTTCTGCAGATTCCAGGTATTTGTTTTGGGCATTTGCAGCTTCACAGGAACACTAACACTTGATCATGAACAGAAGAAGTCACTGTACAATAACTGGAATACTGGTACGCCTAATTTATCCAAGGAACTTCTGTGATGTCTTATTAAAGGGATTTACAGCACATTAGTATCGAATACAGTATCTGTGTACAGCCCCAATTGAAACAGCCCATATATTCATGTCAGAATTCCAAGAAAAGTGCCACACTCAATAAAAAATACAGTCCCGTCCATAGCTGTACCTTTTAGCAGGTTTTATTATTACTGTGACAATGGGTGTTGGTTTGGTTCGAAAAGTGGAGGGGACTATGCTGATCATAATTATTGTATGGGGCTGAGTTGGAGGGGTCAGCTATATTAGTCCATCAGTGTGGCGACTGTATTTGTTGATGGGGGTGACAATCATATTTGTCGACCTCGGGGGGACTTAGTAAAAGTGAAAGTTAAAGTTGAGGGGACTGGTGCTGACACCCTTCATGTAAATTAATCAATACAAACCAATACAAACAAGACAAATATAGTACTGATAAAGCTCCACATTTGGCAATTAACATAAGATTTGTTAGCTGATATTTTGTTAACTGTAGTTACTTTCAGACTTGTCAAAACCAGTCAGAAATCACTGATTCATACTGGATTCAAATCATGGATTTCATCAGTAACCACTTGGAGAAGGACAGAGAAAAAGAGAAAGTTTTACCTTTCCAGATGCAGGTGCTAACCATGTTTACATGCGTTGACTTCTAATGTTGGTCCTTGGTATACAGGATTCCTAGTCTGAAGAAGTAAAGATCAACAGCCTGCGGGGATATTAGCTACATGGGGAGTTGTTTTAGCAGTTGCTCTCAGTTTGAGTTGATAAAAACAGGGTGAGTTTTCACACTCAGCATGGAGGTCCATCTCTGGAAGCAGGTGCTTCTGAGTTATTCACACAACGCCTCTGATTTATTCACAGGGGGCTTTTAAAAATACATTTTGTTAAATATTTATTCATTATTATTCATATAAATGACCCCAGAACCCAAGCTAAGCAAACGTTCTCGGGCGCAGGCTTAGCACAGAAAATAATTTTCAATGATTCTCAATTTGAACCTTGATTAGAACCAATCAGATGATTAATCAGCTGATTAATTGAAGTACCGAAGCTGCCAAATTCCTTCTCATGTCTTCATTTATCTCACTGGAGATTCAGGAGGTTTAAACACAGGTTCTTTTTTATGTCAGCTCTTTCTGAGAATGATTTAGACAACGTTTGTTATTTTAAAAAAAGATTTATAAGTATGGCTTAGTATTAATGAACCAAGCCTGTAACCAAGCCCATTACAGCACAGTGACCCCACTGATTCAGTATAAAATTATAAAGGGTTTTTCAGGCCATATCACTTTTTGAAAGTATGGCAGCCGAACAGAGGTCATTTACATACATCAGTCACAAAAATAGCCTGTTTTATTTAAAGAAATGTAGGGTAGTGGTCATTACTATCTTGGGCACATACACAAACATTCTTCAGGAGAAAAAATAAAATACAATGGAAATGTAAGAAATGAGCTCCTTAAGCCAAATGTTGGGCTATAAATCTCACAATTTTTTTATTTGATTGCATTTTTGAAATGATTAAATTCATTTTTAAATTTTTTTTGCCACAATTCTGACAGGGACTCCAGTCTCCTAATAGGAGAAGAGCTATGGGACATACCGGACAGTTCTCACTTTGAGCTTTACTGAGAAATCCTACTTTGTGACATGCCTTGAGTAAACACATGCTGATCTAGGATCAAGTCTCTCATGTCTTTCCTGGACTCTGTCACTATGTGGTGGAAATAACAGCAGATCCAGGAACAGTGCTTAACTCAGATGCTTTGGTTATACCCCACCGTTTTTGACTGTATTATAGGCCACACTGTGTGTTTGATGGGAATTTCTCCACAGGCAATCTTAAATATTCCATAACCATAAATGTGCTCCCTCGACTCCGGTACTTCAGAGCAAGTGGTGCATTCATCCTGAAATGGATAATATCCTCCAGCATTTCTCTCTCTCTCTCTCTCTCTCTCTCTCTCTCTCTCTCTCTCTTTCTCTTTCTCTCTGTCTCTTTCTTGCTCTCTCTCTCTTTTTCTCTGTCTCTCTTTCTCTCTCAATCATCTCCCGGACTAGCTCTTCACTTAATGAAACGTCCCCCTTGCTCTCAGATCCACATACTCACTCTGTTTCTCTCTTACACACACACAAACAGTCACGTGCACTCAGCCCATGCTCCTCTGTTGTAACCACTCTGCTGCTGCTCTAATGAAAGGTGTTCTTTGTTCCTAATTGCATTAGCCAGTGGCTTATTGAAGTTTCCCTACATAAGTCAGTCTGGGGTGAGAAGAACGAGGCACCGAGCCTGAGCAGTTTGCTGGTCCAGCTTGGATAACATTAGTGTCAATGAGCGGGGAAATATGCTGCTTATATAACTGCAGGCTAATCAGAGAGCTGTGAGGGAGCTTATTAGAAAGCATCATGGCTTTTGGAGTGAGAGCTTGAAATGGTTGTCCAAAGTCAACAAACCCTGCCTATTCACAGTAGACTTGGCTCTATTCAAATGTTGTTTCTGAAACAGTACTCAAGCTCAGGTCACTTTTGAATTTCTCATAGGCCGTTTCCTAACAGATACATTTACACTTTTTTAGATTTTCCTCTTTATTCTTTTTCTCTACTTTCAAAACTCTTTTTTTCCTGAGGGGTGGTTTTCAGATTTAAGCTGAATTCAGACCGGATTTTGTTGGGCTACAAGTGTTCAGACAGAATCATTTTAAGCTACTTATTCAGACACACTTTTGCTAGTCTACATTTTATAACTTGGACAGATTTTTTGTTGAGTTCTGTCAGAATTTTATCAGGCTAGGAGTTTAGAGTTAAAATTTTGGGCTACATTTGATTGTTCCAACAATTTATTGTTGGGTTACAGTTGAGTTCATACTGTTTTTTCAGGCCACAGACTAGTTTAGAAAGAATATTCTCACGCTACAGTCAAGTTCAACCAGAATTATATCGTGCTACATTTAACTTCTGACATAATTTGATTAGGCTACATTTGAGTTCAAACTGAATTCAACGAGAATTATGTTTGGCTACATTTTAGGGATCCAACTGAGTTTTGCTGGGTTGTAATTGGGATCATGCATAATTTTGTTGGGCTGCAGTCAAGTTTAAAAGGAATTCTGTTCGGCCAGAGACAAGCTAAGGCAGAACTTTGTCTGGCTACAGATGAGTTTAGAAATAATTTTATTGAGCAACAGTTCAGACAATATTTACACATGCTGCAGTTGGGTTTGAGTGGACTGCCAAGTTCTCCGACTACATTTTAGATCTGGTTACAGTTTTCAGGATTACAGTTTCTAACAAGTGTCTATACCTTGTGAAGACATTTAAGGGAAGTTTGATAGGCTTGACCTTTATGAAAACATGACAGAATACTTTTTATTTATTCATTTGCTCATTCATTCATATATATTTCTGTTTATTTATCCATCTGTTCAGTCATCTGTCACTTTTAATTCTCACTGGCAGACTATTGTGTCATTTGAACAGATGAATCATTCTGAGCTGGAGGAGGCGGAGTGTGGGGAAGGGCTGAAGAATGCAGACTTTCAGAACATCTGATTGTGCTGGGGGCCCAGGTATATGTACAGATGAATGTGTCTCACTTCCATGTCATTAGTTGTGGTGAATAATGCCAGTCCCAGCTGTCAATCATCCATAAGTGGCACATGAATCAAAAGTGTGTGTGTCTGTGTGTGTGAGTGCGAAAGAGAGAGAGTTAGGGATTCTCCTAAAGTGAGTGAGCTCTGCCTCAAACTGAAGCGTCTCATGTTAAAGGTGCTGTTTTGCTGTCTATTGGGTGTCATTTGCAGGTTCAGTGCTTTTTGCCACAGGCCCAAAACAATCCAATGCTCTCTTCCAGTCAGTCTGGAGAAAGAAAAGTTTTACTACGGTGATTAAAAAAGCCAACAGTGTGCTCAGGAAATAGGAGTTTGGCAATGAGTTTGCAGGCATAGAAGGCAAGGTCTGTCAAAACGGATTGCTCAAGTGTTCTTCACAATGAAGCAAAAAGAACAAGCAACACAGGATATACACAACCACCAGTGCTTACCATTATTTTGTAGGTCACACTTTTGCCTTGTGCTGCTTTGTCAAAATTTCATCATATATTTTTAAATTATCTACAGGAACTGTTTCTCAAGCCTTCACTGCGATGCACAGGCCATCAGTCAACCACCGTCGTGGAATTTTTCTGCTTTCCCAGAGTAGCATGACAAGCTTTACCTGAATTTAAAACTCCTCAACCCATGTGAAAACCTTAATGAGTGGTGCAGCATAATTTCGTTGTCTTGTTAGAATATCAACCTTTAAAACAATTAAAATGGATGAAGTAGGTGAACAGAAGATCCAGAATCCCTTCAAATTAACAGCAGTTACTAAACTGCTGTGAATATGGTATGTGCTTCTAAGACATTATTTTTGACTGCTATTATTTGTGTATATATTTGTGTGAATATTTTTGTTTTAGTCCTTTTGGAAGATCAGTTAAAACCAATGCAAATGTGAACAGTGCAGAAATAAGATAAAAACCAGGACAAAATTATTAATAAACATTTTTATTAACTCCTTGGCATGTCTGCATGTGAGTTGCTAAAAAGTAAACTTTGTCACTGTTACTGCTTGTTTACACCACTTTGCATGTCTCTGACTCATTGTTTCACCATGTGAAAATATAAAATAAATCGTGAAGACTTCATGAGAGCTAAGCATGAAACTATAATTTAACATGAATAAAATCCTATTTCTGGTCATTTTACATGTGTGGCAGCACTTCAGTGTGACGGTGCACAGGGCAGCTCACTGCTGTGTGTGAAATGAGTTAAACTCAGGGCTGAGGTTAGGATAGCGGATCACTTATATATTTGGAAATATTTGGAAAATGAAATCCGAGCCTGACCAAACCTGTTGTGAGTGACTGGGTCCTATTGAATATTTCAAAAATGTCTCAGGTTGAGCTCTGGTTTAATATTCAGCCCTCTCCATCCTTTAATGGATTTGAGTTTTAGCTTTCTCCTTACTCTACCTCCTTACTTTCATTTACTTGATACAGTTTTAAATCTGGTGCACAGGAGTCACACATTCACAACCCAAGGTCCGTACAAGGTCCTTCCAAAATAGGAGATCCTGAAATGTATATTATTTTATATTGTGCATTTATGATCTAATGTTTGATGTGACTGTCACTGCATGGGTGATAATAAAATGGTTCAGACGAGTTTTGGGCAGAATTTTG
This sequence comes from Hydrocynus forskahlii, assembly GCA_037974365.1. NCBI lineage: Eukaryota > Metazoa > Chordata > Actinopteri > Characiformes > Alestidae > Hydrocynus > Hydrocynus forskahlii. The sequence continues at coordinate 23,101,252 of JBBPCX010000114.1, read as the reverse complement.
CAGGACTTTAGCCACTTTTGGAAAAAATTTTGTAGGACTCAGGTCGGAAGGTTCTCTGTATTCAGATTCACACCTAAACTTCAGACTTGATTAAAGTTCTAGAGCATGGCAAATGCATGCATGCAAAAAAACCCCAAAAACATTTAAGGTTCTTATGGATAATTATTGATAGATTGGTCTTTCTAGTGGATATAGTATGTGCTTCTAAGAAATTATTTTTGACTGCTATTATTTGTGTATATATTTATGTGAATATTTTTGTCTTAGTCTTTTTGGGAGATCAGTTAAAACCAATGCAAATGTGAACTGTGCAGAAACAAGATAAAAACCAGGACAAAATTATTAATAAACATTTTTATTAACTCCTTGGCATGTCTGCATCTGACTACTCCTTGGCAGTCTGATATCTGAGGTCAGTTTCACTTTGGGTATATGAAGATATAACACAGGTGACATATTACTCCAAGCTCTTATTCTTTGTCTTTGTGTGTTTGTCTGTGTGTATCTCTCTCTCTCTCTCTCTCTCTCTCTCTCTCTCTCTCTCTCTCTCTCTCTCTCTCCATTCTTCATCTCTTTTCTCTATCTGCTGTCCTGAACGAGAGGTAAAGGAGTAATGTGACCATGGGAAACATGATAGCAGAGCAGATACAAGGAGAGAGGGCCAGAGTGAGAGTGTGTGTGTGTGTGTGTGTATGTCTGTGTGTGTGTGTGTGTGTGTGTGTGTGGTGTGTGGTGTGTGGTGTGTGGTGTGTGTGTGTGTGTGTGTGGTGTGTGTGTGTGGGTGGGTTGTGGGTGTTGAAGGGTCTGCCAACCGCAAAGGCAATTCCAATTTGTCGGTGAGCATTGTGACGCTGTAGTGTGTGTGTGAGTTAATGAGGCGAGTGTGTGAGCTCTTACTCATCCTGCCAGCACTGGCCGATCGCTCTCTGATTACTATAATGAAACGGTCAGGGGATTATTAACCAATCCGCCACAACACACACACAGACACACACTCTCCCCCACACTATGAGAAAAAGAAGGATCACACCCACACGTTGTCACTGGGTCATTTTGGCCATTTGTCTGCTATTTGTTGATAGAGGGAGGGAGAGAGAGAGAGAGAGAGGGTGTGCGCAGCTTTTCTTGGAGATATCACTGCCAAAACAAGTGCCTGCCCAGGTGAAATGCTACAGAGTGTGTGGCCTCAAGCCACCATGGTGTATGACTTTCATTAAACTCAGCTGGAAAAAAAGAGACAAAGAAAGGGATGGCACAAAATAAGACCAGCAGTGTACTAGCTCTGCTGATAGAGCAATAGGTCAAGTGGAAGTGCTGTTATACTTCCATGCTGTGCTGTAATGTAGCTTTCTGTGAAAGACAAAGCACCGTACCAAACCTCTTTGAGTCTATGCACGACGTGTTACGTTCATTGTCCAATACAAATGAGCAGATGTGTAAGCCGTGCACAGCTGAATCTCAGCCATCCCAGCTCGACTGTAGCAACCAAAACATGCAGAGCACGCATTATACAAACTGCACGCCTCCTTGTCTTGGGAGTGTATTCAGGTCTCTACCAGTGCTGGAAATAACGGGGAAATTCCCACTCCCTCTGCATAACATACTGTTTGATGTGATAGTTCAGCCAAAAATCTAATACACATGATCTTCCCTTTACCCCAAATAGAATCAATCAACCAAGACATGTTTGGTGCTTCCGAGCTACGAGGCTTGTGAAGCTCACATATGATAGAAGTGTATGGCCACCATTGCTTACACTATTGAACACTTTTTGCCTACACATTAAATCACATGGAGTTTGTAAGGATTCAATCTTCAATATTATCATATATTCATGAGTTAATAGACAAATATGGTTAACTGTTGGGGGAGTACATCATTTTGCCAAAAAAAGAACAAACTGTGGATACAATTTAAACGTGTATATATATAATTTATTGTAAGGGAACAAAAAAACTACAAATACAACAAAAATAAACCATCATTTTGTAAACCATAAACTGTGGGGGAACTAACTAAAAATGATGTATAATAATTACAAAAAAAATAAAAACAGACTGTATCGTGATAACTGGTGCCCTGACATGCTAAAATGTTAACATGCTTAAAGGTTCAGTAGCAAAAATTAGCAGCTCCTGCAGCGCAGAAAAATTGAAAAACAGGAAAGGGAACTCTTTTGGCTCACTGCACTTAAGTAACGGAGGCTGCCCTTTCAGATAAGCTAATGAGTTAACAGTAACACTACTACTCACAGGGCTGCTATCTCTCACACATTCGTGGTGAGACTTATGAAATTAGGTTTTATGATCTCACGGCACACTTGACATTTCTGGTGTTCCCTCAAAGCGACCTTCGATTCAACTGGAAAACTCAAAGTTTCCAACTGCTGCTGCTGCTCACGCTTTCATTGAATAAAACACTTTGTACTGACAATGGCAGAGGGAGAGACCACTAACTAGTATTTTGATGAGGGAGCTGGACTGATATCCATATCAGTAAACTAATAAGAAATGGCAAAAGAAAAGAACTTCACTAAGCACACAATATACACATAAAAACTGAAAAGATCAACATCATCAATAACCAGACAATTCTTAAATAAAATGACTCTAAATTCAAGAGCAGTGTTCACAACTACTCATAATTTATGCTGAACATGCAGGTAAGACAATCTAAGCACAAAATATATTTTTGTGTTATATGTTGCTCAAAAATGAACATTTTATTGTATGTTGTAACGTCTAGTGGATAAAATATTTACATTTGCATACTTAGCAGAAGCTGTTCTCTAAAGTGACTTACAATCAAATCATGTCACACATGTAGGCAAGTATAGTGTTAGGAGTCTTGTCCAAAGACTTGTATTGGTGTAGCATGGTTTGCTTTATGGAAAAATGCCAGCTTTATGTAAAAAAAGCTTGTATTCTTAGGGGCGAAATGGACTCATGTGGTACTTGTAAAATGACTCACAAGCAAAAAATAAAATTAAAAGTAAGTTTCTGTATTTAAAACAATTCTACGTAATGATCTCATGGCTGGCAGCAAAATGTACCTGCCCATAAAACATTGTACAACTTTAACTTAAAATACTGAACATGTAAATTACTTGTTTGCAGGATTTTGAAGCAATACTTTCCATCCCAGTGGACAGTGAGGCAGTGATTTTAACTCTGTTAAGAAACATTTTTGGGATATAATAATAATCATGAATCAGCAATCAAACATATATACTGCAGTGTTTCAAGCAAAACCTTCACCTTTTGTACCTGGCTTTTGTAACTGGCTCCACCAGACGACATTACATTCCCATGATTCATGCAAGTAGCAAAGCAGTTAAAGGTGACTTCATGATCAGTGCAGTGCTTTACACAACAACAGCAAAAAATGTGCAAGCTAAGATACTCAGAAGCGTTTGTTTTCATTGGGCTAATACTTGTAGGGTGAAATTAACCGCGGGATACTGTTGTGTGGGCAGTCTGGCCTCATGCAGGTATTTTTCTACCTAACTATCTCCTATAATGAGCACAGCATGTAATTAAACCTTTGATTAGGAGCCGTTCTTAAGCACCTTATAGGAAATGAACTACAATCCATCCTCTGTGGCAGCTTGCAGGTAGAGATACGCCACTGTTCGACTGCTCTGCCCTTGCCTTCTAATGTTAAAGGCACCAGATTTGCATTCGTGGACTCTGCAGTACGCGACCCAGTGCTGAAACACTAAAACATATCAAAGACAATGTCATTTTTATACTGTAAGCGTGCAAATTTCAAATGATTAATTATAAAGGGCTCCTATTCAACATTTTTTATGAAATTGTATTTTTTCCTCTAATATCCACTTGCCCATGTAATCATTTAAATATCTCGAATGTCCTGGAACGACAGGAAATGGTTTCTAGATAACACAGACAAATATGTGGTGTACCCCTTGTCACAGCTGTAGAACACACATCTGCAGGGCTAAGCAGTGGTCTGACTGAGAGGACCCTTGCTGATTTATAGCTGAATAAGATGAAGCACTCACCCTCATGCAACCCACACAGTCGCATGTCTCCTTTTTCTCTATCGTGTCTGTTATTTTAGAGATGGAGGGGCTTCATATTGCCTTACCTTATCTCTTCTTGTTCTGTGAGGTCTACTTAAACTCTTGTACCACCAAAGTTCATTTTAATACACACTCACACACACACACACACACAAACACACATACACAACCCAGCAGGAGTAATCAGAACAAGCAATAGCAATCACATCACATCGACCAGTCTAATTCAACCCAGCATCGCATTCAGGGTCATTTTGTAACTCTTCACCATTCACTGGAGCTCATCACCCATGTGGTCCTAAGAAAATCAATGGCCTGAATAGTTGCATGGCGTCGATGTTGTGTAAATTCTGATCATTGTACAACGATGGTCCACAGTCTTGCTATTATCAAACTGCGGGGGTGATTTGCACTATCATTATATCATTCTTGCAGGTAACAGGCAAAATCTCGTCCTCGTCTTTACAATGATGTGGATGTAGTATGACGTGTCTGGGATGAGTTCTAAACCTCTTAGGAACATGTAAGTATACATTTACACCAACAGCTATGAGCATTCTTCTTTGGATGATGTAAAGTCATGGATTTCTGTCTGAAAAGAGCTACAGGTCCACCAAGCATAAAAGCACTGCTGTTCTCTTCTTTTCTTTTTCTTCCTTAGATTTATTTAGTGAGGTTTTTCACTTTGTAATCACTGGGAAATCAGGTGGTGGGGGAAAATGATGTGGCTGGTCTTCATTTTATTAAACAATGTAGATGGTCAGCAAAATAGTAATGCCAATAATGAGATATGAGTTTAAGTAAAAAATTAAGTCAGGCCAGTGTGTGTGTGATATAATAGGTCGGTACAGTCCAGAGGATTTGCCCTCCAAGGCCACCAGAAGTGCCCAGCTGAGAGGACCATTGAAAGAAGCTGTCCATTCACTTCTGTTCATTTCAGGGTGTCCTTGAACCAAATATAAAGTTGTTTTAGATGACGTTTTGGAACTGTCCTCTTCTAGTGAGACTGGACTTTCTCTCATTTGCTTCATGAGCTCGACAATAGTTTTACATCTTCAAAATAAACAAATTATTTTATAAAGCTGTGACTCTAAAGATTCTGAAACATAGCGAAACATGTTTGCCATGAAATAGTGCTAGTTGTAACACTACTACTACTACTATTGCTACTACTAATAATAATCTTCATCATCATCATCATCATCATCATACTTCATCATAATGGTAATTTCATTCAAACATGTTCTGCTGGATTTTTTTTTTTTTTATAAAAAAAAACAACGCTAAACAGGCAGTCCCTAGTTTTCATAAACTCTGATATTCATTAATCAATTTTCATGCATTATACATTTTATTCATTCAATGAATTCATTTGGTTTTATTTAATAATGACAGTAGTACTAAACAATGATCATTAATAATGATAATCATATGCATCATTATTTAAATATATGTTTTAGCAGGTTTCAGAAATGAAGGAGCTGCTGGCCTCCATGCTGAGGGTGTTACCTCCTGTTTTCACAGCAAGTGTGATCACGTACATTCCACTAAAACACTGTTTGTAAATGACACCAAGCTCAAAGTCCTGATTATAGTTTGGGCTTTATGTGTGAAATGGGTTATGGAAGCAGCAGAAGAGAACATTTTCAATTATTTTGAATCTTAATAAATGAAGTGCACATAAATGTAGTCAGCAACTGCGGCCTATGTTAAAATTATGCTTTCTGGAACCAGAATTCTTTCAACTCCAAGTTCACATGAGCAAATATGCATATGGCCTTTAAATACTTGAAAATGTTACTTCTTCTAGGTTACTAACCAGCATGGAGACTCCAAAGCAGGCCAGCCCTCAGGACACTCTTGGAGCTGGACCTGCTCTGTCTGGGATCAGGTGCACAGTGTGAATGAGGCTGAATGAATGATCAATAAGCACATCACACAGCCAGGCTCGCCTTTGATAGCCCTTTCTAATACAGACCTGATAAGCCATTTATAATCAGGGTTCAGATTTATACTGCTGTTGGTTTGGTGATATTGGGTGCAAAAGTGTAACCAGTGTACTCTCTATATCCTTAAAAAAAAAAACCAGCAGGGTTCTTTGGGAATAAATGTGAGAAGTAGGGGTGTCGGGGGGGGAACCTTCCCAAAAATGATGCTTAGTGATTGTTAAATGTATTTCAAATGTTACCCTCGCCCCCAACAAAATTTCCTCCCTCCCCCATTAAAATGATTACATTTCCACCCCCTGACAAAATTATTACATCTCCCTACTCCCATCCCCAAACAAATGTATTAGATATCCACAGCCCACCAAGATTGTGAAATGTTCCCAGCACTCCCTGTGTGAAAGTCATTCCTGTGACAAGGACAAAACTTTGAAGAACCTTTCACAAAACTTTAAAGAACCTTTGAGTACATTTTCCTTTAAAGTTTTGTAAATGGGATGTGTGAGTGTGAACTTTAAAGAACCACTTAATATAAAGTATCAATACCAGCTAAAAAAATGAATTTTTAAATGGGCAGTTCCTTTCTCTGCTGTTCTATTTCTGCTACAGTACAACATGATCTGCGTAGTCTGCTGGATGTACACCACAGATGACGGTACTGTGTCAATATATATTACAAATGCACGGTCTGGGACTGGTGTAGGCTGTTATATTGTCAATGTGATAACAAAAATTATGTATGGCATTAGAAACACCTTATAGCCTTTCCATTATCTAAATGTTTGTGTAAATATTTCATTAAGTATGGAACAATAGATAAGGCCTAAAATAAACTATTGTTCCATTAAATGACATTAATGGTAATAACAGTTTCCCCTGCTCCTGTAGTTATCAGTTTAGAGTTCAAAAGTTTTGTTATCCTTCCACTGGATCCTCTGATTAAAAAATAATGTTACAGAGCCAAAATGCAATTTATGCTACATGCAGTCTACCACTTCTGCACACTGGACTGACATCATAAGACTGGCAGCCTCAAAAAATACCCCACACAACTCAACAAGCTTTGTCAGATGTGATGACTAATTAATAATGTATGTATCATTTGTATTTTGACAGTTAAATGACCTTAACCCATTCTGCCAAATTATACAGAACTTCAGAGATTTTTTAGCATGTAAATGGCATGAATTCTGTTAGTCAAGGAAAAGCCATGTGAAATTCCTATATGGAAAAGTCCATCTCTGTCCCAGGCTACCTTTTTCCTCTCATCACTTCTTTTCACATGCCAGACTCCTGACGCTCACGTTAGCATTACTGCTGCGTTCGACTGGGGAATATCATTTCCATGCAAAGTGCAGATTTCAGGAAATAAGAGGAGGTGAGATTAGAATACAGAAACTGGCATCTTAACATATACTACTCATCTAAAGCGTGTTCTATCTCAATTAAGCTGTGATATAGATGTAGCGCAGCACTGCCGTAACCAGAGGAAGTTCATCAATCTTAGCAGCACCCATCCTGCCAACTAAAGCGAGTAAGGCAAATTTCTGTATTTAATTAATGTAGCGCTTCTGTTACTGCCGCTCAGCATCTTTCCACTGCCAATGCAGAAAAAAACAAAGACCTAATATTCGTCCGTGCTACACAACCGTGGAACACGAAAGAGAGATTAAGCGGAGAGCAGAGAAATGAGAACAGCAGGGATCTGCAAACTTTGTGATGAGTGTTTGAGTTTGGCACCTGTGATGGATGAGGACAGAATGGTGTTTGTCACAGATGTGAGAGCCTTTTTGGATTTCATATCTGTTCTGGGATGCTAACACAGCACACTTGTTCTAGAGAGCAAAACGCTAAGTGTGCAGGTACAACTAACGTTTGTATACAGTATGTTCTCATTCTCAGCTAACACATGATGATACAAAAAGATGGTAATGCTAATTGTTTTCTTTTTTTTATTAGGGAAGACAATAAAGGAAACCAGCTGCTCTGAAGGGTTTGAAGAGGTCCACAGTCAGTCACATGGTGCCCAAGAGCCTGAGATATCTGCTCAGTCAGGTCTGGATCTGTATATATTTAGCCAGGTATGGTATTCATTAATGTGATATTTCTAAGATTTTTAGATTTGTTTCACTCTTTTACACCATTATTGTTAAAGTGATAAATGAACTAGTTGTGGTGTGTATTATGACTACAGCAGAGTCTAAAACAATACGTAGCAATCAGCGGGGTCCAAGTAGACTCTGCAAACTGGCTCAAGGTACGAGAAGTTAAATGAACCACCCGCTTTAACAGGTAAAAGAGGACCATTTGAATTTTGAATTTTGTAAAGATTTAAAGACAAAAAGAGTTTTAAAAATAGGTGAACAAAGGTTGTTGTAGCTGTTTGTATCTTATGGCTAAGTACTTTGAAAGTGGGTAAATAGCATCTATATGCCTGCAAAATTTCATTAAGACTGGCCATTCACACAGGCATGTACTGGCTGCTGTAATTTGACTGATTTGGTCTTAGAAAATATTGAAATATATCAGCTGCAGCAGGACACATAGATGAAACTTCACAGAATATGGTCGTGATGCTTTTCATGAAGTTTGAACTGTTATATCATAAGGTATTGGTGAACTTTAGATATGAGAATATATTTCATGCAGTTAATTTATATAACGACCTTTGTAATAACTTTGCAAAATTGCGCTATACTTTAGACTGACAGCTAGTATTAATTCTGGACAGAATTCAACACAGGTGTAAATCAGTTTGTTCACTTCATAAATTAGTCTGGACATGACTTCTACTACCACTGTTCTTAAAAAGAGAGCAACTAAAAATATGCTTGTGTTTTGAAGTAGGAAGAATAGCAGTGAAATCCATTTAAGGAAATGTCTGTGGGTGAAGAGTGAAAATAAGACACTAAGACACTGCTGAATGAAAGAGAATGAGATACTAGTGAAATGAAAGAGAGTAGGTGTGAGCAGGTTGGGTTGAGGCGTGAGAAAGAGAGGTGGAGGAAGTAAAGGAGGAGAAAGGAGAGCAGTACAGGAGTGGCAGCAGTGCCACATCTGTGAGGGGCGAGTAAAAAGTGGGAGGATGAGGAATAAGGAGAGAGAGTGTGTGAGAGAGAGAGAGAGAGAGAGAGAGAGAGGTGTTAACCTTGAAAGAGCTCATCCATTATAGGCAGACTCCTGCTCTCTCTGTCACACTGTCAGAGAGACGCCACCTCTACAGCACAGAAAAGGTCACCTACAACTCTACTCAAACCCCCCCAACACCCACCCACCCAAACACACACATGTACACACACACACACACACACACACACACAGAAGAACGCTCAGTAACATAATTCGTTTTTTCTAAATATTAAGTCTCATTTGGATTTACACAGACTTTCCTTTCACAAGCCAAGATAAATAAAACATGTCATTTTAGTTGAGATAATTCTGCATCTAAATTCAATATACATTTTGTTTGGACACATTGTTTTCTTTGTATTTTGTAACAAAACGTAAAGAATTTTTCAGTCCCTCTTTATTTTTAAGCGCCGAGTCTAACACATTAACAATGGGTTACAGTGGTACATCTCATGTAAATACATGCTTAGCAATTTCAGTTTTTACTCACAAGTACATTGAGTGTTATATAATTACATACTATCCACCACTGTAATCCGTCTGGAACAGTGTTCATGTCGCCAGTAGTTACATTATTGTTGTATGAAGTGTTAATGTATAACTATACTATTTTTTAGCAGTACTTAACATATAATGGAACTATTTTTTATGAAACTCTCAAGAATAAACAGAAGGCACAACAATAACTTTCAAATTCAAATTCAAATGTCAATGAAATATCTTGTCTCCTGCTTGCAAACACAAAGGTGGTCTCAATCAAAGGTTTAGAATGGGCAGTTTCTAAGGAATTTTCCTGCTTTTTATAGTGAGAAATAAAGAATCATACTGCACCTTACATCACCAGTGTTAACTGGGATTTCTAAATGTTAAACACCATAATATTGAATGCAGAGTGTGAACAAATCAGTTATACCATATATAAAAAGGACAAAAGGTCCTGTAATAGAACTTGAACTTCGAAATGGCCACAGACCCTGGCAGGAGCCTGAATTCCACTCAAAGGAGCGAGATGCTGAAATGCGAAATCGCCACACATTGATAAGCTCTGATTTCCCCAGATGCACAAAAGTGAATGATCCATAGAATTATTCAATCTTTTCTAATGTTATGCCAGAGCCAAGTGTCATGCTTGCTTTGTTTTTTTTTTCACCTTTGAGAGAACCCTCATCTGCCCATTTTCTTGTCACATTTTTACACACACACACACACACACACACACACACACACACACACAGACACTCACAAACACGGGGCTTTAGAGGGACACGCGCTCAGGCGACTTTTATTATTGGTTAACGGCAGATGGTGCGATCAACAAAATTTTTGTTGACCAGGCAGGAAGGATAAAACCAAACCAAAATGTAGTTTGAGAAGGTTCTTGAGAACTTAAAGCCCCCAACTCCCCCTCCACGTGCCTGCACACACACGGGCACATGGAGATTACTGTGGCTTCAATAAAAGAGTACACACAAACACACATCCGTACTCTTACAGAGGTCCTAATTAAGTCTTCACACCCTCCCACTTGTCAAGTACCTTGTGTGCATGTGTGGCCTTTTATTAAAGCCCTGTTATCTGCCTGATTATCTGCTGAAAGCACAGGACTGGTGTTTCCACTCCTACATCATTATCAGTTCCTATACCGTGTGTCGAACTGCATACATCACTCACAATGAGTTTTAGAGCCTGTGTAATCAGTAGATTTAATTCAGTGAGATACTATTCCCACAAACTATGCATCTGCCAACTGCACTGAGGTAAGTTAGCGCCATTTATAACAGGTAGAGTCATTTATAACAGATAAAAGGTATAAAAATGAGCCAACACAGTGATATAAAATGTAAAAACTGTATTACCTCCATTCATCAACCAAAACAGATAAATAAAACACAGTGAGGCCAGTGAGACTTATTTCCCCTGACATTTCATGAGATTTTAAATGATTTCCTGCTACTGTCCTAAACAATGACCTCCAGCTGTCATACAGTAGCTCAAAGGGGCCCCACTTGAGGGTTTTTTGGAGAAGCAGCCGTTCATTGGGTTTGTGGGTGGTTTAAATGGGTTTATAGTTGTTATTGCAAAATACACTGATATAAATGGCCACTGGGGGCCCCAAACATGGTTTGTCTGTCCAGTAAGTGAAGTATGGAGGTGGGAGCATCATGACATGGATCTGCTCCTTTTCTTCAGTACTGGGGCATCACAAGGAAGGGGGGAAAAGAGACATGTCCAACAAGCAATGACTCTAAACACAGCCACTCGGGAGTGGTTCCTAAATATCTTAACGATTGAGTCTCTGGACTTGAAACATTTATGGAGAACGGTAAAATTGTGCATCCAACAAAGGGAGCCTTGTAACCTTGGGGAATTAAAAATGGTTTGCAAAGCCGGAACAGGACAAAATTGAACCAACTTATTGACCTATTGTAGACATCATATATCATTATCATCTGTTATAGTCTGATTTATTGAAATTGTTGAATACAAAAATGCATTTTTAAAAATAATTCTCATAAAAATAACTGTAATCTGATTAGGCTTTTTTTTTCAAAAGTATTCTGCAGTAATCATAGTAATTATCGGATTCTGCTCTAATTATAATATTCTGCTCTAATTATAGTATTCTGCTCTAATTATAGTATTCAACTGTGTTATCAGATCATATAATCCAGAATGTAGTACATGTCAGTGCCCAGCACTGGTCATTAATATAATGATATCACACTGTTCCTTTCATTGAGACAATAAAATCTAAGAGTGGCATTTTTACACAATTTTTTGGATTCTTTTGGATGTCACAGCAGTTTCTAGACATTTGAATGGTCTAAGAAACATCTCTTTTTCTCTGCAAGGATTAGGTTTAGGTTTTGGTTTGAAGTTAAGGTTAGGCATGGGTTTAGGCTTAGGTTTAGATTTAAGAGATTACTTAACATTCTTCAGAGAACTTTCAGTTGAAAGGGTCCATAAAAATTGTTTCAGACTATTTCTTGGCGATGGATGTTTCTGCCAGTGAAAACTTCAAATCATATTACAATAAATAAAAAATTGCAATAAAAAAAAATGAAGTCCAGAAAAGGTTAGTTAGAAAAATACAGTTACTGACTTCTCTGTGCTCTCCAGTTACATCAACAACACCTGATTTAATTCAGTGTAGGATTAGTTGGAAAAACTAAGTATTGAATGGTAACTGGTGAACTTGAGGTTTGAAAATGGTTAAGATCACATGCTCACACACCCTAAATGTATGGTATATTTGCATTAATGCTAATGTTTGTGTTGGTTGCATAAATGCTGGTGCCTCAGATGAAAGGCTTTACTCATATTTTTTTGACTGTTGAATATTTTTGCACATTACTGTACAAGGGGTTGTTGTGATAGCGATGAAATGTCAGCTGTGTATCTCAGGCCTTTTGCAGTGAATGGATCTAAACTGCTCCCTAAAGCCACATAACCGACCTCATCCACCCCTCTCGCCCCTCCCTCCATTATTCTCTCTCTCTCATTATCCCTTCATTTTGCTCAGAGTGGAACAGGTGGCTGAGAGGCTGAGTGACTGTACCTCAGAGACCAGGAGAATGCAAATCTCTCCTCCAGCCGGCGCCAGGAAGTGGAGACTCTCCTGGACCCAAAGAACGCAGAGTTAGCCTGAGATGTTAGATTAAGCTTTTAAGAGCTGGTTATGGCTTGTTTTTTTCTGTAGTTTTTTATAGAATGCCCCTCAGATGTCTGGGGGAACTTGCTTTTACTAAAATGGTTAGGAGAGAAGAAACATAGACAGTCGGGTGAATGGATGGATGGAAGAGTTGGTTTTCTTTGTCAGTTTGCAATAACTGATACTAAACAGGTTTATTTTGAGTACAAGTAAACCATACTCTCATTTTACCAGCTCTCAAACCTCTCAGGTGTTTCTACATATGTTTTTAATGGTACTTTGGGAGATAAACGTATAAAGCATTTAACAGATTTTGCCTAACTTTCATAACAAGTTAGACAAATTGATATATGAGAATTAGCTGTTAACTGGCTGTTTGTGTTAATAAAATTTTTGCAGTCACATTGTGATAAGCGTTCACAGTGATGAGCCACTTTTTTAGTTACACCTACCTTGTATCTACACCTGTTGCTCATTTTAACAGTTCTACTGAAAAAAACAGATGTATTTAGTTTACAGTTCCACACTGCAGTCTGCCTGTCAGTCCACTTTCAACAACAGTCAAGACCAACAGCCATCATTTGGGTAGTAGATTAAACTCAGTACTGTGGTGACACGTAGGTAGTGGAATGTAACTGTGTTTGTGTGTGGATGCATGTTTTTACTCTTTGTGAGGGACAAATATGCTTGTAACAATTAAAACACTATAAAAACAGCAGAAGCAAGTTACATTTTGCTGGTCCTCACAATGAAACACGCTATTTTCACCACAAATTCAACATTTTTATGGGGTAGCTGTAGTATTAATGAGGCTCTGTTTTACAAAAGTCAGTGGAATGTCCTCTGTCCAGAAACTGACCACTGATGAAGGACTAGAGAATGACTGCCACCAACTTTGCAGCATCAGATCAACCTTCATCCATTATGTAACATTCGCAAAGTGGATCAACATGTTTGAAGTGGACAGTAAGTGGACACACTGTTTAAACACACCAGTAGCACTGCTCTGAGTGATCCATTCTATGAAGAACACACACTAACATGCAACTATCACATTACATCACTCTTATTCTGAGAATGATCCATCACCCAAAAATTCCTCTTCAAAAAATATATGCTGGTCTGGACCATTTATGAATGGGTGATAGCAGCTATAGGCCAGAGTTCCTTATTAAACTACTGAACTCCTGACTACAGAAGAGATCACATATGTGTTGTAATGTCTTCAAAGTCTTCAAGCTTCAAATGTCTATATTTAATCTAGAATGACTAAAAAAATGTTCTTGTACCTCCGTGTTTATTCTTTTTGACAGTGGCCATGAGATGCTATTTGTGACTGTTTTAGAGATCCTTACTGAATTTTAAGATTTTTAATTTCAACTTGAATTCAAATACTTCATTTGATTCTGCTAATAAAAATAACAGATGAGTGAATTTCCATTCTTCTGGCCACCAGGAGGCCTGCAGAAAGGGATTAGTGCTAACACGCTGTTACAAATGGCTAAACTAGAAGACTGGAGCATCACTGCAAAGGTGTTTTTTTCACCATTTTGACGTTCAAGGCCTCAACTAAGTCTAGCTTTAGTCACATTTCACCACTGATTTCTGCTGTGGGGTCTGCCGGAACATTGGCTGTTCACTTTAAGAGGTGCATTTTCACCTATTAATAGTGTACCAAACAGCTGATTCTGACACACAGATGATGAATTTTCCTCAGCCTCACATTGGCTTTAATATAGGATGATATGGGAAGATGGATTGTCCACCATGGTGCTTACTTCATGGGGAACGTGGAGAGCCTGGCATGTTGCAGGAGGAGATGAATCAGTGTGTTTATAAATAAGCATTATGTTTGTTTCTCAGCAGCCTTGTTCTTTCTACCTCCCCTTCTGTCTAAGGGAAGCAAGACAATTAGCATCCAGCAAGAGAACAGTTCAAACCTCCAACCAGCCATTAAAGGAAAGACAGAAGAAAAGGAGGGTGAGGTGTTTTTTTTTAATTGGGCTGGAATGTCACTGCTTCTTTCTTGCTCCTCGTCTTGTGACTCTGACTCTCTCTCTCTCTGTGTGTTCTTCTCTCTCTCTCTCTCTCTCTGTCTCACACACACACACACACACACATACACACACACAAACACACGCATGCACACCCTTGTGTGCACACACCAATGCTCAATTAGTCTCAGCCAATCAGTGGCCCAATTAAGTGTCTCAGTGACTGGCTCACCCTCTCGTGTGTATGTGTGATTAATCAGGAGTCATCTTCCAATTAGTGCTCCAGTAATTAGGACTGACAAACGCAAGGTGATGACAGCGTCGCCGTTTCACTGACAGGGAAGAAAAGAGAGAGAGAGTTTTTGTACAATTTCAGAACAAACTTGGAGCATTTTATTATTACACATACTCTCACTCTCATATCAAAGTGTAAATGTGTGTGTGTGTGTGTGTGTGTGTGTGTGTGTGTGTCTGTTTGCTTGTGAGTCATTTTTGCTTATTTTTTTTTACATTGTTTGGTAACACTAGATGTTCCATTGTGTGTAGTACGAATAGACAAGTAGAAATGGCCTCTCACTCTTTCCCTCTCTCTCTCTCTCTCTCTCTCTCTCTTTTCTCTCTCTCTCCATCTCCACCTGTCTTTCCCAATGTCTCTCACACTGTTTCTCTTTTTACTTCTCTTTCTCATGCTCTTTGTTTCTCTTGCACTACCTTTTTTATCTTTTTTTGTCTCTTCCTCTGTATCTCATCCTATTTTTCTTTTTTTTCTCTCTCTCTCTCTCTCTCACGTTCACTCTTTCTTCTCTGTCTCCTTTTTATTTATGATCGCTCCCTCTTCTTTCTCTCTTTCTCACTTTCTTTCTGTCTTGCACATCCTTTTATACCTCTCTCTCTCTCTCCCTCTGTGTGTGTGTGTGTGTTTGTGTGTGAGTGTAGTCTGAGCCCTGTTCAATGACTCGAGAAGAGTGTCATTTCTCAGGTTGTTCCCGGCGGCTTGGCGTCAGGCTGAGGAGAACAGAATGAGATGTTTGAAACAGACTGTTCAATTAGGCGCGTGCTGCTGTGAAATTGCCTCCAAACGATAAGCCTTTATTATTTCTGCTGCCTGCCCAGAGCTGTGCATCACACACACATGCACACACACACACATACACAAATGCACAAGCCCTCCCAGATGTGGTTCTAGGTGAAGGTGTCATCACCTGCTTTAGCCCTCTTTTACATTCTGCTGAATTAGTTCTCCTCAGAGGAGCAGATCCTGAAATTTCAGTCCACGCCACATTCCTTTTCATTTTCATTTAATGTCTTATTTCTTCTTTATTACATGATAACACTGAATAAGTCAGAAGTGCAGACTCAAACCTACTGATACAGAATGTAGATTAGATGAAAATGTAATTCCTTTGAAATATATGGTTATTTCAGATTCTGTGTCTACATGATGTAAACAGAATGATTAGAACAATTGTCAGGACAATAATCTTTTCACTGTGTTACAAGTTACTAAATAATTATCACTGGTTGAACATTATTCTTAAACCTAGGGGGCATTAAAACAATAAAAGAGAGCATTTATAACAAACAGTTCATATGCTTATTGTCAGATAGCAATGATTAATGATAGAACAAACTGGGAGTAAAAAGCAGTAAATAAATAAATACATCGAGATGATCAAGTTTCTATAGCTCTATGTGTGTGTGTATAGTGTTTGGGGGGGTTTCTCATTGTCCCTCAGTGTGTGTCTGCTCTCTCTCTCTCTCTCTCTCTCTCTCTCTCTCTCTCTCTCTTGTTCAGTTGCCTTCAGCATTTCTTTATTAGCATGTGTGTACATACCGCACAATATTGCCAAATAATAACACGTCTATCTGTCTGTGTGTCTCCTTATCTATATGCTTCTCTGAGCTGTTACAGATGGTCAGCGCTGGGGTCATTTCTTTCTGTGCGTTGTTTGCTAAAGGTTAAAGAAAAGCACTAACTCTCAGCAAAACAAAGAGAGAGAGAAAGACAGAGGATAAGATGAGAAAAAAGTGAGAGAGGGGCTACATGTGTGCAATTATCTAGAGTCTTTTTGTGCTTCACACCATGGAGAGGAATACGGCAATTAGTCAAAAGATAGTGTTCAGCTGGAGAGGGCGTGGGGGAGTCTCTCTCCCTCTCCCTTTCATTCTCGCCCTCTCTGTGTGATGTCTGCGCGGTCTCCTCTTACTCATGTGAAAAGGGCAGTGTTCTGTCATTAGAGAGAGGGACAGTCGGCAAGTGTAGAGCTACACTCAGATGGCCGTTGCTCACTACTGCTGTCACTGTTCCATTTCCTCTGTAACGTTATTAAACCAGCACCTGGCCTGAAGACCTTTCATGTCCACTGCACAGAAAACGACAAGACCTGGAGTGGCACCTTTATTCGGCATGGTGCGTGTGTGTGTTGTGTATGTGTGTATGTACACTACAGGCCAGAAGTTTGGGCCCACCATTGGATCAAAAAATAAATGAATAAACAAGACTCTTTCAAAATGTTTGTCACAAGAAAACATTAGAGAAACAAATGTAACTGACAGATTTTGCAGTGTAATGTACCAATACTGTATACGACTTTAGAAAAAACAACCCTTGTCTTTATCACTTCTGTACTGATTTGCCTTTTCACATCCTTTTCAGCAGTTTTTGTAAATAACCCTCCCAGGACATTTTCAAGCATGCAAATAGCTCTCTCTATTCTTCTCATTTGCTGGACACTCATTTCTCCAAACGTTTTGCTTTTCTTTGAACTGGATGTAATGTTGAAGAATACTTGGGATTATTATCTTGTTGAAGAATTCAACAATTCAACAGAAGGAATTATGTGATGATGACAAATTGATTATTTGCCTTTTTTATGATCCAACACAAAGTAATGTCAGTGCACTGAAGACAGACCTGACAGAGACTTTTCAAAACTAAGAGTTTGAGTTTTTGTGGCTAAATAATATGGTACTGCAGGCTATAAAATACTGAAAACCAGCCAGTTCCTGTATTTCCACAGTTTACTTTACATAACATTTTTAAAAGTGGCAAATCATTATTATTTTTATTTTCACCCGAGGGTGGGCCCATTAGCACATATACTTTTACCTGTGATTGTATTGACAACTGGAAAGAATTTAGATTGACACAGCACTGTACCTGCACAAGTCCTTGTACAATACCCCAGTCATTACGACGATGGTTTATGTGTGAACAGACGCTGATCACTATTCACGATTTCATCACCATTCACGATTTTTCAGAGCTTTTTCTTCCAAAACTTGTGTTGACTTTCTTGAAGTTTTCCTTAACTTTCATTTCTGGTTGACATTTTGGACAGTTAAAATTACAATCAGGCAGTGTTTAGATGTCTTATTGTCTTCCTTTGCTTTGTAAGAGTCAATTATTGTTTGTTTCAGATCCTCCGTGAGGTGCTTAGATGAGCCCATGGCTGCTGAGTGTGAACGAGAGGTTTAAAGGGTCACATCATCTATTATGGTCTGGAATTGTCTACAGCTGACTTAGATTACGGCCTAACAAGTCAAATAAGCTCTGCGATGCTCTTACAAAAATATAAAGTGGATTGACAGAAAACTCATTCATTTATATTGCTGAAAATACCACAGTCGAGAATGGTGCCATATACATTGGAGGTATGTATTTTATGTGTGTGTGCGTATGTGTGTGGTGTGTGTATGTGTGTGTGATCATTTTATCTGAAGCTTGCTGATATCAGCACACATTCACACATTGCCCTTCGCTTCTGCGGGAGTTTCATCTGACAGTGAAAAATTCCCTTCCTTAAGGCCCAAGCTGAGACAATGGAAGAGTGTGTGTGTGTGTGTGTGTGTGTGTGTGTGTGTGTGTGTGTGTGTGTGTGCGTGTGTGTGTGCATGTGTGGATGCCGTGTAAGAGCTTCAGATTCTTGAGTGCTGAGTGTATCAATGATACTCAAGTGTGCTGAGAGAATGCAGGCCTAATTTATCTAAAAATCTGTGTGTGTGTGTGTGTGTGTGTGTGTGTGTGTGTGTGTGTGTGTGTGTGTGTGTGTGTGCGCGTGTGTGTGCGAGAGAGAGCGAGCGCGTGTGTGTGTGTGTATGTGTGTGTGCGTGTGTGTGTGTGTGTGTTTGCATGCACTGTGTCAGTAGCTGCACCTGTGCAACTGAATGTGTGTTCCTCTGGTAAGGAGTCCTGCTAAAAAGGAAGCGTTACATTGCGTTTGAGTTTTACCCGCGTTTGAATTCTAATGACTGTTTTTTAATTTAGTAGAATTTCCCTCTCTCTCTCTCTCTGTCTCTCTTTCTCTCTTTCTCTCTCTCTCTTTCTCAATACCCACCTGTCTTTTCTCCATACTAGACACTTACTTGTGCACATGTACACTTGCTCTTGCATCCTCTATTTTCTCTCTTTTAGATTTACCTGCATTTTGAATAGATCTGAAGTTCTAGGAGTGTTTGAATGGCCACTAATTCACAGCAGAAAGGCCAGGCTACATTAGTGCTTGTGAGTGACTCTGAGGTTGGGTTTGGGTTTCAATTTCATATTTGGTATTGAACTGACAACTCGTCATGTTCTGTTCATGTTGTAGTTAACAGAAGTGCATTGTTGCTGTGAAATGTAGCGTGACTGTCATTTTAGATGGCTGTATCCACTAAGTTATGCTACAAATCCACAATTACACATTTAACTGGGACCAGTGGCTAGACTGCTGTGTTTTTGCTTCAAATCGCCTTGTTGGTGTAAAAATACAATGCTATGCCTCTCAAACTGTTTTAACTTGTATTGAATAGATTAAAGTGCCTAAAGATGACTAGATAAAGGAGTTCTAACCACACAGCATTCAGCACCACCAGTATACTGATCACTGCCTGATCATCTGGAATCATTTGCTCCTGTTTCTTCACTGATTAAGTTAGATGTGCTTTCTTATGCTTAAATGATTGAAACGTAGATCACTGTGTGGCTTAACAAACAAAACACAGGTTACTGGTCAGGTTCAGGGACTGAACTGACAATGAGAGTGTGTGTGTACTGTATATGTAGAGTTGTGTGTGTGGTTAATAATATGTTTATGTGTGTGTGTGTGCGTGCGTGTGGGAACTGCGTGTGTAT
Organism: Hydrocynus forskahlii; assembly: GCA_037974365.1. Taxonomy (NCBI): domain Eukaryota; kingdom Metazoa; phylum Chordata; class Actinopteri; order Characiformes; family Alestidae; genus Hydrocynus; species Hydrocynus forskahlii. The sequence continues at coordinate 23,081,373 of JBBPCX010000114.1, read as the reverse complement.
ACACATATGCATATTAGTTTACCATGGTCTCTAAGGCTGAATGATTACTTGAGAGAGAGTGAGAGACAGAGAAAGAGAGAGGGAGACAGTATGTAAGGTACAATGATTGATGAACATATTTTGAAAATATCTGTCCTTTTTTAACTGGCCGTACTCTTTTCAGTTCCAGCTGCCTCTCTTTTCCTTTTTCCTGCTGATGTAGCTGAAATTCGGTTTGTGTGTGTGTGTGTGTGTGTGTGTGTGTGTGTGCGTGTGCGTGTGCGTGTGCGTGTGCGTGCATGTGTGTGGATCTAAGATTCAATATTCTGATTTAATCTCCTCTTTGAAAAACTGACCTGTGTGGGTTAAAAATCAATGAAAACAATCCTGAGTTTTATTCTTCTGCACATTTTCTTGCTTCACCTCAAATGCGCTCGTACATGTCTATAAACACACTGCAGGGTAGCTTTGATTTGCAGTACACAGGAAATAGTTCCTTAGATAAATAAAGGTTCATTCTGGATTCTTCAGCGGTGTATTGCAGACAGGCTTGATTCTCAGTCTCTTCTGTGCACTTTAAAAGAGAATATTTTCTTTTTTTTCAATTAACTCCTGCAATTATGCCCAGCTTTGCTTTGAGGCTTTCGCTGCTTTTCTGATTTACAGGATCGGTTGTTTGTTGAAGGTGTGTCAGGAGTAAAGAGATGTGTTAAGCAAGGTGTTCTTCAGCAGTGTTGCTCAAGGATTAGGGACAGTTTTCTGATCAATGGTTGTGATTCGGACCATCTTACAGTCTCTGTTCTAGCACACCTTGAGTACACTTTAGGCACTTTTCCAGAGGCATGCAGGAACCGTGCTGTACCTAAACTGTACTGCCATGGCAGGCTTTGATTTTCTCTCCGCACAGTCTATGTCCCAAAACCGTGTCCATGGAATCATACCAACAGAAAGTTTTTCTGTCAGAGCCGCTTTTGTTGGTGGGTGGTAGTACCCTTGTGGGTAAAACACTTGGCTGTGAATTTTATTAAATTTATCTTCAGCGCAGATAGATAGTAATAATTCTACTTTGTCGACTTCCCAGTTGTTGGTTTGTCTTTCCAGGTTTGTTTTTTTTTGTTTTGCACAGCCAATAAAATAACAACAACAAAAAATCTGTTGCCAAGTCAGTCTGTTGTCATGACAACATTTTTACCAATCAGAAAGCAGTGTGGTATATACATTTTTGGTAGAGGACTGAGGGCTAAACCACATCCACAAGTCTGTGCAACCTTAAAGATCCCATGACAAGCTGCTTTTGTATGATTTTATATAGGTCTTAGTGGTCCCCTAATACTGTATCTGAAGTTCAGCATTGGTGAAGTTCAGCCTTGGTGCAGAATTACAGCCACTTCGAGGCAGTCCCACAATGAGATTTCCCGAGGACACGCCGTTTCTGTGTCTGTAGCTTTAAATGATAACGAGGAGGAGAGAGGCGGTGCAAGGTGGGGGAGGGGCCAGCTTGCAGCCACGATAGGCCTACCATGCGCTAATGTTTACAGTGTGTAGCAACGGCTCATAGACACGCAGTCATTCAAGCTTTCCAGTTTGACCCAGAATCTGATCCAGATGGTGAAGCACCTGAAGAAGCTGAAACTCAGCGACTACAGCAGGACGTCTCCGAATGGTTAGTTCAAAATATTGTGCCTGTGTACTTAATTGGTTTGAAGGAACCAAAAAAATACATTTGTGCTCATTTGTACATCTAAGCACCAAGCAACTGCCATGCTTTGCTCGTTTGCAAGCCATGATGTCTCCAGAGGAAAAGTGGTCTCTCATACGATCGCATTGACAGTTGGTGTAGCTATTTTTTTTGGGGGGGGG
>JBBPCX010000114.1:23065502-23076224 GCA_037974365.1 Hydrocynus forskahlii | reverse complement strand
TGGGGAAGGCGGGAGATGGGGGGTGCGCGAAATTCTCTGGGCAGGCAAAGCATGAGTAAGGGGAAGAACCTTTCCCCTTATTTCCATCTGAGCTGTCCTTCTTTCAAAGGTGGAGCAGGATGATTAAGGCACTCTTTACACCTATCACTATTTCTAGCCACTACAGGACCATAGGCAGGCTAGGGGAACTCGTATTAAAGTTAAAAAATCTCACAAAGTGAAATTTTCATGCCATGGGACATTTAATGAAGATCTACATGAGGAGATGAAGGTAACCTCTAGAGTAGTGGTCACCGACCAGGCCTCCTAACTACTAAGATTAAGAAAAGCTAATTAATTCATTTTTTTTCCATTAAGCTCTCCATAATTAGAACATCATTCTGTTCACTATCCAAAATGATCAGTAAATCTATTTGTATTTATTTGTACTGTTCAGAATGAGGGCTATTTTGTTTTAATAACAAAACTGAGGTAGCTCCGCATGGCATTTAAACTCTTCCAATGTTTGGTTCCCATTGCCCCTGCTGTGAGTAATACTGACTCAGTAGGTTTGACTTTGACTGTAGAGAAATGTTGAAAACTCACTTGAATTCTCCTTTATTTAGCTGGAGCAGGAGTGGCAGATTATGGTTGGTGGTTGGAACTTCTCCCCTGGATCTGGGTTGGTGAACCACTGCTCTGTGATGGAACAAGCAAAGTATAAAGAAAATAATTATCCAAAGGACAACACCACATCTGGGATACATGGTGGGAGAGGCCTGTATGAGTGTTAGAACTGGCTTTTTATTGATGATGTGACCAGCTAAGAGCAGCAGCAGTAGGATGGGTTAAGAAATGAAAAGCAACATAATGGCTCTTACCCAACCAAATACCACTGTAGAATTGTTTCTTTGTCAAAGAGGGAAATGTTATATGGCCTGATCCCCATTTAACACATTTGTTGTACTAAAAACAAAGTTCCCCAAAATTCCCCAGATATGTAGGAATTATTGTACTACTGACTTGGGCACCAACTGTCTTCTGAGAGTTAATGATATCAAAGAATTTGCAAGTACTAACCATGACAACTTTTTGGATGCTGGTTTGCCCTCTTTCTCACAAATGGGTTTGACTGCCAAGGTATCATCCCCACACACTGCTCCTTGGATGCCATTGTCATTTGCCCACTGCTTCACTGCAGAGGACTCAAGCGATTTCCTCCAGGATCAATGTATATAAAAAAAAATACAGTGACTATGCATAAAATGCGCATAGATTCCTGTATGGTTCACCCACTAGAATCATATGTAAATAACCATTAAATGCTCATAAACTTTAACCTCACAGTCGCTGTTTCTTCTGCAGTGTGCTGGAGAACAAAGTTAAACCACCATCAGTGGTGTCACCACCCAAATACATATGGAGTAAGTCCTTTAATGTGTGTGTAAACAAGCTGGCATCTGTATCGTAAGTTCCTCGTCTGCTGTTAAATCTCCACTTCTAACAAAACCTCAATCTTTGTCAGTTTTTTGTTGATTCACACCAGGCTTTTTTTAGTCAGCGGTGAGAACATCTTGGTGTGGAGATCTTTCTTTCTTAAACGTGTTTTTTCTTCTTCGACATACCACATCACATTTTGACAAGTCACTGTAAAATAGAGAATTTTGACTCTGTGTGTGGGTATACGTGTGTGTGTGTGTCTCGCTGCATGCATAAGAGCGGGTTTCTGAAGACACACACCGTCACTCAGTAGGACAGTCAGACTGGAAAATAACCTCGAGTAGTTTTTTGTGGGGGTCTGGCTGGGGGAGGTAGCGGCGGCTCATCAGAGAGCGAATTTCACTCGCTGGAGTGGAACGACTCGGACAGAAGAGCATGTTTTGTCTCTCTAGATTTGCCCGCAGAGCTGGAATGAGGGAGTCTGTGTTTCGTTTCATGTGAGCGCTTCAATAATATACTGCTGAATGCAATACAGGCCATTCATTTAGAAACATATTGGTTTTTGGCGTGTTTTTTTCTTTTCTTCTCACAATTTTCTTCAGAAACTTTTCTCTAGATATGTTTTTTTGGACAGAAATGAATTTCATATTTGCAAAACAAAGTTGCTTTGTCACATGTGTTTGGTTAGGAGCAAATATTTTGTGTGTCTGTGTCCATTGCAACAGCTCTAGAGAGCAGTGGGATATGGCTGAATAATGCAGAAGCTGTTTGTGTGTGTGTGTGTGTGCGTGTTTGTGTGTAAATTTTGGGACTGGAGATGGGGTTGAGTCTCCTGCAGTGCATCTGTAATAGCTTCCTTTCTCTTTTTTCACTCTTGCACTCCTCCTCTATCATCCCCCCTTATCTATTCTTCAATAGTAGACAGAAACAAGAAAGATGAACTCTTGTTCCACTATTCATCACACACACACACACACACACACATACACACACGCACGCACATGCACACACACAGCTTTGTTTTTAAACAATGTCAAAATATAGGGTTTTGTCCCACATGTATTATTCACATGTTTCAATGTGTAATAATATTTCCTATTTGTGCGATATTTACGTAGGGTCTAAATGTAAAAAGGCTATGTTGCAAGGTTATGTTCCATCATCAGCCACAACATTAAAACCACTGCCTAGCAAGGAGAAAAATATTGATTATCTCGTTGCAATGGCGCCTATCAAGGGGTGCAAGTGAACAGTCAGTTCCTGTAATTGATGTGTTGGAAGCAAGAAAAATAGGCAAGTAAAAAACGAGCTAAATGGCTGGACAGCTGAGTCAGTTGGAACATTCTCCAAAAAGGCAGCTGTTGTAGTATGTACCCTGGTATGCAGCAGTCGGTACCTACCAAAAGTGGTCCAAGAAAGGACAATCAGTGAACCTGTGACAGGGCTGTGGGCGCCTAAGGCTCACTGATGGGACTGGGAAGCAAAGGCTTTCCCATCTGCTCCAATCCCACAGAAGCGCTACTGTAACACAAACTGCTGAAAAGTTATTGCTGGCAATGATAGAAAGGTGAACACAAAGTGCAGCACAGCTTGCATATGGGGCTGTGTAGCTGTAGACAGGTCAGAGTGCCCATGCTGACCCCTGCACACCATTGAAAGTGTCCACAGTGGGCAATAGAAGAAGGTGGCTTCATCCAAAGAATCACATTTTCTTTTACATCATCTGGATGATCAAGTGTGTGTACATCGTTTACCTGAGGAGGAGATGGCACCAGGATGCACTATGGGAAGAGGACAGAGGCAGTGTGATACTCTGGGCAATGTTCTACTGGGAAACCTTGGGTCTTAAAATCATGTGGATGTTACTTTGACATGTGGAACCCACCTAAACACTGTTGCAGTACACCCCTTCATGGCAACAACATTCCCTGATGGCCTCTTTCAGCAGGATAATGTGCCCTGCCACACTGCAGAAACTGTTCAGGTATGGTTTGAGCATGGGCGCCAGAATCATTATAGCAGAAAATCATTCGCTCCCTCACACACACACCCTAGACAACAACCAAGACTTTGCATGCGTGCCCCAACAACCCCCCCGGCGAGATGTAGAACAATGCCCCCCCCTCCCCCCCCACATTAAAAATGCTTCTGGTGCCCCTGGGTTTGAGGAACATGATTATGAGTTTAGGGTGTTGACTTGACCTATAAATTCCTAACAGTCCTCCATTAGATCGAGCGACTGTGGGATGTGTTGGGCAAACTAATCCACGGAGGCCCCACCTCTGCTGCTGACATATTGGTGCAGGTACTACAGCATAACTTCAGAGGTTGTGTGGAGTCCATGCCTCAGTGAATCTGACATATTTTGGTGGCACAAGGGTGACTTACACAAAATGAAGCAGGTGGTTTTAATGTTTTGGTTGGTCATTTATATATGTACGTATAAATATTCAACATGCGTTATGTATAAGTATGCGCATTCAACAATATTAAGTATTACATGTAAAAAAAATTTTTAACCTAATCCAATCCATAACATTTCCCTTTTTTAACAAAATCCGATCATGTTTATTTTGAAAATACACAACACACACACATGCGCTCACTCACACAGAACTCAATTTTAGATTATTGCATCCCATTGCTATGAGAATTTGACTCTCATACACAAATTACAAGGAAGATGGTTTTCAAGCACTCCTCAAACTGCATGCACTTATGTACACACATACACACAAACACACACACAATTTTCATTTCACCAGATCCGCACCTCTTGTTCTCTGCTCCTCTAAGGTCTACTACTTTCTCACATCATTTGAATTTCTCTCTCTCTATCTCTCCACAGCCAGTGGACACCATTCCTTGCTTCATCCTTATCTGTATCCATTCCGTCCACCATTCCCTCTCAATCTTTGTTTTTTCCCTCTTATTCATCAGGGACAGAAGATCCACTCTCCAGTCCACCTCGAAAATACATCATTAAGCTCCCCAGGATACAGAAAGTGTGTATTCGGAAATCTGCAAGAGTGTGTATGAGAGTGTGAGTTTAAAAGACGAGAGAGTGAGAGGAAGACAGAGAGTAGCCCTGTCTACAAAAGTAAAGGAGTGTAATGAATAAAATATGTTGGTTTTTCTGGCTGATTGACACATGGTAGAAGTACAGTGGGCCAGTCGTGCAGCAGGACAGGAGCAGAGTATTTACACACCTACGGTCCATCATTAACTATATTGTATAGGGATATGCACTCTCTCTCTCTCTCTCTCTCTCTCTCTCTCTCTCTCTCTCTCGCTCTGTCTCCATGTCCTCTCCCTTCCTGAGCCTCATTACTGACCGGCTGCTATGTCAACACTGTATCTGCATTCATGGAAAGACCGGCACAATGCATATACACAGACTATAACACATGAGTCCATATCATGAAAAAATAATTTCTTTTTTTCTGACATAAACTTCATCCCAGTGTTACAGTCCACTGTTTTGAAATAAGCTGCAAAAACAGGCCATTTAAAATGAATTGCTGCTGTGATGTCACAACCACAAACATATAGTTGCATTCAAAATTATCATCATGAAGCCACCACCATGCTTTACTGAGGGCAGGCTATTCTTTTCAGCATACATTCTTCCTCCTCCAGACATACACTAGCAGTCAAAAGTTAGGACACACCTTCTTATTCAACGATTTCCTTTGTTTTTATTACTGGCTGCATTGTAGATTAATATTGAAAACATCACCTACTGCTCTGATGACAGCTTTGCACACTCTTGACATTTTTTTCAGTCAGATTCATGAGGAATCGACATGGAATGGTATTTAATTAACAGGTGTTCTTCGTCAAGAGTTTATTAGTGGAATTTCTTGCCTTCTTAATGTGCTTGGGATCATCAGTTGTGACGGCCGGGTTGGTACACAGTTAGTGATCCTGTTCCACTACAGTTCTACTCCACATTATGGCAAGAACCACTTAACTAAGTATAAAGAAACAACAATCGATCCTTACCTTATTACAAAACATATTGTTTTTGTTTACTGCATAATTCCACGTGTTCCTTCATCATTTTGTTTGTTTTCAACATTAATCTACAATGTAGAAAATAATAAAAACTAAGAAAAAACTCTGAATGAGAAGGTGTCCAAACTCTTGACTGGTAGTGTACTTCTGATCCATATACCTGAAAAGTTCCAGTTTTTCTTCTGTGGGTTATTCATATGGTTTTGAGGATTCTGGAGCCAACATTTCTTGTGCTTTTGGGTCAGTAGGGGTGTACGTCTTGGGCACCGAGACCTTCAATGTTTAGAATTACTGTGAAGACTGAAACCTCAGCGTATGCTGCTACCAGCTGTTTTGCAGTCATTCAATGGTCTTTGGCTACCTGCCCCCTCAGAAATCTGGGGGCTGCTGTTGATAGCTTCCTCTTTCTGCCACGTCCAGGTAATGCGGACAGTGTTCCTTTAACTTTGAACATGTGAACTATGCTTCTAACTGTATCTCTAGAAACATTCTGTGCCTTTGCTTTCTTTTTGTATGCTTTATCTTGTTTGTGTAAGACAATGATCTCTATTTTTATCTTTTTGGACAGTTTTCTTGATTTACCCATTTTTCTGACATGAAATCAAACATCTCTGCAAACACATCCCTAGCCAGTCCAGGTATGTGATGTGTTCTATCTGAAGTACACATGATGCAACGAATGATGCCCTTGTTATGTTACATCATTTGCAAAATTGTGCTCTTATGAGGAATTCCTTTCAGGGGGTTGAATATTTTTGACACTGCAGTAATCATTAAAAGTGGCATTTTGGGTTGGATGTGGAGAAACCACATGTAGTATTGATTGTTGTCGGCTATATTTATTGTTCTTGTCAGGAGAGTTGTAGTTTGTGTGTGAAATACCCATCATGATTCGGGGACTCCCTGTACCCCAGTGTTGACTCACTTGCCATGGCAGCTTTCAATTGTGGCAAAATGTTCAGCTGACATTTTTTCATTTACATCATTTTAACTGTTTGATTAACATTAAGGGGTTTTTTTTGCAAGATAATACTACCAGAACTAAATAGTATGGCAAAGGTTCTCAAAGCCTAACCCGAACAAGACACTGGAGAGTATGTGTGAGCACATAGTCAAATCCAAATCCTGATTATCAAATAGCAGCTGATTTTTTGGTTGGACTTTTTTAGTCCAACCAGTTTGGTGGTTCCCAGTTCCACCCACTAGCTAAGACTTGCCCATTCACACAATATCATCAGTGCTAGGAGGGTGATGAACAACTTCTCACATAAAGCATCTTCCCAAACTGCTAGTAATGCAAGAGAGAGCACCGATAGCTGTGGCACCACTGGGGACTGAACTTTTGATCTTGTGATGATAGAGCTGGTGTTTAGACTGTTGTGCCGACATTACCAGGAGACTTTGAGGGGAAAAATAAAATGTAAGAAAAACATAGAATATGGGCCATACATGATTAAATCTAACAGTGTGTGCAAGCTGTCTTTAATTACACATGCATTTGTGTTTCCGGTGAGAAAGGTGTATTGCAGTAAGTTGCATGCTCCAGGTTGGTCCTTCAGCACTGATGTGAGTAAAATAAACACTGGACCTCCGAGGTACCTCTTCAATGCCAAATAAATAATGGTGGGGTATCACACTCCGGTAGTAGACGAATCAGCCGGGTGTCCCTCACGCTCCGCCTGCTGAACCATGGATCCTACATTACTGCAGGCAACAGGCAAATTGATATTAAATATCTGTTTGCCAAAGCGTTCTCTCGGGAGTCACCTTATACAAATGGAAATACTGTGCACTCACAGGAAAAGAGAGAAAGATGAGTAAAGGGTGCCAAGTGCAGTGTGGCTTTGTCCATGTGAAGGTGTATTTGAAAATACTGTGTTAATTACTATATGTTACTATTAAAATTCCAAAGAGTGTTTTAACTCTAAAATCCTATCAGACTGCCTTAAAAATTTGACTCTATGGAACTCTATAGAATAATTTCATAGAATGTAAGAAAGAGATAATGGCTGTGTTAACTGTTAACTTTATGCCAACTCAAATTTAGGGAAAACGAAGAAGAAGATTGATGTTGTCTTGGCAAAAGGGGTGGCATGAAAGGCTGAATGAGGGGATGACAATAATTGCGATGACTGTTTTACAGAATAAAATATTGTGCTCACCTGTGACCTTTTTCTTAGATTTTTTTGAGACATTGAAGCCTGACTTTACATTTTTTTTCCAAAACAGGAATTGAGGGTACGTTCCTGTGGTAGATGGCCAGGCCTGGAGTGTTCGGAAATTAGAGCCGGAAACTGCTAAACCACGATCATTACATCTTAATTATAATGTGTGCCTCATTAAAAGTTAATTTGGTGGAATATCTGTGCTCATTAATGCATTTGAGCCTGTCGAGTGTGTTGTGAGGTCCTATGTGGCAGAAAGCCAGCATTACTGACTGTATTTACTCCACAAATTCTTTCATAGTCTTGAAATCTGTGCTATTTAACATAATACAAAAGTAAAAAGAAAGAAACCCTTCCATAGTTGTGCCCAAACCTTTGACTGACATTGAATGCATATCAGGCAATATCACATCTTCTCTTTTGCGCTGTGCTGCGTCTGTGATTAGCATGCCTTCAGAAACTTGTTAATAATCAGCATGTTGGATGTGCAATTCTCATGTGCCCACACATCCGGCTCAGTCAGTGAATGAAATTCATCTGCTAAAGCTCGAGCTCTAAATGGAGAACATCTGTTTATTGTGCCATTTTTACACCAGAAGTGAGGTAGCGCATGCAACAAATCTACGCTGCTCCACAGCACTTATTATTTTACACTGACGCAGCAAAGAACGTTTTCTGTGCACATTTGTCTTTCCCAGGTGGCATTAATATAACCTGTAAATGCAGCATGCAAAATATGGGAGGGTTTCAGGGGGTCTGAGACTCCTTGACTGGCACTTGAGAACAGGTAAATTGTGGTGGGTCTTTGGAAAAATCTTTAACAATTTATTTGTCATCTGAAATTGTCAAAAAATGTCTTTTTAAAAGTCCAAATAGCAAAAGAATAATTAAAACAACACAGAACTTGAGTCAAAAATGTTCAGCCCCAGTGCAAATTTTGACTGGTGAACGTCTGTCACCTTCAGAAAGTTTTAACGTGACCCTAGCTTCACTCCTGCAAGGGATGTAATGGGTGGGTCAGCAGACAAATCAAACAATCAAACCTCTGCGCAGTCACTGCATTGTCCAGAGTACAGTACTTCACACTAATGCCATGCTGTGTGCAGTTGCTCATATTAACTAACTTCACTTTGGATGAGGAGCAACAAATACAAATGTGATCTCTGGGCAAACCAAAAGATAGAAGCTAAGGAAACTGTGGGCATCCAGTGTTCACCAAGCTTCAAAAGAACAACAAACAATTGGGACACAAGTTTTTGTTTTATCAGTAACTTAATTTATTTGTTTGCTTGTTTATGCAGAGAATGTTCACACTGTTCTCAGTCAGGATCAATAGTGATAATAAACATAGTAGCTCCAGTTATATGTGCTGATACATTTTATGAGATGTTTGACAGGACAGAGTTGACCTTTAGAATCTAAGTGGCATAGATTTGTGCCAGAAGCACAATAGATGGTATTTTATTGTAATACTGCAAAACAATTCCTTTTTTAGAAGTTCCTCTGGTTTGTGTTGATACTCAAGGTGTCTGATGCCATGCTGAACTTTGTTTGGTGCTCCTGTGTCACATAGAACCAAAGGTATTGTAATTAAAAAAAAAGTCAATAATAACTGCTACTGGGGTTTTAAAAATGACATCTCATGCAAATGCCCATAAATGACTAAATGGTCACACATGAACCTGGGAGAAGTTTCAGGACAGTCTCCACCCACAAGTGGGTGGGGAAAACCCACAGAGGGAGGGGGTCTGGAGAGCAGCCGAGCGGTAGCGTGCCAAGCGAAAGAGCAGCAAACGGCGAGTGTGTAGGAGAGCAAACACAGGTTTTAGACTGTTTTACACTGTTTATGTTTTTTTAATCAGATTTTACTAATACACTCTGAGTTCTGAGGGTTCATATGAGCATAATGATGAGCATAAATGATTTCAACAGCAAATCATTTTCCAAGGAAGCAGATTCCTTCAGGGTAGAGTCTGAACATTAAGGCCATACTGTGTAGCACAGGCATGAGTTAGATGCACCTACTACTTTGCGCCTCTTTTATCAGAACAGCCACCAAATGTGTAAATGGTTTTGTAGGTAACACTTCAAGCACACTACCATGACACTACCATGCTGTTTTTACTGCTGTTTTGAGAATGATCCAGCACCCAAGTAATACTCAGTAATCATGTGTCTTGTGGTGGTCGTTTTATATTGATGGAAAAGGGTACAGGGGGCTGATAAGTTGTGCAGCAACAGATGGGCAACAGTCAGTGTATTTGCAAATGTTCGCCTGTATGGTAGGGCTTCTGCTGAAATGACCAATGAGTGTATAAAACTGTGCAAATTAGGCACCTGCACCTATGTAAATTATCTGAGGCCATTTTTATCTTTCTGCTATCAAAAACACATGTTAATTCATTTTATTCATTTTCTGTAACCGCTTAATCCTTACTTGGGCTGTGGGTACCCGGAGCCTATCCTAGGGTTTATGCGTGTGAGGCAGGGAGTCACACTGGGTTGGGCGCCAGCCCACCATGGTGCACACACTCACACCTACTGTCAATTTAGAATACCCAGTTCATCTGATGTGCATGTCTTTGGACTGTGGAAATAAACGGACACCCCAGAGGAAACCAACACAAGTTAATATTAGAATAAATGCAAATAAGCTAGAAAGCAGTAATAAGAATCAATATTTTTAAAGTAGCTTATATTTTGTGAGCTGGTTAGAAGGATACAGGTTTGGTTCCAGATTTCTACTTTATGCTTCAATTGCGTGGATTACTAAAATTCCATAAGCAGCACACCTCATTAATCTAATGAAGTAAAAAGAGCCAACCAAGGAACTGATGGTAGCAACAAGCAATACCAGGCTTCCATGAAGAGAGAGCTCTGGAAATGGTTAAGCAAACACTTTGCCATGCATGAAACCACTATTTACTCTATTAATGTTATTTGTATTTATTGTAATATTCATGTTTTAACACTAACAGTACTGCTAAGTAGACACCTTTTTAGTGTTAATTTCTTGGTGCCAAAGACTTTTGTACAATACTGTACGTACAAGGCAGAGATTTCCATTAAACTAGCAGGTGTACTGCTTCACAAGATGAGGCCATACAGTACAGTATTTTTA
>JBBPCX010000114.1:22993209-23005575 GCA_037974365.1 Hydrocynus forskahlii | reverse complement strand
CCCTCGGCTCTATTTCTCAGTGTCTCTCCCTCTCCCTCCTGTGTCTCTTTCTTGCTCTCTTGTCTCTATTTTTCACACACAGACTCTCCCTTCTCTCTTTCTCTCTCTCTCTCTCTCTCTCTCTCTCTCTCTTCTCTCTCTCTCTCTTCCCCTCTCCCCCCCCCCTCTTCCCTCTCTGTTTACTTTATTCTTTATTTATTGCTGATATTTTTCTGTTGATTCCTCTTACCAGGGGAGTGGAGAGGGCATCAATCACTGTCACTTAGTGTCACTCGTCTTAAAGGATAGCTCTCCTCCCTCTCTTTCTCTCTCCCTCTCCCCATCTTTCTTTCTCTCTCTCGCTCTACCTCCAGCCCTCCCCTACTCTGGAACTTGAACACTCCGCATTTTAAACTCCCTCAATACATAAATCTGTGAAGGGGTCTTTGGTCACGCGTCTGCAATCTGACTCAAATATATGTTTACAAGTTTCCAAATGAGAATAGCGCCCGAGCGCCGTCACTTCTTATTCCCGCAGCTGTGGCGCTTTGCTGGGCTCGCACAGGCCCAGTCAGGGAAGTGCAGCGCTTATTTAGATGAATGATTAAAGTTAAGGCCCAGCCATGAGTCCCAGCCCAGCACTCTTGTTTAAAGAAGAATGGGGGAGCTGTCATCTTTTGATGCATTGCCTGCCATCCCGCATGCAAAGAGGATACCGTGCCACACATGCGCACACACAAACACACCCTGCCACCCACCCAACTGCTACAAACAGGCTCTTTTTCTCTCCCTGTCTCCGCTCTCTCTCTCGCTCCCCCCCCCTCTCTCTTTCTTTCTAAAATGATGGATCTATATGGGTTGTATCAGTGGAGATGAGTGGCTCCCCCTTGTCGTAAGGCCCCTGAGAGATCGGAGTGTGAGCAGGTGATCTATAGCCATCGGAGTTCAGTACAAAGTCCTGGCGGTCGAGTGTACCCTCTGGGGACTGGAGAGGGTGGGCTGGGAGAACGTGCGACAACTGCTCAGTGTTCCAACATGGTTGAAACCCTGATCTTCTCAGCAAGAGGGCAACTCAGATCTTAAACTCACCTGCTTAAATTCATAGCCCACTGACCTATCCATGATCCATCCACAATCCATCCATTCGTTATGTTGATATTTGAATCTGATCTTAGTATTTGGAAGCTATTTCTTTTTTAATGCCATACAATTGGTAGTCTAAAGTACAACACATTTTATCAGCATTGGTGTTCAAAGAGGACAGTTATTGAGACACTATGATAAAATTAAAAATATGCATGAAGTTAGTTTAGGTAAGTGTATCACCTGCCTTCAGAATGCAAAATACTCACTCGTGTGGAATGACACGTGGAAATGCTTGAAATTACTGGACAAGAAAGATACTCACTGCAGAATTGGTGGTGTGGATCCACGAAAGCTTGGATGAATCATCTTAAATGTATGGTAATAGTATAGGGATACTTATCCGCATAATGCTAGTCTCTGGCAGAACCCAGAGTCTTAAAACTGGTTGTTGGTTAAGTCCTGAGGATGAAGAGGGGAACCCTGAATGCTCCTGCTGCTGCTAGGTGATAAATAACACAACTTGTATATGCTGTAATCAAATAAGTGCTGTAACAAAAAATATGGTTTATAATAAAACATAAATATTATTTCATATTATATTATGAAATGATAAAATCTTTTAAGGCCAAATTCTACTGGGGCCAGCTTTAGAAAATAGACTTACAGTACATCATTCATTTTGGCCATATGCAGAGTTTCAGCCACAAAGGACATTTTTCACAGTCACACTTCAAATCTTCCTGCTGTACCTTTTCACCATCAGCTATATATGACAAATTATCATTACACCCTTTCTATTTTTTTATGCTTGACACACATGAAAATAAAAATGTATAAACATTTTTATCCAAACCGAGTTGGAATTTTTGCCAATGGCAATAAAATGAGAGAAGTGAAGTGAATAATTCCTTTTTTTCTGCTGATTGCTGATTCTGTAACATTGCTTTTTGCAAGTCTGGTCCTGCCAACCAAAAAGTTTATGAAGAAAAATTAGATTTCACTTTGTTGTCCTCCACTTTTAGTCTGGCTCTGGCCAGGCTGCCCTTTAAACCATCTCTACGGATGCTGCCAGTGAATGATGATTCTTTCTCAATGATTAGATCAGCGGTAATTGTTGTTTTTCATTCTCTGCCATTGGCACTCCTCATTGCTGTTATCATCCAAAAGTGGAAAAATGTGAATGTTCTCTTTTTCTGTGTAGCAGATGGTTCAGTATAATTTGACTTTTTTGCAACGTGAATGTAACCCCTTAATCTGGCTAAAATCTGAATAACTGTCCATATAGTGAATAATTAATACTGGACTACAAATTGTTCAGTAATTGTTCAGAATCCTCTCAGTCTTAAGCATGATACTATGGTCGGTCCTATCATTTAAAGTAAAGTGAAGTGTCCCCTTAGTATAGTAACGTAAAAACTAAGGTTTAACCCTTAAAGCCTGCTCAATTCCTAGTTTTAGAATCTCTGATTATAATGGTCTTAGACATGTCTTGCCTTTACAAAGGCAGTTTTGTTGCTCAAAAGGGAAAGTGATGGAATCAGATTGCAGTAGATCTCTTTGTGGACTATCTAAGCAGTGGACAGGAAATGAAAATGATCCTGGATTACATTAATCCAGACTCGATTATCTTATTCCACCACTTTACTGATTAGATTTAAGCACCTGTTCAATGGCCTAATTGCAGTTTAGCTGAGAAAGCTAAGCTGCAAAGCTACTTACAGAAGAACTACACTGTTCGATTTTTTGTGTGCATAGATGGTGTTACAACTTCTTCTGTAATGAAATACATACATGAACGTCAAGCGTTTTTATCAGTCAAGACAGATATACTGGTGGTGGAGGAAAAGATAAATGTGACTTAATTCCACAGATTTGATACAAAATATGACCATTTGCATTAGATTAAGGGCTAAACTTGACATGGGCATTGAAAGATGCTTTTTTCTTTTCTTGAACTATTATTCTGACTGTTTCGGTGAAGTGTGATTTGGGTTGAATGTTGACAAGTCACTCTGGTCCCAAGGCAGTAAAACCATAATATTGCCACCACCATGTTTCACAGTTTGGATGTTCAGCAAACTTAACATTTAAGACTTTAAGTTTGCTTTCTGTCTTATCAGATCTCTCAGAAGTCTTTGGCCCTTCCACATGATTTTTAGGAAACAAGCAGGAATATTTCTCCGGGAGAGCAGTTTCTTTCTCCCTGTTATAGACCCTGGTCATGTTCAGTGTTTGTATGGACTCATGAACCCTGACATTAGCCAGTGCAAGTGAGGCATGCAGGTCCTTCGATGTTACTCTAGGGTTCTTTGTGTTGTCCTGGAATATTTACATGCCTTTCTGTTGGAGGGATTTTCGTTGAACAACTGCTGCTGGGGAGGATAATAATGCTTTCTGTCCAGACTCTTCAGAAACCTTGTAACCTTTTCCAACCTGATGTGCATGAACAACAGTTTTTCTGAGATCCCCTGACTGAGGAATGACCTGCACTAACAAACGTATTTGGTAAAGGCCAGACTTCAATAATGAAGAATCAGCATTATGTTTTCTAAGTAGGATACGGCTATCCACACTAATATATTTTATACTGTCGTTTGAATGATTGAACCTCCTGACCATAATTATAATTTCCTTAAATATCACATTATATCTTAAAAATCATTATAGAGGTTAATGTATTATCAATATAATGAGTTGTTGCACTGGGCTCTTTATCTGTTGTTATTGCATATCGAGGTATGATTACATTTTAGGTGAGATTTATTTCAGTCTTTCTAAAGAGTTCTTTAAAAAACTGTATAATACACTAATAGCCAATGATTGATAAGTTAGGCTGAAACAAATTGGTAACCTAAAAAAATACGTTTTCTAATATATATTTTTTATTCATAGGTTTACAAATATTGAACACATTATTAATATTTAGTGAAATCTCCTTTGCGAAGAATTACTTTCTGTGAAGATTAACAACCACTTGTTGAGGGATCTTGGACCACTACTCCAAGACGTTTGATTATGTGTGGGGTTGGGGTCATTATTTTATAGAAAAGTCTACTCATATTCATCAATAGTCAGGTTGCCACCATTATAAACTCCTTTTTAAATTGTTCTTTACAGTCAAATGCATGAAGTACACACATGGTAATTCTAATTTATACGTATAAATTCCAGTTCATGTGTATACATCATGCATTTCACACATAAAAAATGAATGACGAATCAAAAGGAAATCTTGGTGAAGAGTTGGATAGGGCACAAATCATAACAGTTTTGACTGACAGCTGGACATCTCGAGCAACAGAAGTTGGTTACCATAACAGCACTCTACATGACTGAGACATGGAAATCTTAAAATGTATAGTTCTTTAAACACAACACAAACACAACTAATGTGCTGAAAGTGTCTGATAGGAACTGCTAAAGCAAGAAACATTGTTCTTGCCGTACATATGCCTGGATTTTCACCTCACACTGGCAACTAGTTTGTAAAAAAGGGGTTCTGAAAGTGATTTATTTCATTCTCTTTTAAAAATCCATCAGGTTTGCATTATGCACATTTTACATTAAATTTATCTTGCATAAAACAGTCTGTAGCTTAAAGCTAGGATGAACATTAACAGCTGAAGGGTAAAGTCATCTTAAATGATCTCTTCCATTTGCTTGTTTTATTCCCAGACGAGCAGCAGTTAGCATGTTGAAATGCTTCAAGCATGCATGTCTACAAGCGGTGTAACAGTATTAAAATATTCAACTGTCAGAGACTGTGGTGTGTTATATTAACTCATATCAGTCCTGCTCTTGTTCGAATGCATGTCCTGGAAATGATAGCGGTCTTCTACGCAGCATCTAATGATTTCTATTTTCCCAGTGACCTCTTGGTGATGTGTGTGTCATATTTCTCTGTTTAGCATTTGGACAATCACTCTTGATTGCTCTAGAGGTCGAGGTGTTCTCTGCTCTTCCTAAAACCTTTACAGTTATTGGCCGTGAGTCGATACGCCTTGATATTTCCATCGTACACTACAGCGATGCGCTTTAATGAGGAGCTATTGGATTTTCACTATGTACTCTTCCTCCTAAAAAAAACTTTGCCATTCAGAATATTGATAGAGTTTTCATCACACAACACTGTGCGGAGAGAAGTTTTTTCTACCCTTCTGGTCAAGTTCGTCGCTTTAAATGAAAATTCTTCTCCTTCAGAGCGTGAAACAAATGACAAAACCAGCAAATAGTAAGACTGTTCCTGCAGCAGGAGAACCACTTTCATTTACGGTGCTTTCATCATTTGCAATGAGAGATTAAAGAAGGTCACATTTTTCCAGTTCAGGAAGACTTTAAAGACAATGCTGACATTTCAGTGAATAATCTCATGTTCCTGCATGTTTGTTGTGAAAAAAACGCACAGAGGTCAGGTTGGTATTTCTATGAGAAATTTCCGAAAGGAGATCATCATTAACCAAGCAGGGTAGCTCTAGGAAGCAGCCAACAAAAGTGTATGCATATAAGAAACTGTTCATAAGAATAAGCATAAGAATAAGAATAAGAATTGCTTCTGTCTTGTCTCTCTGATGTTCAGTGAATGATCTAATATTCCTGTATGTTGGTTGTGAAATAAAATGCACAGAGCTCAATTTGTTTTTTTTTTCTGAATAGATCATCATTAACCAAACAGGCTAGCTCTGGGAAGCAAATGTTATTATTATTATTATTATTATTATTATTATTATTCTTACTATTATTATTGTTATTATTATTATTATTATTATTATTATTATTATTACTATTATTATTATTGTTGTTGTTGTTATTATTATTGGTAGCAGTAGTAGTAGAAGTAGTATTAGTATCATTAATGTTAAGTCTCAAGTACATAAATGTGTGTTTTTACTGCTTTTATTTCAGTATTTTGAGAAGTACTTGACATTAATGGCTATAATTAGCTCCGTCTTGTCTCTATGATGTTCCTACGCTTACTGTTAGATGCTGCCTTTTATCCATCCACATAACCAGCTCCTTCATCTCAGCCCTCATCTCAGCCATTACATGGAGCTGATCCGCCGTTAAAAACATGTTGTATTAGCAATGCCACACTTTTGTGGTAACAGCATTCGATAACCTTTGTCAGCATCTCCATTCTGCATAATTCTGCACCAGTTTGGAACAGGCATTCGCTGTCCTTTGTCTGCCACATTGATCCAGAGACATTCTGCTTTGCCATGTTTGTCACAGTAAAAGCCATTCGCTTCAAAAGTGTTTTAACAATCAGAGCATTTATAAAAATGAATAGCCAGAATCCAAAACATGCCTTTGATTATCCAGGGATTTTGCAGGTGATTAGATTTAGTTGTGCCAGACTGAGCAGACGAGTGTATCTGTGCTTAAAAGGGCATTCTGGCCTAAAACTAAACTTTAAAGTGGAAGTCCAAAGAATTTTAAAAATATCTCTATAATTCAATCTTTAAAGTCATTCAGAGTGATTTCGTGTGAAATGCCTTGATTCAGAAATGTTCACGGTAATGATGACAGGAACAAGACATCTGGAATGTTTAAGGCTTCTTAAAGCTTATTCACATTAAACTAATGTACATTAAACCTAATTAACATTTAACAGTTACAAACGCATTCTCTTATTACTGAGACATTGTCTTATGCTACACTTGGCAAAACTGTTTTGATATTGTACCAAAAATATTCTTTGACTTGGAAATAGGTATCAGTGTTGAAAACCTTTTCAGCTTGATATAAAATTTATAAATGGTTTAAATTTACATAAATTCTTTAATGATGTTATCATTCGACAGAATTCACTGTTTTATATTGATTTTGTTCATGTCACTACAGCGAGACCACTGCAGGCTGCGAAAAAGCATATTGTAGTGATTGTTACATCATTCATGTAGTGTCCCATGTAATCTCTTGATTGATTTTATGGCTTGTAAGTAGTCATTCCACTTTGTGACAGTGGGTCATCTTACAGGAGGTCATGTGTATCTCAGCTCTACACGGATCAATCAGTCAAATAAGGCTGAGCTCTAAACAGCACACTTTTCTCTTGTAAAGTAAGATGTTTCTCCAAATGTCAGATTAAGGATTATATTTTGATGTAGCTTTTATTCACAGTTGAACTGAATCATTTTACAACTGAACATGAATGTTGTTGATGAAAAGCATTCACAAATATTGTGAAGCCAAGTCGGATGTAGTTTGATTAATCCTAAAGACAAAACAACAAATATCAAACTTATTAGCCTCTTTTCTTTGAAAAGCAATAATTCTTTTGGGTTCTCAGAAGAATGGCTCAACCTTTATATACTGCCTACAGGAAGCGATATTACCCAGGAAGCAGTGTGGGATCCATTCATTCATTCATTCATATATTTCTGTAACCACTTAATCCTTACTAAGGTCACTGTGGGATCCATATATTTGTAAAATCTAAGGTTCCTCAGGTTCTACACCTCTGATTTCTACATTAAAAAATCCAGTAAGAACACTCAGCCATAAATATGCACCCTGAACCTTCTGTGTACACAAGGTTTAGCTTTAAATTGTAAATCTATAACAAATGTAGACATTTTAGGCAAAAGCAGAGGTCCGGGATCAATATTACATACATTTTTCATCCCAAATATGTAGCCAATATACTCTGAATCAGTCACAGTCTGACTCAGTATTTTTTACTGGCCAAGGACAAGATGTGAAGGAAATTTCTCTTGGTGCAAGTGTCAAAATAAATTTCATAATATAGAAAAAAAAAAAAAATTAATACAGATTGCACATCCATAATACTAATCTACAAGATGTATGTAATGTGTGCAGTATTTATGTACAGAAATAAAGTACTTATACCAGTTGTTCTCAAAGGCTCTGGGGGTCCATGGGGGTTCATGGGGTATAGCCAGGAGGTCTGCGGTTTTGTTACTTTTTATTTAGTAACCAAGACAATTACTAAAAACAAAAGGTCATACCTGGAGAAGAACTTGTACCCCCATCCAATAAATAGAATGGTACAAACTTGTTTAACATGTCAAACATGTTGAATTAAAACATGTTTGACACGTTAAAGTAAAGAAAGCAATATAAAGGTGCATTAAAAACTTGACTCCAAGGTGCTTTTTAAGATGTGTTTATTCAGGTTTTGAGAGTTTTTAAGCAAAAGCAAGAGATTATTACATGCTTAATGATATACTGTCAGTTTTTATTTACAATAATTCCTCAACAAGTGATTTGATCTAGTGTTGGCAATTCACATTGTGATGACTCTGAGTGCTGCCGCTACACCTGATGCTCATAAAGGCTGCAGCTGATTTGCTCCCTTTAAAAAGACCAGGCTTTGGGAAAATGTTTGCTCGTGCTCAGGCACCTGTTACTTTTTAAATATGGATGTTAAAGGGGACATATTATGCAAAACTCACTTTAGCTATAATAGGTCAATGGGCTATACTAAACATGTTCATGAAGTTCTTTGCACAAAATCACTCTCACATAAAGAGATATCACCTGCTGTATTTTTTGTCAGGTTGAGTCCCTTTCAAAATGAGCTGTTTAAGGGCTCTGTGACTTTTATGCAAATAAGCTGTTGCTGGCCACACCCCACCCATCCCATGCTTACGAAACGAAACGAACAAGCTAGTTCATACTTAACTGCGACAGAAACACAAAAGTCATTATTTGAAAGTACTTACTTCTCCCTCATCTGCTGACTTGTCAGTAAGTGCAGATCCCCCCACGGCGCTGAAGTTAGCTCCTTATTCACAGCTCCTTATTCTAATTTTCCGTTCCACCTTAAATAGCAGTATTTAAGGTGGAACGAAACCGATTGTTGCTGGGACATGGCCATCGAAAATGAAATGGAGCCACACAGTTCTTTTGTTTTCTTTGTCTGGGAGAAAGTGTAGGGATTTGTGTTGTTCTCTGCAGCAACAACACAACACTTCATGAGTGACTTGCCTTTGCCTGTAGCCATAGCACTCGGCGTCTTATGTGTGCTTGTAAAACGAGCATACAAAATGGTGGTTCTTCATCTAATCTAGTGGGTGGCTTGACAGATGAGGGGCGGTTCTATGCAAATTGGGCTTGCCGTCCAAACGACTCATTTTGAAAGGGACTGAAACTGTGCAGAACAGAGCTGGTGATATCTGTGAGAGTGATTTTGTGAGAGTGATTTTGTGCAAAGATCTTCATGAACATGTTTTGTATAGCCCATTGACCTATTATAACTTGTTTTTTAAAAAAATGAGTTTTGTCCCCTTTAATGTTATTATATTGTTATTCTCAGTCTTGTCCAGGTTTGAACACATTTCTTTCTACTAGTCTGTTGAAAGCTATGAAGTGTTCTAGAATTCTGGAATCATAATAGATACATTTTATACATGTATATGCAATATAAAAATATTTCACATGTGTTTGAGAACAGTAATTCCAAACTTTTGAATGATAATATCAATATTGATGTACCACACACACACACACACACACATATATATATATATATATATATAGACGAGACATGAGCAGTGGGAATGTCATGTGGCAATATGTTAAACTGAGTATTGGTCTGTAGAGGAACTGTATCAGTCACTGAATCCCAAATGACTGTAACACATTTGGCCCAATGTCCCATCACTGGTTTGGCCTAATAACACTCCTATCAGACCTTTTCTTTGTGGTTCCATGGTAACAGTGAGGTAGTTGTCCAGGATTCTCTTTGCACTGTGCCATGTCTGTAAATAGTGGACCTTGGCCAAAGGGGTGAAAGTCACAGCGTGTAGAGATACTAAACTCTCTCTCTGGCCGTCTGCGGTGCCTTCACACACACACACTCACACACGTGTGCCCTCGCACAGCAAGATGCGGTCTCTGACATCCTGTGTGGTGTGATGGAGTGAGCAGGGTCGTCTCTGGACAGGTGGGACAGGTGTAGGTCAGACAGACTGGTGGGCTGGAGGGAGAATTGGTGGTCTTTCAGAAAATAACTTTCTCTCTGCAGCAGCTGTCACAGCTCCAACAAACACACACGCGCACACGTAGTGTAGTCATAATTTAGTTTAGGCCTGTTCTAGCCCGTGTGTGTGTGGTTATATATGTGTCTGTGCTTGTCGGGAGTATTGATGATTGCAGTATTCTCCAAATATTTCATAGCATTGTATATACTGATGTTCTGTGTTTCTTAATTTAAGTTAATTTCCAGCAAATGTTGTCGACTGAAGCCACAGTCACATCGACCCTGGTGAAAGTTTGACTGGTGAAAAGGCCAATTCACTTAAATGAAAAACAAGCATTGGAATGCAAAAAAGCAATTTGCTTCTGGTAGTGAACATTTGTGAACATCTGAAGCGCAAGCCAGAAGCACGCAAAAGACCAAGGTGTGGAAACTAACCATATTACATCCACTCCATTGCTCCACTCAAGAAAATGTCCGGATGACAGTCCGGTGTGACTGTTTCTTAAAGCAGGGGTGTCCAGTCCTATGTGCTAAGGGGCAAGTATTACTGCAGGTTTTCATTTAAATTAAGCAGAATTCTTCTTGTTCAATTATTATGTCTCAGTCTTCAAACTAAGCTCTTGCTTTGTTCTACTGAAAACCTACAGCCACACCAGCACTTGCAGACAAGATTGGGCGCTCCTGCTCTAAGGTTGCCAGCGACCCACTAAACATTCTGCAAACAGAAACATTCTGCAAACAGAGGGTGTTTTTGTTTTTATTATGCTGTTTGGTTATATTAAAATGTCTTTATTACAAGTCTTTATTATTGTGATATGTCTTTTTATTAGAAATGATTGTCATTTAAAAATATTGTAGGCTGGAGATGCTTTTTTTAACCATGAATTCCTGATAAGACTGTGATTTGAGGTGTTTGTAGCAGCAGGTTTAGGCCTCTTGTGTGTTGGAACACCGATCTATTCTAAAACCCCTAAGTGTGTATCAGCGTGTGATAACGAATTGCCTAATTACAGTATACGCTTGGATTTCAGTAACGCCATGCCGAAGCTGTGCTTTATGGGATTTTAAGGCATGGCTGAATGAATGTGTTCGTTTGTAAAAAGCAGCAGCAAGAATGCGTGGATTTTTGTCATAAATCCTGTAAGTGCGCTGCCGTTTGACTGCTGGCATCATTAGAGCGTTCGGGGCTGTTTGTCTCTTTAGCCTCATGTTATGACAAGATCCACAACAACAGGCTCATTTTAATGAGACTCTTTCCTTTCAAAACCAATAATGAGAAATGGCAGCGCGCATTTTTCTCATTCAGCGCACCCCCTCATTTACCAAATGCCCTTTTCCTCTCTCCCTTATTTTTGCATTGAAAAAAAGGCTGAAGATGGCATGACAGCAACAATTAAGGAGCTACACTTCATCTGGTGTGGCAACTGAGTCAGTCTTTTACTCGCCTGCCTTTTTTCATTCAACTGTTTTTTCAGTCAACCATTTTTTTTACAGTAAATCCCAGTCTTTCCTGCACATCGGCCCTATGAAACCGCCTCTCTCTCTCTCTTTCTCTCTATCTCTCTCACTCTCTCTCTCTTTTTCGCAGTGTTATCAGTCTCAGCTCCATTTGTCTGTTCTCTGATACTTCATGACTCTGTCGCTTCCATTTTCATGATAATCCAGTGACGCTATTGGACTGCAAAATCATCTCTTTCTCTCTCTCTCTCTCTCTCTCTCTCTCTCTCTCTCTCTCTCTCTGTCTCTCTCTGTCTCTCTCTCTCTCTCTCTCTCTCTCTCTCTCTCTTTCTCTCTCCCCCTGTGGTTTATCTCTTTCCCTCTAGGCTGTATTTCACTTCTCATAATTAAATGTCAGTTCCAGACGCTCAGTTTCATAGGAAAGAGGAAAAAAAGTTTCTTTTTGTAATAATTGTCAAAAAAAAAGAATGAACTACTCTTATGCAGTCGCTGTGACTTTAGTAGAACCAAATGTAATACAGACGCCATAGAGCAACTGTGTTCAAATGACATCCATTTTCTTTTTGTCTCTGCCAGCTGTTGATATAATTCAGTAAGAGGTATGACTGACTGCTTTTTGCTCTCAATCCCAAATTAATAAAAATTAACATGACCTCTCTCTCTCTCTCCCTCTCTCCCTCTCTCTCTCTTTCCTGCTCTCTCTCTCTCTCTCCCTCTCTTTCTCTCTCTTCCTTTCCCTCTCTCTCTCTCCCTCTCTCTTCCCCTCTCTCTCTCTCCCTCTCTCTCTCTCTCCCTCTCTCTCTCTCCCTCCCTCTCTCTCTCTCCCTCCCTCTCTCTCCCTCTCTTTCCCTCTCTCTCCCTCACACACACACACACACACACACACAAACACACACACC
>JBBPCX010000114.1:22976502-22991552 GCA_037974365.1 Hydrocynus forskahlii | reverse complement strand
TCTCTGTCTGTCTGTCTCTCTCTCTCTCTCTCTCTCTCTCTCTCTCTCTCTCTTTTGCTCTTTCTCACTTTACCTTCACTTCATGTTGCGTAGGAAATCCTGACAGCCAGTATTTGGGTCAGCTCTGAGAAAGTGGTTGGTGAAACCTGGCTGTTGGTGTTGAAAGGTGCTCAAAACGGCAGCAACAGAGTGTAAACTGCAAACACTGCTTACGTGCTGTGTATCTTTTCTCAAACTCAGTCTATAATAACAGAAAAGTGAGTACCTACTAAAAACAGTAGTAGCAGCCAGGCCTGTTGCAGTTGTTGCATAATTGTCTGAACGCAGTTATTTGAGCTGTTTGCAGTGGCTTTTCACAGAACATATACAAACTTCTTTAAGCCAATGTATTATTAAAATAAAAATGTCTTATTGTTATTATTATTATTAGTAGTAGTAGTAGTAGAATTGATGTAACTATTATGATGGTTATTATTATAATTATTGTTGTTATTATTATTTTTTTAATTATTATTATTATTGTTATTATTATTATTATTATTATTATTATTATCATTATCATCATCATAATCATCTTTATTATCACCATCATTTATTATTATTATTATTATTATCATGATCATTAGAGAGAATTAATTTTCTCTCTTGGTTTGACACACACAGGCAGTCATTAATGTTGACTGTTCTACTAGTTTTCAACATCTTAAATACAAAATAGCTGATCAGCCAGTTTTTCTACCTCAGGCTTGTACTTTAAGTTTAACTGTCTTTCAAAAAAGGTGATTCAGTTGTTAATCACAGTATTTTACATAGTGGTGAATCATCAACTAAAATGACTGCCGAAACAGCCTTTGTGACTATTCATCATTTGAAATGCTTTACATAATAAAATCAATATTTCTTTTTAAAAAGATCATCGAGGTCTTTTAAACACATGATGTGTTCAGTGAAGTTTACTTCTGCAGCAGTTACTTGGTTTGTAAAAACCAATAAACCAATAGAACTCCTCTTTAATCCAGTCAGAAAGAACTATAAATATTGCATTTTTAAGAACACATCAAATGAGATGAGTGTGTGATAATTTAGGAGTAGAGTTTGCACTGGTTCTGTTGGTTTTTGGTTATTACTAACTAACTGCTGCAGAAGTAAATTTCACCAAACACATCTTTTTCTGATCGACTGGTTTAACATGAGAAGACTGTGTAAGTAAGTAGTTGCCAGACTCTTCCTTCATCATTTACTCCAGCAGTCTAGAGTTAAAAAGAAACCAGTCAACTGGGAATAAGGACATAACTGTGTATTCAAAGTTCTGTGCACAGTCATATAGGAACACAGTCTGTGGATGTTTGGTTGGTGTTTAAGTGAAGAATCACGCCTTTCAGTGTTCAATCACTCTGCATCTGTATCCATATTGTATTTTATAGTGCCTGTGCATGGTATCAGTGACAGAGGATCAATGTGTCTGAAGCTGAGCTGAAATGAATTGATTGTGGGAAATAAAACTCCAATTAGAGGAAGGAACAGCTAGTGAGAGAGAGAAAGAGAGAGAGAAAGCGAGAAAGAGAGAGAGACAGTGAGAGAGAGGGAGGTTCTCATTCTCCCATCATTCCTTGGGGAGGACGGACAGCATAGGCACAAGACTGGAAGTTCACAAATGGAGCGAGAGAGAGAGGAAATATGACAGAGAGAGAGAGAAAGAGAGAGAGTAGTTAAGAAGTCGTGAGAGTTGAGTGTAATGGAATTACTGGATCAGTCTAACAGTGGCCATCGATCCTGAGTGTTCCAATGATGTAGAGGTGTCTTAATTATGACTATGTGCAGAGAAGCTGGTGTCCTTCTTCGCCCCCCTGTCTGATCCTGGATGACTCTATCCCTGGTGCCTCGTTCCACAGCTTCCGGCTCAGCATGATTCCGCACATTTAGCCTTTCCCTCTGTCTCGGAGAACTGTCTTAAGGTGCCTTTTTGCTCTTAGACACTCCAGATGAAGTTAGAGATTATTAATGGTCCTCGTGCTTGGCAGCAGACATGCTCTCTCCCCTCTTCTCCTCTCTCCTCGCCTTTAATGGCATTTTCTTCCTATGAACCTTCTCAAACGTGCCTTAATCAAATTGTCTTTATATTAAATTTTTCGAGACCTACATATGTATACACAGCTCGGCTTCGAGGATCACTCCATCTTGCACTCAACTCAGTGGGTTATTATTTCCCTGTGAAGAGAGAGAGAAAGAGAGAGAGAAAGAGAGAGAGAAAGAGAGAGAAAGAGAGAGAGAGAGAGATGATGTATAGGAAGGAAAGACCCTCTCGTAAATCAGGGTGCTTTCTTATATTGCTCTTGTAAAAGACAGTAGATTTCCATTTAATACTTAATATTGCTTTCCTCAGAGCCGTAAACGCGTAGTTGAAAAGCAGCTAACAATCAGGCTCAGCTTGGGGCTCTCTGAAGGATTTACAGCAGCGACTTCATAACTGTGTAGAAGATACTGGACTGGACAAATTGGCAAACTTTGCAACATATTTTTGCTCTCAGTACTTATATGTAGCAGTCACTTGTGGTGTTAATGTGCTCTTATTTAAACCTAATTAAACCTTATTTGATACCTTTATTTCCTTGAGAGAGGGGGAGTAGAATGCTTAGTCCTACTAGCCTGTTTATTCCAGCTGCTCCTGGTTATATTTAATTCATTGGTAATTAAACAATGTTGTGTTTCTTACTATAGAGCATCTACTTTATTTAGAAAATAGCAACACTACCACCATGCTAATAGTATATTAGTTAAACTAACTTTGCTACTTGTAGTGGCTATATTGTCCAACAATGAATAGATCTGTCTGTCTATCCATCCATTTATCCATTTATCCGTCCGGCCATCCATTCATCCCTCCATCTACACTATATTGCAAAACGTATTGGGACAGCCCTCCAAATGATTGAATTCAGTTGTATTAATCACTTGTATGGCCACAAGTGTATAAAATCAAGCATCTAGGCATGCAGACTGCTTCTACAAACATTTGTGAAAGAATGGATCGCTCTCAGGAGCGCCGTGAATTCAAGTGTGGCACAAAGATAGGATGCCACCTGTGCAATAAGTCCATTTGTGAAATTTCCGTACTACAAAATATTACACGGTCAACTGTCAGTGGTATTATAACAAAGTGGAAGCGACTGGGAATGACAGCAACTCAGCCACGAAGTGGTAGGCCACATAAAATCACAGAGTGGAAACAGCACATGCTGAGGCGCAGAAGTCACCAACTGTCTGCAGAGTCAGTAGCTACAGACCTCCAAACTTCGTGTGGCCTTTAGATTAGCTCAAAAACAAGATTAGCGCAGAGAGCTTAATTGAATGGATTTCCATGGCCGAGCAGCTGCATCCAAGCCTTACATCACTACATGCAATGCAAAGCGCTGGATGCAGCGGTGTGAAGCACTAGAGCAGTGGAGATGTCTTCTCTGGAGCGACAACACTTATCTTTCTGGCAATCTGATGGTAAGTCTGGGTCTGGCAGTTGCCAGGAGAACGGTACTTGCCTGACTGCATTGTGCCAGGTGTAAAGTTTGTTGAGGGGGGGATTATGATGTGGGTATCCGTCCATATATCTACCAATCCATCTATTTATCCATCTACCTATCCATCTACCTATGCATCTACCTATCCATCTACCTATCCATCTATCTATCCATCTACCTATCCATCTACCTATCCATCTATCTATCCATCTACCTATCCATCTATCTATCCATCTATCTATCCATCTACCTATCCATCTATCTATCCATCTACCTATCCATCTACCTATCCATCTATCTATCCACCTACCTATCCATCTATCTATCCATCTATCTATCCATCCGTCTGTCCCTCTGTCCGTCCGTCCGTCCATCCATCCATCTATCTATTGATCTGCCTGTCTGTTGGTCTGTCTGTCTGTCTGTCTGTCTGTCTGTCTATCTATCTATCTATCCATCTATCTATCCATCAACCCACCCAACTACATTTTGTCAATCTCTGTACATTTGTAACATCAAACTTGGTCTCTGCAGTTAATCAGGTGACCCCAGGAATGCCCACATTTGCAAAATTGGAGGTTTTTTTTAGAGAACTTTTATTGTCTGCTCTAGTACTGAGTCAACACTTGGAGGAAGCTTCCAACTGCTTCGTTAGCATGGGGACTGTTAGCCAGCAGCGCTGCTGACTGGAGCTGGGGGGAGGTGGTTGTCCTCCTTCATGGAAAGACCTCCTCTTCCTCCTTCATGCCAGCTCGGAGCACAGGGGGCTTCAAACTAGGTTGCCAGAAGTGACCTCAAATGCTTCATTATGGCATGACAGCTCTCGGTCAGAAACATTTGCAAGAAAAGCAGCAGATGTGCAGAGGCGTATGTGTTTGTGTGTGTGTGTGTGTGTGTGTGTGTGTGTGAGTGTCCCAGGGAGGGTGAACTGTGCTGAGTAGGCATGATATGAAGGACTGGAGCAGAGTTACCCTCATTATTACAATGCCTGTTCTCCTTTTGTATGGGGAGGGAGAACGATAGAGAGAAAGGGAGAGAGAGAAATAGAAAGAGAGAAAGAGACAGAGAGAAATAGAAAGAGAGAAAGAGAGAGAAGTGTAAGTGGAGAAAAAAACAATTGTATCACTGATATGACTTATTTAAAGTAACCTGACACATCAGTGTGTCCTTTAGAGGAATAAAGATATTTTTAGGTCACGTCTTCTGTTTTCTTCTTAAAATATAAAGCAGTGAGAATCACAGAGACAGACTTTCTGTTTTCTGGGGGGATGTGTAAAGATAAGTGTTCATCTGAAAGTGAAGACAAACTGTCTGCAAAGAGACATCAAGACAGAATTTGTCAGCAGAGTGTGCCGCACAGTCTGCAGCAAAAAATTAGAGCGATCTGATTTTTATTGAAGTGGGTTCTGCAGTCCACCAGCCCCTCTCTCAGTTAAACACCCAACAGCAAGCACCTGTTTCAAAAGCCCATTTTTAATCCTGTGCGTCGTGAGTTGCCTTTTCAGCGACAGTGGCCGAATCAATACGCAGTGTTGCACAATCATGGTTGATCCTCTGCATGTAGAATGTTAGTTTCTATTTGTTTGTGATCAGGGCTTCTGTTCTTTTATGGAACTGCAGGCCAGAAACAGCGTCCAGCACACGCAGGGTGACCCTTTGGATCCCTTCAGCTGACAGCAGGGGTTAGGGATGGTGGGGTTGGAGGACGTGGCAGGAGCTCGGTGTGGAGACGAGCCGGGCAGGGGTGGGTCTAACAGATGGCACATTAGAAGATGTCTCTCTTCGACTCTACTGACTTGGCAGGGCGTCAGTGCAAGAAAGGTGTGGAGGCGCCTGAGTGTTTACGCTATCGCGCCGCTGCTCGTGGTGTGTGAATCATCTTTTTACAACCAAACGCCGAGGACCCGAAGCGGCAAGGTGCTGCGAGCTGCTGCCTTACATGCAGCTGTTATAGTGAAGGCTTTTGTTGACATTATGAATACAGAACACAGCTGGAAAGTTATGACAACTTCACACACCTTCCAGTTTAGGTACCCACTCAGGCTTCCCTCTGTTTTTGGCCTCTGTTGAACTCCATTGTTTCTATTCACTGTGTTACTCAGTGTCAAGCCAAGTCAAGTAAAGTTTATTTATGTAGCCCATTATCATACATGAAGGTCATTCAGTGTGGTCAAAAAATAAAAGAATAAAAGGAATAAAGGAATACCCCTGAAAATCAATAAAAGAATATAAAAAATGCAACAGAAGTGCAGATATTTTAAAAATATTTTAAAAATTAAAAAACCTTGGTGGTTTGGTGTACGCACAGTTCATACACACAGTGTTTTGCCTTAAACAACATGCACCCCATTTATATAAATACCGTTTATTTATTGCATAATCTGTGTCCAGTTGCTATTGTTTGTACAATTATTTATTGCTGTCTGCCTTTATTCTGCATTTTTGCACACCTAAAAACTCCACTGCTAGAATTCAGTATCAGTCATAATATTTTATTCATTCAAACACCAACTGCACTAAATGTTGTCTTGTCCTGTTGTCTTGTTGTATGTGTTTTTCTTGCCCTGTTCTAGTTGTTTTTGCACTCTGTGTATTTTGACCTGTCTCCACATATTGTTTCTGTTTTCGTTTTTGTGTTGCTCCATGATCCTGGAGGAACATTGTTTCACTGTGTACTGTGTATATGGCTAAAATAACAATGAACCTACTTGGATTGACTCGACTTGACTTGAGAAAATGCTGTCTGCTAATTTTTTGGGCACACTGTAATTACATTTACAATTACATTGTTATGCAGGCCTATGCTAATTATACATCTTCCTCGTATCTATAAAACATGGATAAACGCAGTTCCCATATGCTCTGATTCTCTGATTGGTGTTAAGTGCTCTGAACTCTGCCCCTCAAAGACTATCCTGTACACTGTATATTTATTTGTTCAAATATTTTATGGTTACTTACAGGTTTCAGGTTTTCTCACTTACTTTATTACTAAAGGGAAGGTTAAGGATTACCGTATCTTGTCTGCTGGGGTTGACATGAGGATTAAAAGCTGAAAATCATTTTTTTTCAAGTTTGTTCTATTTCATTTTTCACAGTAGCCATAAAATGCAATTTCCACCTGCTTTGGAGGTCCCCAAGTTGAGCCATGCATTTTTTGTTTATTTCTTGATGGAACTCTGTATGCCTTATAATGTGTGTGATTTACAAAACTTTTAGTGGCTGGGGAGCAAGCAAGTCAGCGTTAATGAAGGTCTTTTTATTGTGTTTAAATTATCTTTTCATTTAAATGCTGCAGCACAGCTGTCATTGCAGGGAGGTGTGAATTTTTTCTTCGCTTTTCACCATTCATAGCTCTGTAGCTGCTCAACACAGCGTTCTTCGCACAGACATAGTCCTAGTTAATCAGATAATAGAGTTACAGGGATTTTTAGAAAATTATGATTAAATTAGTTAAGTCGATTTCCATTACACTGGCAGAATGGCCACTTGGGGGCTTACAGACAGGCTACGACTGTTCTTATTCTTTTGAAAATATATGAAAATAAGTACATATCCTCTATGTTTCTGTTTACTTGGTTTAACATATAGAAAAAACACAAGATCACATTTTCTGCCATAGATGCCATTTTCTGATTTTTTTCCACAATATGTTAAATTCAGCAAATAACGAGTAGCTGTGTATTAAAATGTGCAGAAGTGTCTATATTTTCACCAAGAAAATCAACAAAATGTAATTTGACCATGGGCGCCCCAAACTTTGTATATGAATGTATGTGCCTGTGATTTTGTTTTAGTTCAGAGTAGTTTACAGTTAAATTCTCTCGAACTGACAAAGAAAATATGCTCATCAGCAAACTTTAGATGGGTAATGTAGAACTGACAGGCCTGTTGGGGTTGCAGTAACGTCTCTTACAGGTGAGCTATAAGTCACAGCTGAATAAGTGGAGGTATCAAGTTCTCTTGCATCTGTGTCCAGTGGCAAGTGGCTGTTTAAAATCCACTCAGAGTCATTATCCAGTCAATAGTCATTCATCACCCTCTCTTTTTTTTAATCTATGGAGCCAGTGATCGATATTCCTCCACTTATTCTGCTCTAATCAATTCCCCTGATGTGGGCCATCTGAAAGACAGGTGGGGAAATGGCCGTGAGTTAAATTAATTGAATGGTGGTGGGCATTTCCAGCTGCACTGACAAATGTTGCTACAAATGGCAACATGAATTTTGACGTCAGCTTTTACTTACTGAAGAGCGCTTGCACACAGGGTTCAGTCGGATTAGAATAAGGTCGAAATTCTGAGTGGAAGGACGTTGGCTTGGTGGTGGCTAGTTGGTTTGTTAATCCATTAGAGGAGCAGCGGGTCCTGCAAGCTCCATCATTTTGGCTACTGTTACTCCTGTGACCTTAAATAAAGGCTTTTCTTCTGAATCCTCACCTTTCAGTGACAGCACTGCTGTTGTAGTTTGAAGAGGAGACAAGCTTGAAGTCTGAAGTGTCAGTGTGAGTGTGAACACACCAATGAGACTGTGTGTGTGTTTGTGTGTGTATGTGTGTGTTAGTGTGTGAATGTTTCCTTTGACACTTGTCTATGTTTCTTTCAGTATGTGTGTGTGTGTGTGTGTGTGTGTGTGTGTGTGTGTGTGATTGTTGTGGAAATGTGGATGAAACAGAACAGGCACATTTCCAGTCACCATTCTCACACACACACACACACACACACACACACACACACACAGAAACACACAAGCACACACAGGATTAAAGAACCAACATCAAAACAAACATCCATTACTTTTTTGCACCTTTCCCTTGTTTCATATAAATACAACACTGACAAGGATATTAAATGCACCGTAAAAATAGAAGTACTACAAAGAGTGCAGGATCAAAGATCACCACGTGGAGCACAAGCCGCCAGACTTAGCAAACCTAAACTTCACTCGGCTCAGGTTCTGGAGTTCTCAGCCCATGGGAATTCTTTCGAAGATTTTTTGGAATAAATCTAGAATGCCAGGCTTGCTTTACTGTAAATCTGAAGCACATCTGAGGATGAAAATTTAGGCCACATAGACAGTACAGCTACAAGATGAATACCCTGCTTTCTGTGCTCAACACATTCATTTATTGATCCTCTGCTGATTGTAACTGTTGACTGAAGGAGAGAACTGCGGTAGTAAATGCACTTTAGATGTGTAGCTTGGAAATCATTCCCCTTCACCAGTAAACTGTGTATGGAAAGCACACGCATGTGCTCTGTTTGAACAGAATAACTCATTCAGCATGCGCCTTAAATCAATTAGCCTATATTGCACTGTATTGAAAAACATGTGAATTGTGGGCGTGTGAAATTTAGGCAACCATTCCTAATGTCTTCGCTGTCCGTAAAAAAAAAAAAAAAAAAAGATCTGCAAAATGTGTAGTTCCATCGCAAGTGCAGTAACTATGATATGCAAACGACCCTGCGAGTTATTGCAAGGTTTATACTAAATTTGCATACATTTAGCAATGAGATGCGCTGCTGTTTCTGTTTATCTTTATCAGTTGGCTCTGCAGTCTAACGCTTAGAGCTTAGAAGTCTCATTTAGTGCCATATTTAATCTGAATTTGGCTATTTTTCTTTTTTAAACATTTTTTACCATTTTAATATTATTCACTTTTCTTGCTTCAGTATTTCAGAGAAAGGGGATAAGTTGTGAAATCAGCGGAGGGGGTTGGCCTTTAGTTCACCTCATCTGAATATCATATCCAAACACCGTGTACTTTGAGTAAATGCCTTTTTGTGTAAAGTTGAAATGCATTATTTGAAACAATATTATATATGGCCACAAACTCACTGTTGTCACTGTTCTTTTGGGGTCTATGGGGTTAAAGAACTATCCAAATATAAAGTATAGAAATGAATACCAATATCATGTAACAATACTCTAAATATTCTAAGTATTTGAGCCAGCCCTACCAAAACTTAAAAGGAAAAGGGAAATGTTTATTACCTCTAATATAAGTTAATGTGAGGTAATATTTTTTCCAAGTAATTTAGAATCACTTCAACTGGTTCATTTGTCACAAAAGTTTCACACAATGTAAAGGACAGTTGCTTTGTTCAAATGATGGTGATTCATTGCATATATTTCACCTTATTAAAGTTATTTTGTTATTTTGATTCATTTAGTTTTTTTGTTATTCTGTCTCCCCTTAGGTGCATGGCCTGGAAAAACAAGTTAGCAAATCTCTGGATTATTTGGAGCTAGGCGCAACAAGACCCATGATGAAGACCCTCCCGTATGGTGTAGCCAATGGAGGGGGGCTGGAGGCACCAGGAGGAGTTAAGCCAGACATGCAGAAGCCCAGGATATACCCCCCTATGGACCAGATTCCGGCAAAGCCCAAACCGCCCTCCTACAGCTTCCACTACCCTTATGACTGGGCTAAGAACCAATCGCAGTACCTGGACCAGACGGGCTATCGCTCCAAGCGCAAACCTCCGCTCAAAACAGCCATGAAGACCAAGAAGATCTTCGGCTGGGGAGACTTCTACTTTAACGTCAAGACCCTGAAGTTCAGCCTGCTGGTGACAGGAAAGATCGTGGACCACGTCAACGGCACATTCACCGTCTACTTCCGCCACAACTCCTCCAGCCTCGGAAACGTCTCCGTCAGCATCGTGCCGCCCTCCAAGGTGGTGGAGTTTGAGGTCCTTCAGCAGCAGCAGAGCTCTCTCCATCAACCGGAAATCCACTTTCACCAGCCTCATCAGTCCACCATTGACCCCAAGGACATCAAAACCTTTAACTGTCGTGTGGAGTATGAGAAGACCAACCGCTCCAAGAAGCCCAAACCCTGCCTGTATGACCCGTCTCAGACGTGCTTCACTGAACACACCCAGTCCCACGCTGCCTGGCTCTGTTCCAAGCCCTTCAAAGTCATCTGCATCTTTATCTCCTTCTTCAGCATCGACTACAAGCTGGTGCAGAAAGTCTGTCCAGACTACAATTTTCAGAGCGAACAACCTTACTTTGGATAAGTAGTAGCAAACTGACGGAAGGAGGGGGTTGATCGACCAGTGGGATGTTGTCGTGTGTCGTCTGTCTCTTCCGCATTCTTTAGATTTCGTTGGAGAATGTGGAACAAGAAGCGGTCAGTGCGATGGACGCTCAACCAAGAAGCTTGGAAGACGTTTTTGTTTGTTTCCTTTGTATATACTGTAGACAAAACCAAATCAGTTAAGCTATTAATATTTATTTGTTTTTTTGGTTGACTTTTGTCTGTTTGACTGTTAGAAATAATTTTGGAAGAATGAAAGGGAACGTGGGATTTTTGTATCGTTCCTTTGTATGACCCTGTACACTCTAAAGTGTCTTGGTATGAGGGTCATATTATACCGTATTTGAAACTGATTGTACCAGCGTCGGCAACCAGGACTGCACCCTGTGCTAGCAGATTGTTGTGGTTCATACTTTAATACGTCACATTTATATGTGTGGTTTAGGAAGAGCCTGCCGCATACAAGCTCATCTCATTATCATACTAGGCACCGTTTTAGTTTTGCTACCACGTCAGTTCTTGCTAATGAAATGTCTCATGGCTGCATAGTTCTTCTTCCCACCCATGAACAGGTACAAATGTGATGAGAGACAAATAGAAACTATTACAGTCTGCTGGGACGTAACATAGCTCATCTTCACAGGTATATTCAGAGTGTGCATCTCAGTCATCTTACCCTTAGGCAACTTGTAATCCTTGTTTAGGGATGTTTTCTATTGTCATGAGAAATGTTCACCTAATGCTTCATATTGTCGCTGTAGGGACAACATCTTGTAGTACATTTTTGTTGTTTTGTTACTATTCTTCTACATTATATACAACATTTGTTAATCAGTTGTTATATTAACTTAAGCCCGTTTTCCTCCTCCTGTAAAGTCACTTTATTTGGTGATATGAGGTTTTGTTCTGACGGTGACAACATGCACAAAAGACAGCTTCCATATACAACACCTTAAAGGCCGCTGCACAATGGACTCAACACGCATTCCAGCTACGTGCAGCTATACCGCGTACAATGCATCACAACGAGAGCTCTAATAAAGTTCACATTCATTTTAACACTCTATTTGTATAAATTTAGTGGAAAAAAACTTTTAACAGTTAATGAATAAACTACCTCTTCACAAACTGCCTGTTTTGGAGCTGAAAGATATGAGGTGCAACTAGGCAGTGACCTCAGCTGTCATAACATTTGACTTTACTGTCTTTCTCTGTGCAAATTTCAAGCCACATGTCATCTGCTTTGGGTTTTGTGGTCTAACTTTAGCTTTCATTTAACACAGTAGTGGTGAATTTGCATGGTAAAATTGACAAGTGTTGGAACTGAAGTTGGCGAGCGCTGTCGTGCACCGACTCCAGTTTGTGCACCTTCATAAAAAAACAGTGGTGCAATTATGTTTTGTTTTGTTTTTTTGCCATGGCGTAATGCATCCAGTGTGCAGTGGCCTTAACTCCACCTTCAAAAATAGAAGCTGTTACCCAGTGTTATTCCATTTTAGAAAGTTTAAGGCATTGTTTAGGGGGGAGGGGTTCACAAGATGGAAAAAAATGTGAAGTGCACTGCAAGGACATACTTTCTTGGGGGTTTAGATTATGTTTTTTGGGGGTTTTTTTTGGAACACTGCTTTTGACTGCGCATTTCCCAGTTGCTAAGAAACAACAGCACTGTAAGTCGTAGTACCCTTAGACACATACAGACCATAAGTTTACTTACCACTATTAACTTTTAATAGTGGTGCTGCTAGAAAAATCAAGCTAAACAAAAAATAAATGCTTTTTGTTTATATCACACTTTCGATCAGTGAAGGCCCACCTCACCTTTTGGTGGGTCTGCAGAGAAAAAAAGCTCATCTCTGTTTTGAGTTGAATTTTTTCAGCCTAGGTCATCTGGAGAGCTTAAACAGCCACACAGGGTGCATAAAAAATGAGGTGCTCAGCAAGCAAAACACGTCACTCCCATTGCAAACAACTGGAAATAAGCGTGTTGCTCTTTAAAAAAACACAGCCAGTGTGTACCCCCACCCCCCAGAAGACTTTTATGAGTCATTCCCTCCTCCCAGCTGACGAGAACTGCAGGCGAAGTGTGTTACAACTCCTTAGTTCCCTCTAAACAGTAGAGCATGCTCTTGGATTACAGTCCCAGGTTTAAAACATTGTTACCTTAGATGTATCAGAAGCTTGCATCTAAGTGAAAAAGTGGCATTAGGAAGAATCAGGGGTAATTAAAGCTGCTAATCTACATATTTGGAAATGTATATGCATTGATACCCATAACTAACCAATAAAATGTGATGTATGTTAGAAAGAAAACACCTTTACCATGAATTACCTGTATGTATTTTCTAATGAAGGAACCTGTTAAATTCAACCTGATTATTAAAGTAAATATTGCCTATGTACTCTGGCCTAAGCTTGAAAGATGCAAAAAAAAAATCTATATATATAGACATCGATGAGTTGCTGACACAGGAAGTGAGATATCGTCACATCTCATCTTAATCTTATTTATTTGATTCTCTATTGTTTGCTCAGTAAAGCACCAAAAATTCATTACTGGACAACCGATCAGTCTGTGAAATTAAGAGGCTACTGGAGCAAAACAGAAATCGCAGGTCTGTGAATAAAGTATTGCTTGAAAATGTGTATATTTGAAATTGGAAAAATTATTGTGTGTAAATAATGTATCTCAAATAAATGATTAAATCTAGTCTGAGTGGTGTCGAGTCATTTGCGGATGTTTATAGTGAAGTTTAGGCTCTATGGGAAAGCGTTCACAGTAATGGCTGACTATGTAAAAGTTGATCTGTTTCTCTTTAGAAGGACTTTTATTCTTTATAAAGGGCCTCACTGAACAACCCAACCTCTCATTTCCACCTTTGTCATTTACCTTAGCCTTTGGACCACAAGCACAAGCAATTTTGCAGTTCCTGATGTAAAACCAATAATAATTAAGAACTCAAACCCTTTAACCACTGCAAGACATCTTCCTCTTTGTCTCAGACATTTTTAGTATTTTCTGAAGTCATTCTTTAACATACGGAAATGATCTGTTTACATTTTAAATGTTTTCTTCCTTTGGATCATCACTTTTGATCTATTGTGAATATGAATTTAATTAGGATGTCATGTTTAAATAATCTGCATTCTGGACATGCTTGCATTTATTTATTTATATATACACATTTATTTTTTAACAGCATCCCAGGTGGTGAACCTGCATAGGGCTTAAATATTACAACAGTTTTATAAATGTATACTATTCACACTTCTACTCTCTGTGACTACATCATGTATTACTGAAAACACAAGTCATGGATTCGTTTTGCATGAAATGTTTGGAGGTCATGAAAACCCCCAGAAAAACACCACATCACTCACAAGTTAGCGGCAGCAAACAGAGTCGGGAGCAATGTTATGAAGCATCTCTTGTTTATAAATAATATGGGCAATTCTGGGTCTCAAAACTTCTCCCTAAGTTTGGCTACAACATCGAATCCATGGTGAACCCTGACTACTACAGCTACTAGTGCTGCTAATGATCTTATCTCATGAAAATGAAATAAAAATTAAGGATGCAGTTTCAGTTCTTAGAAATCATCAGGATGGCCTGGAAGGATCTGAGCGTCCCCCTCTGCATGTAATGTAAGTATATACCGATATCAATGAACGGTTAGTGTTCCTTACTCTAAGGAATTAAGAGTGTTTTGACCATACCAGTGTTTTACTGTTCTGTTAATGTTATAGACATTGCCTGAGACATTGCTTGAAGATAGTTTAGAGAAAAGGTTTTGGCCTAAAATGAAACAATAACTCACAAGAGGCTGTAGATTTTATCACAGGTGCAGGTGTTATTGGACACAACTGGAAGTGGAGTGAAATCCCGTTCACTCATGATAAACTGATTGTGACACGAAGTGGCTTATTGCGTTCATGAAATATTGGACAATATAAAACATGACAGAAGTGCTGTAAGCCAATTATGTAAGGTGTTATTAATAATATTGGTGATAAACAACCACCAAGAAGTGTATTTGATTTATAGTATGTTATTGTTGCCAAGATGACAAAAATGTCCAGGTACTCATCACTTTATTTTACAGTCATTTCATGAACTTTTTATCTTCTTTTCCTAAAATAATGATCATAATAATATAGCAGAGTTTAATATAGTTATGTCTCAAAGGCTCCTATAATTCCCTACATAGTGCATTAGGAATTCAGCAACTGACTCCTGAACCTGAATACTGCATAACATATTTTACAAAGCCATTTGAGATTCAGCCACATGTGCACAATTTCATACTGGAGGAACTGTACACTGTTTGAGTGTAGAATTTCATAACTTACATAGCACACTATAAAAGGAGTAGGGAGCCATTTGGGATTCAGCTGGGGTTTAGTGTTA
Organism: Hydrocynus forskahlii; assembly: GCA_037974365.1. NCBI lineage: Eukaryota > Metazoa > Chordata > Actinopteri > Characiformes > Alestidae > Hydrocynus > Hydrocynus forskahlii. Next base: position 22,976,592 of record JBBPCX010000114.1, on the reverse strand, counting down.
CTTATGGGAAATCTAACTAAAACATGAACTTTAGAATCATGTAAGAAATTCAAGTTATTCATATATATAAAAACAAAGTGGTCCCTTTAT
>JBBPCX010000114.1:22946298-22966779 GCA_037974365.1 Hydrocynus forskahlii | reverse complement strand
GTGCGTCTTCAGCCCTATGGAATGCAACTATCCGTATATTCATGACTGGATTTGACAGATACAGCCAGCTGCTGGAAGGCTCAGTTTGTGCTCACAGCTTGTCTTAACTCTGGAGTTGTTCATATCATACACTTTTTACACTTCCTTCCACATCACTCGTCTTCCTTCTGTATTGCAATGTTCTCTGTGTCCCCAGTGGAGGAGCAGACAGCAAAGGACAGGTCCCGTCAGAGACTAATGACCCATGTGATATGTGTGTGTGCCTGTATGTGTGTGTGGTTATGATTTGGCTCCTGAGAGACAGCTGGGCGCTCCCTGTCCCACGGCTGGCGTGGAGGGCGCTGGCGCTGACAGAAGGCCAGAGGAGCTGTGCCACTCTACTGCCCATTACCGCAGCAACATCGCTTCCTCAGGCACCCCTCGTCCTGACCCTGCATTCTTACTCCAGAGGGACAGGAGAGCAGATTGGGCATATGTGCATGTGTGATTGTTCAGTTAGGAGGAAACTGAATCAGAAAAGTAGCATCCGTCTGTATACTGATCACCCATAACATTAAAATCACTGACAGGTGAGGTGAATTGCATTATCTTATTGCAGTGGCTTTGTCAAGGAGTTGGACATACTAGACAGCAAGTGAACACCAATTTTGTGAAGTTCACGAATCGGGAACATGGTCAACTATAAGGATCTGAGTGACTTTGACAAGAGCCAAACTGTGATGACTGGATAACTGGGTCAGAGCATCTCTAACACAGCAGGTCTTGTGAGATGTTCCCAGTATACGGTGGTCAGTGCCGCCCCAAGTGCTCCAAGGAAGGACAGCCAATAAACCAGCAACAGGGTCATGGGTCCCTAGGGCTCAATGATGCACATGGGGAGTGAAGGCTAGTCCATCTGGTCCTATCCCACAGAAGAGCTACTGTAGTACAAACTGCTGAAAACATTTGTCTATAATACACTGTGTGTTCTGACACCTTTCTACCACAGCTTGCTGCTGATGGGGCTACTTGCGATAGGCTTGTGAGCATCAGAACTGAACCATGGAGCAATAGAAGGTGTCTACCTGTATTTAATCAAAATATGAGCTTTGTGATTATGAAAAACATTCCATGATCTAATTAGTTCACCTACATGATACAAGATTAACGTGTCCTGGTACATTTTATTTGCTCTCAGTTCTAAGTTGTTTAATATTGAGTGTCTACTAACATTAGGGATGTTATAAATAATGAAATCGCAATTTGAAGTTTTTGATGATGGATCAGAGTGCGGATCCTCATGCATTTAAAGTGGAGGCAAAATCATGAATCAAAAATCATAAATAATAGCCTGTAATCATCCATCATCTGAATTGCTTATATTTAACCAGGGTCACAAGGCCTGTCAAGCAGTCTTGGGGTGAAAGCTGGAGAAACACCCTGGACAGTTGGTAGTCCATCACAGGGCAGACCCGAACACTTAAGTATGTATGCACTCACACCTAGGGGATGGGAGGAAAGCCGAGTAACCAGAGGAAAGCCATGCAGACAAGGGAAGATCATGCAAACTCCACATAGAAGGGACCCTTGGCCTCCATGGCCAAAAATCCAACCTAGGACCGTCTGTGCCACTGTGTCACCCAGTATAGCCAATAATGATCCATTGAAATATCCCTTCATTGGCTGTGATATTGACATTAAAATCTGATATGGAAATGGTTATACAAGATGCTTAAGCTCCTTCACAGTGTAGTTTAATACATGTGTGTCATCTCTCAGTCACTAAAGAGTTTTCTCTAATAGCTGTAACCTGTGGCATATTCTTAACCTTCTTCAAACTCAGCCGTTTGCCCTTGTGCCTGAGCTGAAGTAATGAACGTCTTATTCATTTTGTCACATGCCCTGAGAACTATTATAACGCTCATTAGTGTTATTTATTTACTCATAAGAGTTACAGTATTTACCCATTATATCACCGAGACACTGTAGGCACCCACCTCACCCTGCAGCATTATGGCTTCTGATGAAGTGGCCGAGTCTGTTCCACCCATTGGTGCTCTCATGCTAGGCTAAGCCCGTTTCTCATACATCGTCTTCTAATGCTCCCACATCATTGAGCTAATTGTTTTTTAATAACGTTTTTTAAATGAAGTAGTCCATCACACTCCTAGCCTCCTGTGGAGCAAGGAGCATCGGTGGCTTGGAAAAAGGGTCGAGCAGGGGGTCCATTATCTTTATTACTGTTATTTATGAAGTGCTTGGCTTGGTGCATTTATTAAGTACAAACATCGTCTAGGCAATTTTATCACAAAACACAAATTTTCAAGAAAATACAGTAGTCGTTAGTAAGCTCTTTTTGTCCATAGGTGGAGCCTAGCTCCTGAAAGAGGAACAAATGGAGACAAAACAGCTGAGAAATGTCAGAGAAGCAATTGGTTGTTGGTGTAAAATTGTACAGGAGAGCACATCAAGAAATGAAAGGGAAAAAAGCGTGATGGAGAGGATGACCTGAAAATGAGGCCTGAACTGACAGACGAATGAAAATAACAGAACATAGCAGATGAAGCCGAGCGTTTGGGGAGAGAGAGAGAACTGATAAAGGCCTCATGCAAAGTGAAATGCGTGTAAGTGTGTGATTAGATAAGAGTTGTGCTGAATTTTTGCCCTGCTTAGTGGAGTCCTGCAATAAAGTGTCTGATCAGTACTGCTGACTCTGGCATAATTAACCCTCCACACTGATTATTATATCTCCCAGCCCCCCCCACCCCCCATCTGTGGATGAGGCTGTTCCACCACCGGTCTCAACCGTTTTAGTGTTGGCTCTGCACCTCGATGAGCTCACACAAGATTCATTTCAAATGATCTTAAATGTATCGAAATGTATGTAAACTTGGTTCCAGATTTAAAAGACTCAAAGTCTAAAATGAGTAGGACTAGACCAACTCATTAATTTGCAGTAACATGATGCATCTAACAGTTGCAATAAGAGAGGTTTTTAAGATTTTTTTTTTTTAAGTAAAACACAAACAGCTGTTCAGAGCTCAGTCTAGAACAGTTACTACATTTTCTTGTGTTTATTAGTCTCCTCAAAAATAATCACTCTGAGCACTACTTCAAGGACCTAGCCCATATGCTCCTTTACTCATCTCTTCCTGCTGTGCTGCCACATTTAAAATGATTTCGGAAAGTGTCTCCAGTCCACCACAAAGAAATTTTATGTTGTTTCACCTTTCACTCTTTAAAAATACAAACATGTAACCGTTTTGACATTAATGCGCTAGACGTTATTGTAGTCGTTGAAGGAATTAATAAAATAAATAAATAAATAAATATTAGACCTCAGAACCTCAACTACAACACTACATATTCTTTTCTATATTAATTGGACATCTCAAAACTTGTCCAGATCGGCCAGAATCCTACATTTTTAAGCAGGGTTGAAAGTAATTGTTTATTGACGAGTGATTATTTGTTTTGCGATGCATTCATTCCGTCAGAAAATACAAATAAGAGCAAAGTACATGGAGGTTATTTGACAATACAAAAAGTAATGTATTCTCAGTACAACATTTGTCTTTTGTGATTTATAATAAGGAAACTTTGTCTACTATTGAACAATAACACGTCCTCAGTGAGTCTGTTCGTACATTCATCTTATAGCTCTTTACAAGCTGTTTTGAATTATAGGATTTTGACTTACTTCAAACAACATGTTAAATGTGCTACAGTGGAAGAAAATAATTTGTTCTGTGAGCAGCAGTGATTATGCAGATGTTGTATTCCTTTACCTAGAGTGTCTCAAAGTCACAAATGGCATGAGGAGCGAACCTTTCCTCCTGAAGGTGTTTTCAGATGGCAGAGTGAATAAACTACAGGAGCAACCGTGACAGCTTGACCCTGATTGGTCAGCCTGTTCATAAACATATTCTGCGGCCCAGAAAGTCCCTCTGGCTCAATTTAAAATTTTCCACAGCATCGCGGTCTGTCAGTTTCAACCTTGATATAAAAAAAGGTATTAAATTCACTTGACTTAAAGTGACCTCACAATTCAAACCCAGGCAAACGTACTGATTGGCGTCATGTGGCGACCCAGCACATGCACGTCCCTGACCCAGACCGAGTCAATCCTGGACTTTGGGCCACCCTACCCAGCAGTGTTTCAGGTATTCATTACCTTCAGCACACTTGATCCAGCTCATGAAGAGCTTGATAATTAGCTGGTGAGCTAGTTATCAGTTGGGCTGGGAGTAAGAATCACTGGTTTAAGAAACACTATTCTGTGGCATCGGACAGAAAAAAGAACCCTCTTTGGAACTTGAGTGTCTGAGCTAAATGGAATAGTAGCTTCTTGTGTTTTCCTGTTCTAGCTGTCGCCTGAATTGTCTTGGAATGGTATAGGCTATTCCCACCCTGACAGGTTAAGTAGTCCTTGTCTTCACAGATGCAGCATAGCATCTTAATTTGCATTATTCTGCTTCTACCTTGGAAAAAATCTGCATCGTGTTTACCTTGGAGCTCTTGGCTATGATGCTGATGATTCTTTCTGTACTCTTCACTGTGAGCTCTGCTTGAAAGTGGGCTGCCTCTTCTTGGCTCTAAGATGAAAGCAGTGGTTTAATATTCTTTTACATGACCCTACAGTTAGCTCAAATTTATTTGACATGCCCAGCCTGCTGAAAGTAATGTTTCATCAGACTATGTTGAATGTCTGTTGCATATTATAATTTTTCTACTTTTTTTTTTTAATAAATTAAAGTTTTGTTTTAAGCTTTCGTCTCAGTTGGGTTTCTCTGCATTAATAATTGAATTGATTTTCGGGTGTTGGTTTCAAACAATATGGCAAAAAAAAAAACAAATACGAAAGGTTTGAATTATTTTCATGAATAAACATTAAAATAAGTTACTTTGAAAATATATAGACTCATAAGCTTTCTCACCTGCAGCCTGTCATTTGAATTGTAGAAATTCAGATTTCTCTTTTCTGTCTCTGTGTGTGGCCTCAGCCCCTGTGCCAGCGTGGTCCTGCAGCCATAAGCGCAGGCCTGAGGGGCCAGCACTCTGCAGCCGCTCGGCCAGCTGAGCATGACCGGCCCTGGACTGGGCAGGAGAGCCTGGCCCAAGATGACCCTGAGATGTGGGACCTGTTGCAGAAAGAGAAGGATAGACAGTGTCGAGGACTGGAACTCATCGCTTCAGAGGTGAACACAAAACACACACAGTCTTCATAACTTCACTACTGACCTTCAGTTCTCAAAGTCTGGGTTAGTTTTTAGATTGAGCTATTCCCATAATGGGAATCTAATTGTTTTGCATAATGAAGTGTGTATTGCAGTGACACTCGAGCTCACTGGAAAATATAGATCTGGAAAATCTTGATTGAATTACTACATTGTGTAGCCAGTTTTTAGGTCCCTCCACTGGCACCCTCATTATTGACCAATTCTTCTGTGTGTTCAAATTTCAAATATTGTATTTCACTATTCTTCCTGATTTGAGGTAGCTTGTTTTCATTCTTTATATAAACAAAAATGAGTCAGTTGTACTCCCTGTAATCAAGTAATCCTTGTGATTTAGAGCTTTTACATATTTGGCAATGACTGTTGTTTCTTGCATCCAGTACCACACACCTGCCAAAATGAAAATGAGAAAAAAAATGCTGTTGTTAGCATGCCATCATGCCATCTTGTCTCTTACTACAGTGCTGCTGTAGTCTGTAGAGCAAGATTTTCGTGCTTGAGTAATAGGAACCCCCCTTCTGATGTGATATTTTGATTGTGAGAATAAATTTTGAAAGCCTCCAAGCGCTTTGGGTGGGTACAGAAAAGAATCACCCCCTTCAAAATATTCACTTTTTGTTGCTTTGCAGCCTGAAATGAAGACACACAGTAAATTCTAATGTTTCCAGTTGTTTTTACAGTGAGAAAAAAAAACAGTGAGAAGGATTAAGGATCACACCCCTCCCAAAAAGATACTTAGCTGTAATTAAGTCCTCCATTGCACACCAAGCAAATTGGTGTCCATCTATGATCAGCTGCAATTATTTTAATTAGTTCAGTATAAAAACAGCTATTTTTGGCATTCTAGTGCTTGATAGTGCCACTGAAAGCAAAAGATAAATTATGGGTGGCAAGGCACTGTCCAAAGAGTCAGGAGAAAGATACAAAAAATTCAAAGGCTTTGTCATGTTTGGTACTGCTAGGACCTTCCCTTGATCAAGCTGTCCCTCCAAATTGGATGGAAGACCGAGGAGAAAACTGGTCAGAGATGCTACCAAGAGGTCTGTGGCAACTTTGAAGCCATTACATTCTCCCTAGAATTTATGGTAGGGAGTGGTCATTGTGTTCAAGTGACAACAATTTCACAAGTGTTTCAAAAGCCAGTACTCAAGAAAGGCCACATTAATCTCAACTGATTAATCTCACACCTTGAAGGTTCTGAGGCCAAGTAAAAGGAGGTGTTGTAGTCAGATGAGACCAAAATCTAAATCAGAATCCAATAAAGCTCACCATCCAAAGAACACCATACCTATAGTAAAGCATGGAGGTTGTAATATCCATGTGGGGGTGTTTCTCTGGACACGAAAATAGAAGAGGCAAATACTGCTGCCCTCTGCCAAAAAGTTGTCAATGAGAATAAGATTTACCTTCCAACCTTCCAAGCACACAGCAAAATTGACCACCCAGTGGCTGAAGGAGGAAAAGGTGAATGTCCTTGCATGGCCTAGTCAAAGCCCAGACCTAAACCCTGTTATAAAATCGGTGGACAGTTCTGTAAAGAAGTGTGGGCAGATTTTGCACGTTCTAGATGTGCAAAACTGGTAGAGAAGTATCCCAACAGACTCAAGGCAGTAATTAAAGCAAAAGGTGGTTCATCAAAGTACTGACATAGGTGGTGATCTTTTATGTATCACAGTGACTTTATAGGTTGGTTACATGTAGTAAATACAGATTGAGTTTTTTGTGTGAATAAAATGTGAATATGTTGAAGGGGTGATTCATTTCCACTGTATTTCCACCAAAATCCAAGGATGAAGTTGAAGCATGCAGGCATTAGCATGCAATGATTTATTTTAATTGACACAAGCACTAACCGAATAGTTTCTCCATCTTGACTTGGGTCACAAAGCAGCAGTCATGATTCCAGAGGAACCTGTTGAGTGTGAGTTTGTCCTGGAATGCCTGGAGAAATCTTCAGACTCCCCGCAGTCTGGCTGCAGCAGGAACAGATTAGTTGATGATTTTGCTTAAGTGGCATCACTCTCGCTGGATAGTAGATAATAAGCTGGCACGCAAATCCAGAGGCTAAATGGTGCCTGGATAATTTGAGGACAACGTGCTAGGAGCTTGACAACCTTGTGGCCATCATCTCTGAATGTCTCCAGTGAGGGCATTTGTGCATCTGCTTCTTTGAGTGTCATTTCAGGCATCTGTGAGGTTCTCCTGATGTCCCTGAGATGAGTTCCAGGTCACTTATGTACTTTTTTTCTAATTCGTACTCCCAGTTCTGTACTTTCAAACACTGCTTAAAAACACTGCTGTTTACTGATGATATGCCCTGATGGATCCATGACATTGTTCACACAAGAGCTGTGCTGCAAAGCAGCTGATGAAGAGAATGAACAGGTTTGTTATGAAACCATGGAACTCTGAAGGAACAAAGCAAAGAAGAGCTTTAAGAGCCTGTCATGTTATTTCATTCTGAAACAAATTACTTTCATGAGTCTGCAGCACATGGTCCAATGGTTTTGTACTCCTTAGTGAGGGAGAGCTAGAGAAATTAAAAGGGACATATTAGGCCCTGACGAGTATGTGGAAAAATAATTTCTAGGTGGCTAAACTGGACATTTAAAATTGACGTTTAAAATGTAGGTTTTATTTATGTTTAGGTTTTATTTCTGATGGTCCTAATTCTGAAATATAGTGATTTTTGTATTCATATTTAGCGGTTATATAGTGGTAAATACTGATGTAATTATAAAGGGGATGCCTCATTGGCACTGCTGTCATCAAGAGAGTGCAAATTCAAATGCCAGTGAAATCACAGGGAAACGAGTCTTTCTTAACAAATGAAATTAAGATAAGTTCTAATAAAAGAATAATGTCAACATTATCTTATGTACTCTGTCAACATTATGCATTTAAGACTCAATTAATATTTAGTTATAATGTAGTTAAAACCTTCACTCACCAAGATTAGGCTACATGTCTTTGTGGAGGAAAATGATTGAATCCACTGTAAATGGCTTCAGCGCGGTCCTGCGCTCACTGATGGTGCGTCCAGCACTGAACACCTTTCACTGCTGCTGCTGGTCGGGATGCAACCAAAACGTAATCGCCAGAGTCTAACCTCCATTTCACCTCCTCATCATCCATTTTCGCATCTTTCTCGCACTGATCCTAATGCATCACCTGACCGCTCATTTACCACGAACCCGGGCAAAGATCTTCAGCTCTAACCCTGATGTGTCAAGGAGCCAAGACACAACAGCAGCTTCTTACTGAGGCATTTAAGCAGTTTTTCTGCAGATTCAGACCAGGCTAAAGCCATTACAAGAGCTATTGGGATATTTAATGCTGCAGACATGAGGCCATACCACCTCTCAACCACTTTAGTATGAAGAATGTGCCAGATTTTTGTGATCAGGAAAAGATCAAAATTGGGAATTGATTATCCAAGGCATCTTCTTTTGCCTTCACCACAGATGTGTGGACCTCCAGGGCAACAGAAAGCTGTGTGACTGACTGCTCAGTACTACATCACAGAGGAGTGGGAAATGCTAAGTCCGGTGTTAACTTTTGAAGTCCTTTTGTAAGGACAGTCATATTAGCTTCTCCTGCTTTTCTTCTGAAGTCTTCTGATGTTCAGCACTTGAATAGAAATCTTTTTTTAGAAGGACAAGTAACCAAAATTACAGAGTTTTATTGGTTTGTTTTTTATTTAGAGAAGGTCAAAACCCAGTTTAGCAGTATCAGATTTGATCTCTTAATGAGAACATCTGGGGACTGCCATGAGAAATTTTGGGCTAATTGTGAATGGGAAGGTACTATTATTAGTGTAGGAACAAAGAAAGTGTAATTTGTAAACCAATCCAATGCCTCATGAAAGTGGAGCTCAAAGGAGGGGGAGATGGTGCGCTCATCAGCATGGTCCGACAGACAACAACCCAGGCATTAGCCCATCAATGTCATTTAGCTAGCCTGAAAATCCCCCAAAACTTCAGTTAAGCAGGTAGATGTAAATCACATGAGCAGAGAACATATTATTTTTTAAATCAATGTAACCTCTTGCGAGGAAAAAAATATGTTTGAAAAAACTAGATGTCACTATGCTACTGATGAGAGTAGAGATGAAAAGAACATGGACTAGAGGAACTTAGGGGCTGAATTTTGCTTGTATTCTAGTTCTAGAATTCTAGTTCTCGAGGATGTTGGCCTTGACATTCACATATTTTCACCCTCTGTGACTTTTTTTTTTAATCAGTGGAGTTGGTAATGTAAAATTCTGTTTGATGAATAAAACAGTCATGTCACATTTTAGATTTTGGTGCAAAAATTTAGATTATTTCTTAATTGCTCATTAACCTTCCTTCACTTTCTTACCCTTTTTTGTGTGCTTTTGAGCATTTTGTTATTGAATTATTTGTTCTTTGGTGAGTCGTCGTAGTAAGACACAGTAAAATTTGGTGTTAAAGCAAGCACGGTGAGTAATGAGGTGACTAACTGCATAACAACCTTTTGACCTTCTAGAACTTTAATAATTAGGTATTAATCGGCTCACTATAAATGGCCTTTTACTCACAAGAAACAGTTTGAAATGTCTGTCACAGCTTGCCAAAGCAGAGAAACTTTGAGACAGCAGGTGATTTTCAAAACAGTAGGCATTCTGCCAGCATTGCTTCAGCAGCAGCTAAGACCTGTGTTGAGAAATGGAATTCATGGCACCGCAGCAAGATGGAAACAGCTGCTTGAGAAAGAACACCTTTGTTACTCATTGTATTTTTTGCCAAAAAAGCAACTGAACAGTCACTAAGATCATGTGGAAATGGTCGGTGGGCAAATGAAAAGGTGCCCTGATACCTGGTCCAACCTAAGCTCTAAATTCAGCAGCCATTGTTGAGTTTTTCGATTTTTACAAAGGCAAAAATGACTTTTTTGTATGTGATTCAGATAATGACTTAATGATGAAGACATGAACTCCTGTTTACCAAGATTTTTGTGGCATGTGTTAACGTGTGTCCCCTGAAAATTACATTTAAGGGCTGCGTACATTAATAGCGAACAGCCTGAACGTCACTGGTAAAAATATCCATAGAGCCAATGCATGTACTGGGTGATATTTTAGTGTAAGGGCTATACAATAAAAATTCAACATTTTACATACAGCATAATTGGTTGTATGAGTTATTAAATAATGAAAGTGTAATAGTGGTTTCCCACATCTGTAATGTCTGTTACATGCATGGCAGTATGAGTAATATGCCAGTTTGAATGAAAAATGTCTTTTAATATATTTTAACAAAATGTTTATTTAGACTTTGGTTGGTCTTGTTTAAATCTTTTCAAATTACTGACCCAGATCTGGACCAGCACCAGAGACTGCCACAAAGACAACAGCTCACTCTGGAAGTTCAGTCTACTGTGACTGTAACCTTATGTTTGTTCTTTTCCTTCGGTCCCTGTTTCTTCTTTAAGTCTCTCTCTCTCCCTCTCTCTCCTCTCTCTCTTCCTCTCCCTCTCGCTCTCTTCCTAAGTACCTGTGGATCCCCTATAGTGCCAGCGTGTTTGTGCCGCAAGACCACAAAAGTCCTCAGATTGCATTTCCAATTTGTTTGTTTGCTTTCACAGCATGACTGGTGTGTGGTTGAGAGATGTTGCCTGCACTGTGGTGTCTGAGGCCAAACATTAACGCTGTGTTTGTGTGAAAGACAGTAAGGGAGACAGGAATGGGGTGTGCTGTGATCTTATGGGTTGGGTATTGTCAGGATACCACCCTGCAGGGGAAGTTTTTCTTTCTGTCCTCAGAGGTGAGAGACTACAGTTTATGATAAACACTACCAACAAATATTTACTCTCCACTGTGTGTGTGTGTGTGTGTGTGTGTGTGTGTGTGTGTGTGTGTGTGTGTGTGTGTGTTTGTGCGTGTGCATGTGCGCATTGTGTTTTTTCCGCCACAGAATTTTTGCAGCAGAGCAGCTCTTGAGGCCCAGGGCTCCTGTCTAAATAACAAGTACTCAGAAGGCTACCCAGGAAAAAGGTACAATATGTGTGTCAATAATAGATTGTGAATACATATCATTTTTGCATGCAGCCTTATGCTGAGGCTTGTTTTAAGTGGAACATAAAATGCAATTTCTTTGCTGGGACCTCCAGAAATGGGGGCACACGTGGTAAAGATAAGCAGCAAAGAATATGGAAAAATAATTTTGTTTTGTCAGTACTGTTATGTGGGTAAATATAGGTACATCTAAACTTTTCAGTGAGTTTAAATCATTTTTTACTCACAGCCCTTTGCCACAATTATTTTTACCACTACATTTGTCTTGTCCTACAACATACTGAGAACTGCTGAGAGCATTCTTCCATGACAAGAAAGATTCTCACATGTGGAATCTTCTCTTTATCTCAGGTGACAGGGTTTGTGTTTAGCTGGTGGTCAAGGGACTGGAGTGGCCTAGAGTAATTCTTGATTCTGTGGTCAGACCATTTCTGTGGGGACTAGGATTAATGTTTTGGAACATTAGAATGATGGACGTTTCTCATGTCAGAAACAGATTTTCATGTAGAATCTCTTGATGTTTAATCAGAGTCCATGAGATCATGATGCCAAGCCATTCTCTCAAGGTTCTTTTGGTCTCTATGAAAAAATTCAACCACACGTCCCTGATCTACCACCATACTTCACTGGAGGATTAAGTTTTTTTTTCTCCATGATCTTGACTCTTTTTACACCTAAACTCCCCTCTGGAGTTGGTTGCCAAAAACTAATTGAACAAAGAGCCAGATTAAAGTTTTAGTGATGTTTTAAAAGCTCTAGGAGCTCATATTTGTGCATAATGTCCTGATCAAGGCAGATGTTTTGCCACTTGAGTTGTTAAAGTTCTTTATGTTTACTATTCTATTTATGGAAATTAATATTTTTAGGCAGACATTTTTTTCTAACAGTAATTTCTTTACTTATGAAGGTCAAAATCCTTTGGTTTCATTTGTGTATTCTTTAATCTTTCCTGTGTCAGTGGAGGACAGGATGTGTGGCCTGCTTGCCGCCTCATAAATATAGACCTGCCAAACAAAAACTGAAGAGTTCACAAAAAGCTTAGGTGTGTTTGAAAGTAAAATATGAATGGGAATGTTGGACAGTTAGATTTTGTTTGTAAGAACTTCTAGGAGTCATACTTGTCATACATGTGTTTTTGAGATGTTTTTTTGGTTTTTCTACATCTTCATGGAACATACTCTGAAAGTGCTTTGTACTGAATATATACACAATATCAAAAACTGATTTAGTTGAAATATAGTTTTTTATTTCATATTTTTGGTGTAAGATAAAGCTGATCTTAGAGCAAAAAGGCTATTAGACAATTTTCTTTTTCCACCTTTACCAAATACATGTCAGGAACTGTATATAACGACACTGTGTGTGTGGGGGGTGGGGTTTATAGATATTATGGTGGTGCGGAGGTGGTGGATCAGATTGAGCTGCTGTGTCAGAAACGGGCTCTGGAGGCATTTGACTTGGACCCAGCGCGCTGGGGCGTCAACGTGCAGCCCTACTCGGGCTCCCCCGCCAACTTTGCTGCTTACACGGCTGTACTGAACCCCCATGACCGTCTCATGGGCCTGGACCTGCCTGATGGAGGACAGTGAGTGACCTTAAAGTATCCATTCCCTCACACTCTCCTCTTCTCCTTCTCACATTCACCTTTGCCTAGGGGGTACATCAGAATTTCCGATTCTTTAAATTTTCAGGCAGAAGTGACCAAAAATAACACTCAGTTTTAGATAAACGAAAAAAAAAAAATTTATTCTGAAAAGAATGACTGACTGACAGGGGGTTGCTTTTATTGAGAATCCACTTGTTGTACTGACAGAAATTTGAAAATGATATCTAATATTTCGATATTTGACATATTTAGAACTCCTTAAGAGCCAAATGTTTAGGTGACTGTGGGCTACTATGGGCTAAAAAACATTTTGTTCATTTTACTGCGTTTATAACCCCGTACAAGATTCCCCAGTTTCTGTGTACATATAACATAATGTTTATCAGCTCTTTTGTTAGTGTTTTCCCTTTGTTCATGTGTTCTCCTTCATATCCAGTGGTTCATATTTATGTTTCTGTTCCTCATTCGTCCAGTTTTGTAGTGAGACATTAACTCAAACTGAACTAATTCAGCCATAGCTTCAATCAGTGGATTCAGTGTAGGCAGTTCTCTCCTGTACTCATTCCTTTACTGACTCACTCACTCACGCACTCACTCACTCACGCACGCACGCAGGCAGACAGACAGACTCACTAACTGACAGACTCACTAACTGACTGACTCACTAACTGACTGACTCACTGACTGACTGACAGACTCACTGACTGACTCACTGACTCACTGACTGACTGACTGACTCACTGACTGACTCACTGACTGACTGACTCACTCACTCACTCACTCACTCACTCACTGACTGACTGACTGACTGACTCACTCACTCACTCACTCACTCACTCACTCACTCACACTCTCTCTCTCTCTCACTTACTCTCTCACTCTCTTGCCTAACGGAGAAGAGTGTGTATCTTTTTTGTTCATTTTGCTGCCCTGTCAGACCTTGGGCAGTGTGTTTGTGCTCAGTACCCACACACTGAGTATTGACTCACTCTCTGCGAATGTGAGCTAGTGAAGCAATGTCTGAGTGGACCACTCTCATCTGTACTCTTTTCATTCTGATTCTCCCTTATATTCACTCACACATCTCTCTCTCTCGCTCTTGCTCTCGCTCTCTCTCTCTCTCTCTCTCTCTCTCTCTCTCTCTCTCTCTCTCTCGCTCTCTATAGCCTTACCCATGGCTACATGTCTGATGTGAAACGAATCTCTGCCACCTCCATCTACTTTGAGTCCATGCCCTACAAACTCAACGTAAGTTTGCCCTGTCTGCCACTAAAATTCCACGCTTTCTCTATTCTTAAGCTTTCTTTTAATTTGAACCGTCAGCAGGTATTCAGTATTTTGCATGATGTTTTGTCGTTCCATTTTGTTTTAGTTCATGTATTAAAGATTAGAACTGGGCAGGATTGATGTAAATCAGTGTCACAAATTTACCCTAATATATCACAGTATGTTAGGTGATGTTTAAGCTTGAACCAGGTAATGCGTCAGGAGTACTCTGCTTAAAGAAGAACTTACAAACTCCAAATGGCTTGTTTAATTCTGTTCTGCTTCTCCTCAGATTACACCACAGGGAAGTACTATAAACATTAACCAGAAAGAAACTACTTTCAGCAAAGGGAAATTAGTTTTATGTCCAGTTTTACTGCACTTTAAACAGTTGATTTCTGTTTGTTGCCTAAATTCAGCTTAAACTACTGTCTGTTTTAGTTTGTGTCCACCTAGCAAGAGTCATTATCATGAAAACAGTGACTTGAAAAATGGAAAACAGGGTTGTCACCATGATCTATTTCAGTGTGTTAAAAATCATAGAACTGTGACGCTCTGTTTGTGTTGCATGCCAGGACAGGCAGCACTGAGTAACACTAGAAAGCTAAGCAGCATGTCAACTACTTTGTTTGTTGTTTATTTAACTTTGTTCATACTATCGTGCTTCTCATGATTATGTATGTTTCATGGGTTTAGTAATATTGAGAAAGTAACTATTGTAGTTTAAGTAACTATTGAAAAAAGTTTGATGTTTACCTATTAATACTTGCATATGCTACTTAAACGCTAAATTTGCTGAAGAGTATGTATTGACTTGTTTTGTCTTTTAGAGACTTGTCTGTATTGACCCAAGACTCTTTTTGAGACTTGGGAATTAAATGTCAAGACTTAATTGTTATTTGCAACTCTGAAATGGGCCACTGTGGACAGCTGCACATCATGCCCAGTGCCAAGAGTCCGCTAGAGGTGTATTATTCTATTGTTTCTAATTCAAATAAAAAAAATCCACTGTAGGTTAACTGGTGTGTGTATGTGCATGCACGTATGCACAGACTAGCCAATGTCTGCTGGGCATTCTCCTGGTTGCTTTTTGGGTGATCAATGTGTTGGGGTGTGTCCTGTCTCCATGGTCTGCTTTCTGATGGATGAGAGGGCAGTCCCCTCTCTATGGGAGAGATAATAGGAAATCGACAGGCGGGCCGCGACCTCTCACATACGCATGTGCACACACACACACACACACACACACACACACACACACACACACACAGACCCTCAGAGCCAACGTCATTGAAGGAGTGAGGAGACTGACTAAGAGTGAGAGATAGTTGGAGATTGGATATAATCTCTGGTGCAGAGTTAGAGAGAGAGAGGGAGGGAGGAGTAGAGATGAGTTCAGAATCGGATGTTAAGCACTGTGTAATGTTGTCTTCTACAACGGCACTATATTGACTTAAAATGCCATTTCATGGACAAATGGGTCTGATGTAATCTGTTAAAATTGACATTTCAGATCATACCATTCATAATCAAGGCTATGCACTCCATAGCTGCAACATTTGTAAATTGTTGGTTTTTATGGTGCCACATTTGCATACGTCCACCTGATTGCCCATAGTGTTTTTTTTTTTTGTTTTATTTGGTTTTTTTCTTGGATTTTCGTTGTTGTTTTTTCCCTAAAATGTGTCATGTATAATTCTGGAAATAGATCTTGGACAAATGAACTGGAAATATGAGTACACATTTTTTTCAATTACTGATAGTTTCGGCATCACTGTCACTTTTTTCCCTGCTGTTCTCACACTGGTCCTCAGGGCCCCCCCATGGGGTCTATATTGTTGCTTTATCCATATGTTTTGTGAATGTGGTTGGAGAAAAATTATGGATGATCAGAGGATCCCTGAAGAACCACTGTAGTAAGCTTTTATATGAGCAGTTTTATGGAAAAACAACTTTAATGTCTTAGCAGCAGGAATCAAAGTCACTTAACAGCAGCTCTAACATGATGGTGGAATGAAGTGTATGACAGTTTTTGCTGGCTAAGAAAAAAGAAATCTTTTCGTTACAGAACTGGAGATATACTGTAATGCATGGAGAAGCTAGATCAGTGTTCTTTAATAAGCAGTTTTGGTCATTATGACCCACCGTCTGTGGGTTTACAGTGCACAGGAAAGGTCTCCACTTTGAACACCAAATTGAGGAACGGGATACCCTGCAGCCTTGTGGCCTTTGCAAGCATGCAAAGTTGTGGACTGCGGGACTTGGAGTCCACTGTTTGGGACTGGCCTTCTTTTTCATATTGATTGGGATGCCCTCAGTTACATTAAAGAAGTGGGAGTGTTCTCCTTCTCTGCCTTTTTTGCGTATTTACTTGTTGCAGCATGTCACATGAATACTGCATGGCTTGTCATCACATCAGGAATTAGTTGATTGTTTAGCACCAGTTTCGCAGCAAAGAGCAGGGAAATCGATTTGCTACAACTTACATGCATGTTTTAAACCTCTTCTGTAATTCTTCTTCCAGTGCAAATGAGTTACAGTCCTGACACCATGTGATCACTTACATAAGATTTTATTAAGACACACATTTACTTGGTTGTTTGCCTGTTGAAAGATGTATGGGTTTGTCTTGCATGTCATTATTATATGTGTTTTACTTTCACAAACTGAAAGTGTAGGGTACAGCAATTAAATGAGTATTGATGTAATAAAAAAAAGATCTCTGTCCCTCTTTTTTTTTATTCATAGCCTCAAACAGGTTTGATAGACTATGACCAGTTGGAAAAGACTGCGAAGCTCTTCCGACCCAAGCTGATCATCGCTGGCACCAGTGCCTACGCCCGCCTCATCGACTATGCCTGCATCAGGAAGGTGCTACACACTTCAGTCTCACACTCATTTTGTCTCTACTTTGTCTTTCTCTCCCTTTCTTTTTACTACGTTGGCTCTGTTCTCTCTAACACACACATGCTCTCACTCTTTTTTGTTTCTTTCTATGTATCACACACATTTGTTAAATTGTCCGTCCTTGACATGCAAAATTTTGAATGTTTTTCTGTCATCACATAGTTTATCACACAGATGCTCTCTGCCACTTTCTCTCCAGCACACACATGCACTTGCTCACACTCGCGCACACCTCTCTCTTTTCCTCTCGTTCTCTTTCTCTCATTCTGTCTCTCACACACAGACGCTCTGTTGGTCTTATTCTGTCTGCATCAGTGAGATGTTTTAGCACTGTGCCATGTGTTGTTTGCTCATTAGAATAGGCCTGTCTGAGACAAGCTCCTCAAACCCTCTCTGCTTCTTCCAGGTTCATATACAGTAAACCCCTGACAATCGCGAGGGTTACATTCCAAGATCACCTGCATACAGTGAAAAAACGCAAATTTGTGATGTGGTGAAAAAAATGCCTAAAAATGCCTATTTTTATGATGTGCCCCCAAATATGCTCCCAAAACATTTTTTTCATTTAAAACTCAGCTTAATACATTACCCTTAAAGAAAATGTAAAGGTAAACCCGTATTTGTACTGTACAGTGTACACTGAACAGCTGTCTCCCGCACTGCTAGAATGTAAAATACCAATGTTACCCCTGTATAGACAGTACTGTAATTAATACACACGCGTTTTCTTTGTTATAACCAGGTAAATACAGTAATAAATTTATTTAATTTGCAGTAATATTATTTAATTTTGCCCACTGGTCCTCGTGCAGGTTGGTTGTTTGGGTGTGGCACCAAACACCGGAGTCTCATTCTATTCAGGTGCGTCTGATGGCCTTGCTAACCCAAACATAAACTACCAACACGAGGGCCAGTGGGTGTGGCGGACGGGCCTGGACATCACAAAAGCAAAATAAATGAGGAGGACATCTGTGGTTTCCACGAATGTGCAGGGGTTTCCACAATCAATTATTAGTTCGGTTCTCAGAAAAAATCTGTGAGAGGTTGAAGCTGCGACTGCTTAACAGCGAATAAGCGGGGGGGGTTACTGTACACATTTCTTGACCATACATAAGCAGTTTTAAAGTTTAGAAAATGAGTGTTGGCGTGCATGGCAGTTCATAATAACCGACTACAAACCCTATAATTTATGTCAGGCTTTCACACTATTTTTTATTTACGAAGTCTAAAACACATTCAAAAAAACTCTTGTAGCAATGAATTATTAGAGGTGTGATGGTTCAGCCTTTTCTTAATTGGGTCTCTTCTGTGCAACAGCTTGGTTTGTGTCATAGTTTATCTTGTTAAAAAAATAACATTTCAGAGTTTTTTTTTCCTCCTTAAAAAAATGATTGACAATGTAGCCATATGCCCTGCATTAACGGTGTTTCTTGTTATGACAGTTGTGACATTCCCATTCAGCAACAGCCTCCTCCCGCTAGTCAGCCAGTTGCTCACTCTCATGTGCTTCTTAAGAGTTGTGTTTGAATAACTGTTTATTCAGATAATTTTTCATGTATCGCCATGTAGTGCAGTGTTACTGTATTAAATTAAAAAGTCCAGCTGTTCATTGAGCTGCCAGTGAATTGTACCTTATCCAGCTCTTCAGCCAGTTTTCTATTTCATGTCTACTAAAATGTGGTCTACTTGGAATTTCATTCCATTATTTGATTTAACCTTGGAATCGTGGGGCACATTTTATTAGTTGATCCGAATCTACAGTTTGAGACGGTGCATAGTCAAGTGTACATTGTCACTGAACACAGAGCAGCACACTCTCTCAGTGAGACAAAAAAAAATTCTGCAGTTCACATGCGCCACCAACCAAAACATTTAATTGTCAGCTAAAATTTGGTGGAAATTACGAGCCTGTCTGTGTATATAACAGGAATACCTGTGCACATATGGGTTGGAATCGCTTTGTTTCTACAAAGTATTAAGACTATGTGTCCTATTACTCCTGGCAAACCTTATAGAATCACCACACTCTTCATTTGTTGATTTGTTGATTTCAAAAAGCCAGCATGATCAGCAATTGATTAAAAAATGTTTTGTGTCGTCTGTGATTGTCTTATTTACTGTGAAGTTCCTCTTTGTTTGCTGATTCTATCTTTGTTTTTTCAAGGGCTTGTTTTATTACACTTTCCCCAGTCTTTGCAATAGTTAGTGGCAGTGAAAGGACTGTGTTCAGCAGTGGCATTCTAGTAAAAGCTCCACCATTTAATTCTAGTCAGGGTTTCTTTATAGTGTGGTGGAACAGAGCTACAGCTCTAATACAGTTCAGTGTCTTATTCTGCTACAGTCGCCTGTTTTACTGAATAGACCACTGGACTTATCACTGTTTTTAAGAAATAAATAGTTTGCTTGGATGAACACGGTTTGTGGGAGTGGCCGATATTAAAGGCTAGACGTCTTGAGTTCTGCAGATCTTACTCTGCCTGTAATTTTGCACAACATTCTTTTTGCTACTCCTCTGAAAGAGTTTGGTGGGCTTTTCTTAACTGGGACCTTCTCCAGCTTTCCTGGGGCTACTATTCACTTCCCCCTCCCTCCTTCTCTTCATCACACACTCTCTTGCTCTTTCTTTCATTCATTCTCACTCTCTCTTCCTCTCTTGTACTCTCTCATCCATCCCTCTCTGCAGTTTCCTTCTTTCCTCCATTCCTTTCATCCTCTCCTCTCTTCCCCTCTCTCTTTTATGGATCTTTATCCTCTGTCTTCCTGGAGGGCCAGATTGTGTGTTTTCTGTTTGTTGCCGGGTCTCACAGTGGCCTGATTTCACTGCTCGATAAACACTAAATCAGCAACACACACACACAGATTATGCATATTAAGCACTCTTGCATGAAATTATCAGTTGATAATCAGTTGGAAAGGAACTTTTGTATCTCTTCCAGTGATTTGCAATAGTGAGTCACTTTCTACACTGTTTGTGAGGACCATATTTTCCCTAGAAAGCAGTTTTGTAATATCTAGGTTGTGTTTTTATGGAATATTTTTTTTCTGTCCTGACCTTTCATACACACACACACACACACACACTCTATCTCTCCTCCTCTTTCCTCTTGCTCTCTCATCTTTTTAGTTTAATTTTAAAATGCTCAATATCATGTTCAGATGTCTTTAAAAACATGTTTATTCATATTCTCTTTCTCGTTCTCTCTCTCTCTCTCTGTCTTTCTCCCCTCTAGCTGTGTACAGAGTTAAATGCATATCTGCTGGCAGACATGGCCCACATTAGTGGCCTTGTGGCTGCTAAAGCTATTCCCTCTCCATTTGAGCACGCTGACCTTGTCACCACAACCACACACAAATCCCTCAGAGGAGCCAGGTACTGTGTGTGTGTGTGTGTGTGTGTGTGTGTGTGTGTGTGTGTGTGTGTGTGTGTGTGTGTGTGTGCGAGAGAGAGA
>JBBPCX010000114.1:22891831-22903373 GCA_037974365.1 Hydrocynus forskahlii | reverse complement strand
GCTCCCCAGCCGGGCTGGCTGAATGGTGTTGAAGGCACTGGAGAAGTCGAAGAATGTAATCCTCAGGGATGCACTTGGCTTGTCAAGGTGGCTGTAGGCCCGGTGTAGCAGAACCAGACATGATATTTTCCAGACAGTACTTTCTTGGTACTGAGGCTCAGGTTGAAGATCCTCAGCAGTACTGCACTTAGCTGAGAGGCGCATAGCTTTAGCACTTGTGTGCTTAAGCCATCTGGGCCCGGCGCTTTAGCAGGATGGAGTCTGCGTAGTTCTCTCCTCACTTGGTCCTCGGTGATGGTGATGGATGGTTTATTGGTGTCAGGGTCAGCAGTGGCAGGGGAGAAGAGGTGGAGACTCTGTCTGGTACGATGGTGGGAGAAGGAGGAGAGAGGAAGGACAGAGAGCTGCAGTTTGGCTTGACAGTGATGGAGGGAGCAGGTGCACTGGGTGCAATATGGGCTGTGCTGGAGCTAGAGATTCTGGAAACAGGCCTGCTGTCAAATGTGTCTTGTTTGTCTTGTTTTCTCTGGTGGGGCAGTCTACAAACAGTGTGAAGGTGCACAGCGTCTTGTTAAGGGAGACATTGTTGAAATCACCCCTTACTAAGACAAAAGCACTTGGGTGAATTGTCTGCAGTCTAGCGATCGCGGAGTGAATGACGTCACACACCGTCATCGCGTTGGCCGATGGAGGAATGTAGACAACAATGGCGATCACCTGTGAGAACTCTCTGGGTAGATAGTACGGACGTAGCCCCAAGTCTCTTACACATTGCATATAAAGTTGTATGCAAATGTTTGGGCACACTGTTTGGGCAAGTTACACATTTTGCTGTATTTCTAAGTGACAATAAGTACACATGCTCTCCAGATAAACCTGCAGATAATGCACAAGTACTGTTTATTCCAACACACTGGGAAAAACTAAAATGTGACATCAAAATATTTTGGCATCTTATTGTATTATTTAGACATTTTATGTATTAGTTTTTCCAACATGATAACTTTAGCAAATAAAGAGATGAGTATGTGTTTATTTAACTCACTCATAAACTCCCAGAAAATGAGCAAACCAGAATAATTTGACCAGTAATTTTTCAAAATGATTGAACCGGGTCATGTAATAAAAATGTAGAATTACAAACTTTTATGGAAACATGGAGTGGCATTTAAAAATAAAATTACATGACTAGCTTAATTTTGGTTACGCAGCACATTGAGTCCAGTGTCAAAACTTCAGTTTTTATTTTGTGGATACTTTAGAAAAAACTTTTTTTTTTTTTGTTATTGTAAACCAACTGTTTTCAAACGTTCTGAGCATATTTCAAGCTCTCAATATGCCATATTACTGCAAACTTACGAAGAAAATTAGCTCATCTCTATTAAAAACATTGTGTAGAATCAGGTTTTCCCAGCGATTTTGAACATGTCACATGTAAGACCATCCTCACCATGTTTAGTGAAGACCTCTTTCAGCTCCTCTTCACTGCACGTGTACGACAAGTTCCTCACAAAGAGCCGTCCTGATTCAGCCACGTCCTCTTCTTCCTCATCCTCCTTCAGCTCGGACACAAAATTTTTTTCCTGTGCAGTGGATTTTTTCCCTCTCCCCTTATCTCGGAAATTTGAGACTCTGAAAACTTCAATGTAACGTCCACCTTTAAAAAAGAAAATAAAAATCATAATACTGCCAGAAGTCCTTGAAGCAAAGCTTTATCACTTCTTATTCCTTCACATCCTTTGTGTAAACAAAAATCAAACGTTGCCCACCCATATAGTCTTTGTTGAGTCGAAGAGCTTTCTCCACTTCTGCCTCTGACCGCAGATCCACATACACATAACCTGAGAACAGTCAAACTGACCCATTAGTGCATTATTCCTGGTGGGTCACTTATTGACTACCTCAGCAGTAACGGGTCCTACCTGAGTTGCGTCCGTCTTTATTCTTGGTAAAGCGGATGGCCACCGGCTTCAGAGGCATCAGAAACTCTCGCACTTGTTGCTGAATTGACAAAGAACATATTGCTTGATGACGAAGGCCTGGACGCCCCACAACACAACATTTGACCCTGCAATATAACGCTGACATAACCATACCATAAACACGCCTGGGAATATGTCATATTCTGTCATGACAGAGTTGACAAGACAGGTTCTGAACAGTAATTAAACAGTAATCTGTTACCATTGCTGGTCATTTTTACAACAGATGCTGTGTCCTCTAGTTCAACGGCCCCCAGCCTTTTTTGCGCCACAGACCAGTTTCATGTAAAACAATATTTTCACGGACACAGATACAACTAAAAGCAAAGTGTACCATTGGACGTACCATATCACGTGACAGAGACAAGCATTTTTTTTCAAAATTAAAGATCTTTCAGACTCTGATAATCAATAAAATATTTTTATTCTGTCTTTCTATGCTGCCCGGTACCACATGACCCACGAACCGCTACCGGGGCCTGGTGGCTGGGGACCTCTGCTCTACTTAACCATCATAACAATAACAAATAATCGCATATCGGTACTGTTATCTTGAACAAAATCACATCTGATCTGTTCATATGACATGGTTATATCAATGTTATGTCTCAGGGTCAGTGTCAAGTGAACCAATAAACTCCAAATGTTTTGATATTTATGATTTTATACCATTTATCAGTGCATGACAGCTGAAATTTACATCATGTATTTCTTGGCAAAAGAAACATTCCACTATTATATAATGTTAGGTTGTATTACAGTTTTAAAACTTTGCAGAGATGTCAGTAATAAGATGAATTTAAGAACCCTAAACAGCTGGAGAAAGGGTTAAGATATTACCTCTTTAACATTGAAAGGAGCTCCACGTAGCTTAACCGTGAAATCTGTAGCAGGTTCAACCTATGAAGTGAAACAACACAAAATAGCAGGAATTCAAACAGCCACCAGAAAATAATGATTAGATCAATGCTCCAAAAGTAACAGAACTAACCTTATTCTGGGACTCTGGGACTTTCTGAGTGTC
The DNA here is from genome assembly GCA_037974365.1 of Hydrocynus forskahlii. Classification (NCBI taxonomy): domain Eukaryota; kingdom Metazoa; phylum Chordata; class Actinopteri; order Characiformes; family Alestidae; genus Hydrocynus; species Hydrocynus forskahlii. The sequence goes on along the minus strand of JBBPCX010000114.1, from coordinate 22,900,367 downwards.
CTTTTCACCACTCTCATATGCACTGTCTGCCTGCTGGGCTGGACATTCCTTCTCTTCTTCTGCATTAACTTCTTCCTTCTTCTCATCATCCTCCTCCTCCTCCTCCTCCTCCTCCTCTCCAATCTCATCCCCTATATCCGATTTCTTCACCATTTTGGAGCGAAGATAATCCATATCTGAAAGACCTTCCTTCAAAGCTGCCTTCCCAGCATCTACTTCAAACAGAGTGCTTCTATTAATAGCATAAGATTTTATATTCTTGAATATATTTTATTAATATTATTCATTTTATATTCTTTCCAGTGTCAGTAAAGTGTAGTCTTCATGTACTGGTTACATTGTTTAACAATATAATAAAACATCTGGATCTGTTTGTCCAATATCAGTCAAAAGTACACTACTTTGTGGACATCCAGACTCAAGAATGCAAGACAAAAATATACCCAGCTTATCGTCCTCATCCTCCTCAGGAGCTACCGCTTCTTTCTCATCATCACTCATCTCCTCTGATTCATCAGAGTCAAAGTTTAAGTAGTCATCACTGACAGCTTTCTTCTCTTTCTTCTTCTCTTGCTTTTTGCTCTTTTCTGTTCCAGCTTCCAAAGAGTCGTTGGCCCATGTTGGCACTTGTGTGCGGTTTTTATGCACGGACAGAAACTCCTGGAAGCCTGGATCGTCTTCCAGCTAAAGATGGAGAAATGCCAACATTTTCAACACTGCTGAAGACAACACAAACTTAAAACCATTTATAGTAAACCCAAATATTAACTGGGTGGTGCACACCGGTGGTAGGGGCATGGCACAGTCAATTAAAAGTGGCCCACAACACAATAATAAGAAGAAGAATAGAACTAACATAAAACATCTTAAAAATTCCAGCAACCAGTAAGGTTAATTAACAGTCACACATTCTGCTACAAAAAATGTTTTAGGTCCTTTTTTAAATACTCCATCAAGATCTATGGTCAGAAACTGACAATTAACGAACTATTAGACTAACGTCACTGTTAAGAACTGGTAATAGCAACAGTGAAAGTGAGAGCTGAGTACAAATCTGATATAAAAACAGTTATGATAGAGGAAACAAACAGCAAACTTACTTCTCCAAGAAGAGCAGCAGTCTTTTTTTCTTTCTTCCCCTTTAAATAAATAGAAAAGGTTAAGTAAGACCTTCTAAAACAATTCCTCTAACATTAAAATGGCTTCACATTTTTGACACTTTCCATTGTAGACTCAGTACTTTTCCAGGAATAATGATGAACAGATCTGTGCTAACACAGCTTGTTTTGTATGCATAGCTTTGTTAATCCTTCACAGCCCTGTAAATATGCTTTTTATTTAAACACAAAAATTATATAATTTGACTTGGATCCTGCTAAATAACACTGACATAACTGTGTCATAATCATGCCATGGTGGATATCATATTCTGAGTTGTTAGGACAACATTAAACATTAAAACTGGATTATGTTTTAGAATAGTGCTGACGGAGCTTGTTTAATCTTCATTGCTTTGTTCTCATAAAATACAGATTCATAGACATTATATTATTTATATAATAATAAGTTACCTATTTATCACTCATTTCCAATCGAGCGCAGAAAAAACCAGGTTCGGTTTCACTGTTTGCTGGCATAGATGATTTACTGACCCCCTACTAAAGCAGATGTTTCATCCCTCACCTTCTTCTCATCTTTCATCTCTCCTCCTTCCTGCTGTTTGTTTTCGATCTTTGATTCTGTCGTTTTCTCAGGTTGCCGACTGTGCTTGCTCCAGGGCCTGCTTTTGTTGGGGTCTCCTAAATCTGTGCAGAATTCCACCTGGAATTAAACGACCACCTCATATGTGAGTAAAAAATGCACTGACAAATAACAGACAGGAGAAGATCTGTCAAGGAACTGAGGAACCAAGGAAGCGCCAGGACCTCTCAGAAGCACCTACCGTCACTCTGGATGTGTCTACGAAGCTCTTGTTGAAGTGTTTCAGTGCATTTTCTGCATCTTTCTCACACTTGAACCCCACAAAGCCAAATTTGCGGAACTTTCCATCTTTGGTAAACTTCAGCCCACAGTCCGTAAGCGTCCCAAAGGCTGCGAACATCTTTCGGAACCGCTCCTCCTTCATCTGTGCCAAGACACAAAATATAATTTTGGACAAAATACCAGTATTGTGATTTCAATCCCTTTCAAGATATTAAAGGTCTTATATCATCACTTTATAGCCTAAAAACTGTAATTACTGTTTCAAATAGTATAGTAATAGTATAAGCTACAAAATCAGCCTGTTCTCAAAACATAGTTTTTGTCATGTCACAAAACCAACCCATTTACAAACACTTAATGGACAAAAGTATTGAGACAGACTTAATTATTGAACTCCGGTGGGCCCTTACTTCCAGTGAAGGGCAATTTTAATGCTTCAGCATACCAAGACATTTTGGACAACGCCATGCTTTCAACACAAACTTAAAACCCCAGTGCACAAAGCAAGCTCCATAAAGACATGGCTGGATGAGCATGGTGTGGAGAACTTGAATGGTCCACACAGAGCCCTGACCTCAACCGCATCCAACACCTTTGGGCTGAACTGGAGCAGACATTGTGAACCAGGCTTTCTCGTCCAACATCAGTGCCTGATCTCATAAATGCTCTACAGAATTAAATGGCACAAATTCCCACAGAAACTCCAAATTCTTGTGGAAAGCCTTCCAAGAAGAGTGGCAGTTGTCATAGCTGTAAAGGTTGATCAACGCCATATTAAAGTCTATGTGTTTAAATACAATATCATTTAAGTCTCTGTTGGTGTATTGGCAACATGTTCCAAAACTTTTGTCCATATAGTGTACATCTGCTAATTCAGCCTACAGCAGCTGAACACCATCCATTTTTGCACTGATACGACTTTAGTTGGATTGCAGAAAGATCTCGATTCTTCAGAACACCAAGTAAGTGACTGGGTCTGTTACTGGGACTGCGAGCAGTGACTTGTCAGCCTTTTGCATCATCTGCATTGCAGAAGACCATATCGCGATAACGATTAACAGACGATATATTGAGCAGCCCATAAAATATGACGTAGCCACGCACGTTTTAGCTTTGTGTACTAATTTACGAGACGAATGAACCGTTACTGAATATGTTGACGGGGATATCAACACAGGTTATCTCCCACAAGGAGCTCCCGAGGGACCTGTTCAGTAAAATCAGCCCCTGCCCCAGCCCAAGCCCCATAACCTGCTCTAAACTCACAACGAATCACACTCACCCCGTTCGGGAGATTTTTTACTATAAGCCGTGACATTTCTCGTCTTCTTCACTGCAGCATTAACATATGAAACAGCCCAAAACACTTATCAACAATCAAGCATGGGTCCCTCACTAAGTCGCCATCTTTGTAGGACGACACAGAACACGTCACAGCACTGAGAGTATTGAGAGCGCCACACCTGCACTTGCTGGACAGAAACGGTACTGCAGCCTGGCCGGCAGCTGGGAAGGACCTCATGGTAATGGGAAGATCAATAGATTTTCTTTCTCCCTCTCTCTCTGTCTTTCTCTCACTCACTCCCTCTGTCTTTCTCTCTTTCTCACCCGCTGTGTGTCCGTCTCTCTCTCTCTCTCTCTCTCTCTCTCTCAGTACAGTGGGGTCAGTACAAATATAAGCAAGCTTTGTATTAGCATAAAATAAACTGCAACATGAACGAGTTGTTTAGTGGAGTAAAATAAATGACATCATCTGACATTACAGAGCATCACACTTATGTCATTCTCCTGTCTGTACGTGTGAGTGTGTAAAATGAGCAATGATGGATGAATGCAACCATCTTTATTTTGATGTACTTAGGGGGAAATTAGTACATTTAAACATACATATGTACAATATATATACACTAGAAGCTAGAAGTTTGGGTCCAACTGATACCCTGCCCTTTCAAAATTATATTACAAGAAAACTATAGAAATACTTAAAATAAATGTGATTGACTGGCTTTGAAGTGTAATGTAACAGTATAGATTCACTATAAGCACGATTTCATGGACACAAAAGCTTTTGTACGGTTTCAGCAAAATAACTACCCCTTGTCTTTATCACAGCAGCACAGATTTGCCACGTCCTTTCAAGCAAGCTTTGAAAATAACTTGTGTCCAAACCCTCCCAGCATCTTTTCAAGCATGCAGTTCTGTCTCATTTCCTGGAGGCTCATTTCAAACTTGTCAGTCCAGTTTGTTCCATGCAGGACAATGGAAGAAAGGTTTGGAGACTGGGGACATCAAGAAATAATTCTCAAAACTTTGTGCTTTTCTTTGGACCGGATATAATGTTGGCACATTTTTGAAGAATGAATGTGACTACCACCATGATGAAGAATGAAATTTTGTCCTGTGATACATAAACCAGAGGGTATTGTGTGATGTTGAAGTAATGATCCTTTATGACCCAACACAAAGTGTATGTCAGTGCAAACCTGATATGTCTCTTCAAAACCTTTGAGCCTTTGCGGCCATAAAATATGTATAAAGTTGAAAACGGACAATTTGCAAGAATACAAAATATTTTATTATATCTAAATAGTACAAAATGTGTACAATAGGATTTTTCTTTATAAACACAAACAATAAATAAAAAAACACACAATAAATATTAAATAATCCCAAAAAGAGCTAAAATAAGACATGTAAACATTGTCTCTCATCAGGGTATATATCGTGTCCTCAAAGTGAAAATTTCCACGTGCTCAAGCGACAGTTCTTAGCTAGCTTTTAAAGATCATAATATGAACAACATGAACAGTATGAGTTAGTATTGCAACACCCTTATGTCTAATAGTTTACCATGAGGCTATACTGCAGCGATCTGCTCTTGATGTGCGATTGAGCATCAAGCTGAAATGACAGTTGCCTAGCGAGGTAAGGCCAGATCATCACGAGTAGTCTACTACCAGATCTTCTGATTTGGCCAAAAAAAGAAACTGAGGGTCTGTCATGGGAGTGTATACAGTTACACATATCAAGTAACAAAGATTGAAAAAATAACAGTACAAATTTCAGTCCTTTATCAGTCATTACTCAGAGTTCCTTGGTCCTTACTAAAGTCTCCATTTCAGGAAGGAGAAGCAATCTGCCTGGTTTCAACCAGCCCTTTTCAAGTCCATTTTAAAGTCTGAGGTGCTCATTTGATTTTAGAGTTTACAACAGTGTAACTTCGCTGAATCTGGCTGTCACACTGCAAACACGTCCACAGGACTAGTGGGCTCTTGCAGACCCAGAATGCTGTAGGAGATTCTTTTCTGGTGACCTGGCAAGTGGACCCCAATCTTCTTGATATCCCTAAGTGAAACAACAAGAGAAATGAAGATGGGTGAGCTTGGGATGCACAGAGTAATAAATTATAATTTGTTAAGACATGGTATTGTATGTGATTACTTACTCAGTCTTCAAGTGCAACACCTGCTCCATGGTGATGATACCAGCATGAGCAAAGGCTTCTTTATACTGGCCCATCTTCATAGAGTCCAGCCATTCATCCACAGACCTGAAGGGAGCGCCGTCATTTCCACTGGTGCTAGGCAGCCGGATAGACACTCTGAGGGAATAAATATATAAACGGGTTGATTAACATACATTACAACTGAATAAAACTCAGAACTAAACAGTCATGAACAAACACACCACAAACCCTGACATCGCATCACATCAACAGTCCCAGTGGCATTAAAATCACTTAATTTTCCTAAATGCTATTTCTCTTGTATTAATTATAATTGAGGTCATTATTCTTACCGTAGGTCTACATTGGCAATGGCTGAAAGAGACTCAGGGTTGCTCAACAGTTTGTCTAGCAGATTGACAATGTCAAGGAAGCGTGGGCGTTTGGAACGATCCTGCATCCAGCACTGCAGCATCAGCTGGTAGATAGCAGACGGGCAGTCCATTGGTGCTGGCAGCCTGAAGCCCTCATTTATTGCCTTCATCACCTGAAACAGAGAGCGGAAGAGAGGTCAACTCCCTGCTCTGTAAACCCACACCCAGTGAGTAATAGCACTTCAGTAAACATTTGTACATATGACACATCCGTATAGAATTCCGCTCATGTGAGTATACATATTACATATAAACATATTGTTGCCGCTGGAATACCTTGTATCTCCTAAATTGTACATACACAGTAAAAGGAAAAAACAAATATTCATGTAACAAGTTTTTGTATTGGTCAATTTGTATTGGTCTAATAGGCATGATATTTTGGAATCATGCAAAGGACAGCTGATATTTTTGGAGGTTTAAAAAATAACAGTAAAATGGAGATGCAAGGTTTTGTTTTGATAGTGACAATATGTTAGTTTATGTGCTATTTTTTTGTTTTTGGGTGCAGAATATTTTTGCAAGAAGCACATTTCTACTGAAGAAGTACATTAAGGATCCCATATTCTTTGTTTTCCTTTTCTTGCACTTAGGTTTTCACATGAAGTCCATTAATAACATTTTTGTGGGGGGGGGGGGGGTTTGTGTGCCAAAAAAAGCCCGTCACCTTTATTGTAGTATTGTTGTTTTTAGATTTTATTAGCTGCACTTTATTGCTCCTCTTTCAAAACAGCTTCAGCTGAAACACTCATTCTCGGTGGCCGTGGCTGTTGTAAATTAGTCGTGTTCCCAAATCTCTTTCAGAAATGTGAGGAAAATTTAACTTTCCATAATATGGACCATTTTTGAACAAATGCTGTGAAGTGTACCTCATGGTTGCTCATGTCCCAGTAGGGTCTCTCTCCAAAAGCCATCACCTCCCACATGACGATGCCATAACTCCACACATCGCTAGCTGAGGTGAACTTCCTGTAAGCTATGGCTTCTGGTGCCGTCCAGCGAATAGGAATCTTTCCTCCCTAAGAAAGAAGAAAAAGCAATTAATATGTTGTTTTAAGTCAAGATTCTGTATTTGTAGCTTTGTAATTTAAGTTCGTAAATGTCAGCAAGTGAGGCTTACACTGGTGGTGTAGGTGCCCTCGGGATAGTCCTCCAGAACCCGCGACAGGCCAAAGTCTGACACCTTGCACTCCAGGTTGCCATTGACCAGAATGTTGCGTGCAGCAAGGTCTCGGTGCACATAGTTCATGTCTGAGAGATACTTCATCCCTGCTGCTATGCCACTGAGCATGCTCACCAGCTGGTAAGAAGAGAAGTCCCCATCGTGGTCCTGTAGATTAAATTAAAATGAGGCATTAATTTTTGTGTATAGAATATCAGTGTATAGATATCAATGTATAGAAAATCTCGACTAACTTCTGAATGTGAGACTTACCCTAAGATACTGATCCAGAGCGCCATTCTCCATGTACTCTGTGATAATCATGGCGTGTTTGACTGGAAAGAGAAAGTAGAGGAACCCGATTAGAATGTGAGAAACAGTCATCTGCCACTGTAGCATGACTTTCAGTACATGCTAAATGACTCGACTGAGTAGGCGCTCCGAGATGGAGTGCTGTGACGATAAGGAGTTTGCATTTACATTTGGTGACAACCCCCTCCAGGCGTATGATGTTCTGGTGGGAGAACTGGCCCATGATGCTGGCCTCGCTCAGAAAGTCCTGCCTCTGCTTCTCCGTATAGCCCGGTTTCAGAGTCTTTATCGCCACGGCAACCTCGCTGCGGCCCGGCAACTTCAGCAGACCACGGAACACCTCGCCAAACTCTCCTACGGGAATAAATTCTATCAATTCAATGCATGTTTTTTTTTCCATGAGTGAATATTAATTGTCCCCAAATTCCCCATTCCATTCCCAAACGTTAACTGGCTAACATGATCAGAAGTTCTAATTATGTTCTCGCAGACAACAGGGTGGACAAAGCGAAGAATAGAGTGTCCACATGGAGTCGTCTTTAGTTTGCAGTTTACCTGCTCCAATAACTTTCTGCTTGGTAATGTAATTGGGATGAATTTCGCTGGCAAACTTGGCCACAGCTGTGCAGGGGTCCTCATAGGTGTGGGGGTCCACATAGGTCTTCAGAGGCTGTAGTTTTTCTGTGGCAAAAATAAGAGAGCGCATTTACAGGATATACCATTTACAATTATATGCTAGGGTGCCCCTGGCCAAATGGCATATGTTTTGTTAAATTTTTAAGTTAAAATAAGTATAGAGAACCCATATACCTGAAAAATATACTTGAAAACATCAATGAAAAATGCAAACGTACTGTTTATCCGATGACATATAACACAAAAAAGTGACCACTGCAGAATTTATGGCACGTTTCATATTTCATGAGTTAGTTTTCCTAATATGTTAAACTCATCAAATAAATGGAAAATGTGCCAAAAATTCCTGTAGATTATGCATTAGCTTTTTTATACTTACTTAATGAATCAACATAACATGTCATTTGATCAGACTTGTGTAAACTTTTGAACACATTTTTTTGCACGACTGTCTCTGTGGCTTATGATAGCCAATGCTAGATAAGATACCCATGTTAATAATAATTTTAGATTTTTATAAACATAAATAAGGGCTAATAAGTATTTGTGATGATGTGTATATAT
>JBBPCX010000114.1:22873410-22891731 GCA_037974365.1 Hydrocynus forskahlii | reverse complement strand
TCTATGTACACACACACATACATACATAATTGTATAGATGAGACAATGCAAGTGAGTATTTAAAAAATGTAGACTAATGGTACATGCCTTTGTACAAGATAAAATACATAGAACAGGAGAAAGACGTTCAATTGGAAAATTATAGTAGTCAATTTCATACCTGGACAGGCAAAGTAGTCGCCGCCTGATCTCTGTTGGACACGTGAATTTAGCCTCCTGATAACAGAAAAGGCAGAGTCAAAATTACATTTGCACGTTTTTGCTGTCAAGATGATTTTTTAATGAGAGTAGCTTTAGATCAAAGCAGGAATGTAAACAGGAGGCTACAGGGTGGAGATGGTCAGGCATGCGAGGCACAGGCCTGGGAAATCCTGTACAGATATTGAGGAGGAGATATGATAAGGACAGAATCAGGAGAAAAAAGGGGAAAATGCATTTTCTAACCTTTTGTGCAGAAACAAGATGGCGGCCACTATAAGCAACATGACTCCACCTCCAGCAATGGCGCTCACAACAATCATGGTACTACCCTGTGTTTGTGACTCAACTGTTGGGCAGAAATAAAACAAGTTACAAACCAGTGCTGATTTTATTCTTTTTTATTTTCATATTTCTACTGACAAAAAAGTTGACAACCACACACACACACACATACACGCGTACACACAGTCTTACCTAAGGGTGCAGTCTCAAACTCGTGCTCTGCACTGTGACTGCTCGGATGGCCCTCTGGTGTCAGCGTCTGAACACGAAACACATACTTAGTGCCAGGCAAGAGGTTATTAATCTGGGCAGTGTTTTTCTCCAGCTTCAGAACAGTGTAGGTAGTGAAATCCTTCTCAGCCTGATCCTCCTGAGAAACAGACCACCAAAAGGAAAAAAAAAACTTTAGTAAAGCAAGTAGTAAAGAGACGTAAAACAGCTACTGGAGTCAGTAAAAACATGAAGAAAAGAAGAAGGGGTGTATACCTTTGTGCGGTACATAAGCTCATAATTTGGTGAATGATTGGGGAATGAGCGCTGATCCACAGCCCAAGACAGGGATAAGCTAGTAGGGGTTCGATCCACCACTCTGAGAAACGTCACTCTGGGAGGGTCTGTATAAAGAAATGTATGGTTAGGACCAAGCATCAAAGCATTCCTACTTCTAATGTCCCAATGGTATAATTGCTTATGCCTGTTATCAGTATGCTTCATTTGATTCAGTACAAAAAAGACCATTTTAATTAAAATCAGTCAACTCAGTTTATTTAATCTTTCCCTTACCCTAAACGTAGTTGATCACCCAAGTGTTCAAAGCTTGCTAGTTTTGAACTGGAGCTACAGTGTTAATGTGTCTGCAACCCAAAGACTCCTATTAAATTATCCCCTCGGCTTTATAAGTGTAATGGATGACTATAACATTAGGCCCATAACTCTGTTGTACCAGCTATAATATTAGCCTGGTAACTAAAGAAACTAACTTTGGGCACAAAACATATCTTGGCTGATTGATGAACATGTTATATAATTATACCTATGTTTCTAGATCTTCAGTTTCTAATGCCATAGTTACCCTTAGAACTGCTTACCTGTGAAGTGCAGCACAGTTGTAATGGTAGTGGTGGCTCTCTGACGACGGAACTGGGACACTCCATTTAGGGCTTCCACTGTGAATGTATAGTTAACATGTGGCTCCAAATCGCTGACTGTAACCTCTGGGTCACGCAGAGATGTGTGTGCAGGCTCGAACCGCACCCTCCCTCCACATGTTACACACGCGGCACCATCGCAGCGCTCACAGCCTACATTGTAGGTGATATCGCTCCTGCCACCTGTGTTGCTTGGAGGTCTCCAGCTCAGCTGTAAACTACCCACAGTATGGAGAGCAGTGAACATCAGGTCTTGTGGTGGACCAGGTGGACCTGAGAGAAAGGAAGATGAGACATTGGTTCAGGTTGCAAAGAGTCCATATTAAATATTAACCTCTAAGAGCTTCTTTATATTTACTTCTCAGACTTCCTATTGGCTCACTTGTCATAAAGTATTCACAAAACATGAATGATAACTGTGAAATGGTGTTTTTTTTGACAAAATGTTAAATAATTAATGTGTTAACCAAAGATCTCCAGCAGGCATTACTCACCAGAACAGGGGGCAGAGCTGGGGTCAGTTGGTGCCCGGTAGAAACCCTCCAGGCAAGGACACAGGACCGCCCCAGGCCTCGAGGGCTCTGTGTTTTCCGGGCAGATTTGACACGGCTTATTGGAGTCTGAGCTTTTGTAGTAGCCTGCATCACATGCTAGAACAAGATAGGAAAGAGTATGTGGTAAATATAACATATATAATTTAGCTAAAAAAGCAACAGGTCAGAAACCCACCAGAATGTCATCACTTCATACATTATATTACCTCAATATAAGTGTTTCTGTGCCATGCCTGTGTTAAAATTTCTGTGATTAAGTTTCACACTTTAAAAGCACTTGAAGATCAAGTAAAGACAGGGTGGAGTAAGTGGTAGATGTGCCATGTGGTTAAAACACTGACATCTGACATAGCAAACATAAATGTCATAGTTAACATAACACACTGAAAAAAGTAATTCTTTGGTTTTACTTTAATTCAAATGTAAACAATTTTCAAAAATACATTCAACAAATAAATCCAAAATTACATTCACACATTTTTTCCCCTACATTCACATTTTTTCCCCTACATTCATTACTATTTCAATGTTTTTGTAGATATAATCTATTTAAATTATTTTTTGTTAATATGTAACTTCTTAAAGTCCTACCAGAACATTTTACCTACATTTAAGCCTTTTTTCTCACATTTTTGCTTTCATTATTTTCAAGTATACTTTAATTGTAAACCTGTGGAATCTACATTCTGAGCATTTGGACATGCAAATTTAAACCCTCAAAGCTGTCTTCCTTGAGCTTCTGTCAGAGCTTCAAAACTCACGACTACTTAAGTGAAAGAACTGCAGGGGTCCACTGTTATCCCCTCTGCCTATCAGAGAAGAACAATAGGTGCAAATGGATTCACACTGGCCGAGTTATGGACAGGATGAATCCATCAACTACGACACAAATCCTCACAGCAGATACTTATCACACCAGGACGGTAGAACTGCAGTGGTTCAAGCTCCCAACAAAAGCAAAGCATTTAAGAGCGTGAGAAGCAACCAACATGTCTAAGCTCGGAATAAAGGCAGGCCGACAAGAAGCTTTGAGCCCTGCAGGTGAGCTATACAGAGCTGCGAGGACGTCCGTTGGACAAAACAGGATGCGAGAATTGCAAGTGTGTATAGACTTTATCCTCTCCTCCTTTCCTTCCTGTGGCAAGGGATGAGAACATGCTAGCATAGAGGGACGGAAGAAAAAGAGGATGCAGCGACACTAACAATCATTAACAAGGAGGATGTTGGGGGAGAGGTCATGATTCTGAAGAACATGCAGAAAGAAGGAGCTGGTGCTTCCACATGTACTTTTAATGAGCATGAGAAACTTATAGGTTTGCAAAATGAGTCTGACTATGCATTCTACACAGGGGTGCTTCTATTGAAAGGGTCTGTGACCCCCTGGAGGTCAGCCTTTCAGCCATAGCCTCAAACAAAGGGACGGAGTTTCAGTTTGACGAGCAGTAGGTGGTACGGGTGTGCGTGTGTGAATGGGCCTGGCGCTTAAGGATTGCTGACAGAAGTTCTCTCGATGGACTTTTCTGGTTGGGGGGGGGGGGGTTGTGTATTTGCTGTGTGTGTGTTTGTGTGTGTGTGTGTGAAAGAGAGCCTGTATGGTGGGGGAGGAAGAGATGTTCGCATATGAAAAGTAGCCACCCTTTTTGTTTAGTTTGAAGTTGGGAGTGACAGAAAAAACTTCATTCTTGCACCCTGACGTCGGTTTCTGTTCTGAGAGAGGCGCTTGGACCCCCCCCCAGACTAAACTGTCTAACTAAAGTCAAGGCAACTCACACTATACTCCCGTTTAACACGGATTTTCAGACAGAGAAAAGCCTGTGTTCCCCAGCAGACTTCACATGATCACATCCAATCTGTGATACACTCCACATGCCCACGCACAACTTCACAATTCTGTAGGCAGCTCGCTCATAATACTCATTTTTCTTATATCATCGTTGGCTGATAGAGATAAGCGTTGATTACAGCAGTAGCACAATTGGCTCAGACCCGATGTGGGCGGTCGCGGCTACAGCAAACATCAGAGTGTAGGAAGAGTGAAGACAAATGACTAAGGCACATTATGCACCCATAAAACAGAGTTTGTGTTGCTTCCCAAGTTTTGGAACATGGCACGGATGACTGGCGAATCAGATAAGCCTCAGCAGTACTACGGACTTTGCTCTTTGAAGTCATATTGTCATAAGCAACGCAGTACACAAAGAGACTAGTCAGAGCTGAGTGGGTGGGAGAGTCAGCGGTTAAGAAAACAATGCCTTCCATGTAAAATGACAAAAAGGATGAGTTTGAAAGACTCAGGAATGTGCTTTTTACATACAAGCTAATGTTCTAAAACAAAAATTTAAACCAATACCGTTCTAGCAGCGTTTAGCTTTGAAGTTTGAGACACACCTATTGCTATTACACTAATCTCAGCTAGATTACACTAATCTCTAGATCACATTGTTCACTGAGCCCTATCAGTGTTATAAGTATTTTACAATGAACTCTAATGAAAGCAAGACTTTCCATCAAAGGCATCTTGACCAAAAATGTTATCTTGTCCTTAAAATAAGATGTGAAATTTCATCACTTTAAAAAGAGCCTGTTCTCTGGATAACAACCACGTTACTTCCAAACTCTCCTACTACTTAATATTGCTCTAAATCTCTATTCAAATCAGCCACAACCCCCGCTCCTGCCTGGTAGCCAATCACAAAAGTGCCCCTCCAAGAGTGGCAGGTGGTGATAAGCCTAGAAGAACAGAAGTCATGCATAGAAAGAGACGCTCGTAAAGGTCCAATGAGAACAATGTCACCAGCAACTTTATTGTCTCCCTGTTTGGGGGTTTAGCACCTTCACTTGTATTAAATGCTATGAGGCCTTCTGCTCCGGGGTAGTTCGCCCAGGTCCCAAATAACTTTAATGATTACACGTCTTTCAACAACCCAAATGCTACAAACCATAAAGTGGTAATGGAGTGGCATAAAAATGAATGTAGTAGTAGTTGGTGAGTAAAAAGCCCTCAAGCTGACAATGACAGGGATAGAAATGCTGGAGGAAAACCAACACAAAGGCCGGTTTGTGGAGTCTGAGCTTGTGGTTTCATTCCTGACTTGTGCCATTAAAGATAACAAGACATCCCTCTCTTAATCACATCACTCCCTCAGGCCTCGTCACTCAGTTGTCCTCGAAAAGGTGGCAAAAACATGCAAAGCGTCTCCTGGAAACGACAAACTGTTGGAGGTGTTTGGAATCTCCCCTTTTCCATGGGAGTTACATACCACTGTAAACCTCCCATTCCCCAATGACTCCAGCGTCCGTTTCAGGTGCAGCCTGCTGGATCTTGTTAAAACACCAGAAGCCAAGGTCTCCAGAACATTCCTTCCTCAGCTTTCCCTTACTGAGATTTCCATTCACACAGCTGCCCCGTGTTCATTGTATGGACAAGAATACCTGAACAAAACCTTGCACCTCCATTTTTTTAATTTTTTTTTCTTACATTAATGGATTTACATTAAAGGTTAGGAATGTTTGGACCATCTGAGGTTTCCCTGAGAACTGGTTTGAGAAACTTTGCTTTAAAGAGCCATTCTCTATAAGGTATTTTATGGAACCAAGCATGTTTTTTTTCCTCTGTACTGGGCAAAGAACCCTTTAAAACAACTTTGTCAAATGTTGGCAAGGTCTTTTGCAGGACTTTATTCGTTCAGTACAGCGAAGGATATGCTAAGGGGGAGCAAATTTGTAACACAAATTTGAGGTGATTTGAAAAGCATAAAACTTAATTTCCCACTTTTCATGAGTGGGTGAAGGCTAAAAGAGGTTGTCTCAACCGCCCCACCGCCTCCGTCTTTGAAATGGTTTAGTGTTACAGCTGCCCGGCATAAAGAAAACCTACATTTCAACACCACTGACTTAAACCCATATTTCCCACCACTACAAAAGGTGTTCAGAGAACTGCAGCCCTCAATTAGACGATAACTGACTCAGTGTAGCAAGGGTGTGCCAATAGTATTCCCTGTAATCTGCGGTGAAGTGTAGTCATAGAAACACACACAGAAACAAGGTAGTATTCAGGTAATGCTAGGCCTGCCCACTGAGTCACTTCACCTGCTGGATGACACAAGAATCCACAAGCCTGGGAAAAATTCCCCAAAATTCCTAAACCATTCTACCATGCGTGCCTTAAGCAGCTCATTATGATTATTACTTGTCACATGGTAACATACCACCAGATCAGAAAAAGATAGTTAGCATAGTTTGCCTTGGTTTCTTTTTTCAAGAAAATTCAGTTGTCAAAGTGCCAGCTCACAAGTCGTATCTGTCTTTCTTATCTATGATATCTAAAGAAACCTGTTCTACCATCTCTATCCCCTCCCTCCACTGCCATTATGTACACACAGACACACACACATACTTCTCCACTGGTAACCTGGTATCTTCAAGCTTCCTTCCTGAAGCACTAAACACACACGCAGATCGGAAATAAAATATGAGCAGGTGAGAGGGTGTGGACCAGGCAGACATTCCTTCACACTGAAGTCATGCTCTCTGTCTTCCACACACTCATAAGTGACTCCTCGGGAAGCTCTGCGGTGAGTGCATTACATGCTAAGGCATCTCAGCGCACACACACTTCCTCAAGCCCACACCAGCGGCCACCCACCAGGGCCCGCAGTTGCTCCCCACCATCCGGCTGCTGAGAGCTGTGACATCACCAAGGTTTTCCTTTGTTTTTTTATTTCAATTAGTAAAAAGATAAACTCTTGTGTAAGAGGATACAGAAGTTAAAAAATTAATAAAATACTTTGTCATACTTTATATACATACACACTTTTGAAGGACTTTCGATCTTTGTAATGAACTGTGAATACGCTTTTTATGATTCTAATTGTAAACTTACCACTATACTTACTAATAAAGAAACTAAATTTGAAGTCAAGCAAACGATTTTACCTGAGTAATCATGACAGCCCTATATGGGCTGTAATCATGACAGCCCTATTTTGGAGTTTATTTACCTTCAAATCAACTACTGATGAACCAATCTGATGCTAGATCAGTATCAACACTGATACTGGCCTGATACTTGGATTTCAGTCAGATATTCTAGTGTTCCTCATTCCCCAAGAGTACTATTTTTAATCCTCTTTTATTGATATTCTATACATTATTTTATTTCTTTTTTTTGTTTTATTTCTTACCATTTTTATGCTTCCTGATTTATTAATATTATTCCTGCAAAGCACGTTGAATGACCTTTATGTATGATAATAGGCTATATAAATAAACTTGACTTGACTTTGAGCAATAGGGTTGGATAGGAACCTAGCACTGGGTTCAGATATCAGCATCAAGAGATCAGTGTACTTATGAAAAATTTCTAGAAACTAACAGACACACATACATACAGATACACACACGCACACCACTTGAACCTTCTTACCTCGGCAGGTCTCTCCCACAGCCTGATAGCCAGCTCTGCAGTGGCACTGCCCCACAGGAACGACCCACTCTCCCTCGGCCGTGCAGTGCATTCGAGGAGCTGCCTGTCCGGCCACCATTGCGTCCTTCACACACGTTCCCTCCACCTCAGCCAGCGCCCCAGCGGTCACTCTCTCAGGGAAGGTGGCCAGGCCACGCTGGATGGCTGGACAGGTGCTGTAAAAAACCCTGACCCCCAGAAGTGCTACGCAGGCCCCCACATCCTGAAAGGCCAGGTAGAAGCCTCGTCTGGAAAGTGGGCCGATGGCCTTGGTCTCCACGTTCACCTGCACAGAAGCCTTGCCTCCTCGGTTCGCTGTCACTTCATCAGGGGCCACTGTAGCGATCTTGCGGAACTGACCTTTACGGAAGCTGGTGCCCACGTCACTATCTGTTTCAGACAGGTAGAGGCCGAATGTCTCTCGGCAGCTGGGGGAGTTGCCACCGAAGGTGTTACAGTCACGAACGACAAATCGCAGCTCTACAGAAACACGCAAGGCCTCGAACGGGCGCTGGATGAAGGTGGTCCGAAGCCAATTGTCCTGTTCAGTGTCACTGGCCACATTACACACGCTGTAAGTGTAGAGGAGGGAGCCATTCACCACTGTCTGCACAATCTCCCACTGGAAGAGAGAGATAATGAGAGAAAAAAGTATGTGAGCAAGAGGGAGAGTGTATATATATGCATATATATATATATATATATATATTTATAGACAGAATCCACTACTGTTCTAAAGTAAGTGTGGGCTATATGACAATATTTATCATTGTGTTGGAAAAATCCCTTAATCTCAAACAAAATACAGAGTGTTTAATCAGGTTACTGCAATTCAATGGAAGAATGAGATGTACAGAGCCAAGATCTATCATTCAATCCCAACCAAAACATTCTTGCACACAGGTCTTAAAACAGCCTGCTAGGGCAGAATGTTCTTCCATCAAGGCTGTTTTCCTCCTTATCTACTTTTATTTCTCTCAGGCTTCCTCGCACCCAAACATTCTGACCCTCTCACAAAGGCCGTATCATTGTTTTCTTTCTGTAGGTGCTCTTACAAGCAAGACTAGCTTCTAACTGCTTGACAGCATGATTAAAGAATACACACAGTGATTATATGTGGATATACTTGAATATCATGTAAAAATAAACCAATATGTTGAAAAAATCCATGCGATACAATCTGCATCCTGTTTAACTTTAGTCAGTGCAAGGTAGTATTTGACATACAAAATACCTTCTGGTGTATTTTAGTTAATACTGTATGAGTTATTACTGAATAAGATAACAATGAACGAGTCATTCCAAACCTTTGAGCTCTACATTGTAAAAACAGTGGTAATAATAAGCAGTTGTACTGGTTCATTCAACAATGGCTCATTCAAGGCATTTATTTGATTAACTAAATCTAGTTCATTTGCTTGTTACCACATTAGGTCTTTTTCTAAGACCGACATTTTAATGCAGTTTAAAAATATTTCAGGAAAGTGACTAATTTCTCATCTCTGCTGCATATTAGACATCTATGTGTGGGTGTGGGAATTACATGTCTTGGCATGTCTTTCACCAAAGGTTTTCTTAGGTGTATCAAAGCAAGCAAAGAGAGACAAGCCTCCATGAAATAACAGCCCTCCTCTTTCCCACTTTTATCCCCCCTCTTGATATATAAAACTCCCTCTTCCCTCATCTCTCCCAAAAGTGCCTCAGCAGCAGGTCAGGCCAGGCATGTAGACCTCAAAGGCCTTGTGTGGACAAAGTGGCTCAAGAGCTCAGAGAGACAAGGGGTGGCCTCCAACATCAGAAAGAGAAAATGACAGGACTAGTCTCCAAAAGAGTAATTAACCCCCCTCCACCCCACCCTTCCAGCCTCAGAGTGTAAATGCCTCGAACTTGCCCTTAAACCTGCAAAGCTGTCTCCATGGGGGGACCAAATTTGGAGTGTAAATCTCTAGTGAGACCTTGGAGCGACTGCAGGAATCCACAGAGGATTCTCATAATCCCAACGCCTCACCAGAGGCAAAATGGCTTGCTCACTTCCCCGACCACGTCTCCATTTCCTCCAGTCCCTCAGAAAGGAAACCACATGACTAAAGATAGAGGACAGCGCACTCCCTCTTCCATAGGGCCTGGTGTCTTTCTCTCTGAATATAAAACTGTTCATAGGATCCATTAAGCCATATAACTATTCATAGGATAAGGTGAGCCATGTGTGTACCCCCCAACCACACACACAAAAATAAATTAGACCTCTTTTAAATATAACATATAGGATTAAAGTCACAGCAAATGTTATTCCCTATCATCAGCAGTTTAAGGCAGCCTGAAAAAGTTGACCAAAATAAATGAATTTGTAGTATAATTCGTTTTTTCTGAGTTACAGTACAACCCCAGTTCTTCATGAACAGCTGGGGCGCTCTGATAAGAGGAAATGTGACTCATGGGGAGGTGAGGTTTAAGAGCTGTGGCTCATTGATGTAATGCCTCTGAAATGTGAAAAGAGTACCAGGAGTCAAGCATGAAATACTTCTCTTACCCCTTCTTCATTTGGTGAGGTCAACCAGCCCAGCTCCCCTCCAGATGCCTTCATATCGAGCAGCACATCTGAGGAAAAGACCGTGAACAAATTCAGAGGGGATCATGGCATGACTCAAATCAGTTCTCAGGTACATTTACAGCAGAATGACTTTTTTCCAGTGACGCACTTAAAACACCACATTTCATATGACACACTGTATAGTACTGTATTCCCAAAACCCACAAAGTCACTTTAAAAAGGTTGAAATTTAAAAAATGACATAAGAACGTTCCGATTTAAAAGTAGGACAAGAAAGAAAGGTAGATTACTTACGCTCCTTGGAGTGGATTTGAATAAATAGGCTGTGAATAAATAGAAAGATGAAGAGTGAGAGAGTCTGTACACGGCTGTAATCCATTTTGTCTTTAGTTTAATCTCTTGGAGCTCATTTGTGTGCCCGAAGAGCCTCTCCAACTTTTCCACACTGAGATCGAGAGACTCATTCATGAGAATACGGCTCCAGTGACTCCGCCCCAAGCTCCGCCTTATTGCCATATAAGAAATAAAGAGGGCGGGGTCACTACACAACTCAATGGTGGAGCTTCCCACACCTGAAAAATGTGGCTCGGATGTTTGCCTTCGACCAGTTTTGAACCAAGTGTGTAATTTAACACCGCCCAAGCTGTCAGGAAAAGGCTGCCAAAATATTCATGGTACTCATGGTTTCCTCCACAGCATATAAACTAAGCCATTCTGCGAGGTTTTTAGATGAAATGAGTCAACCAGGCCACGTCAAATCCGTCACGCTAAAAGTCACATACGCACTATTTTACCTTTATCCGCATTATATTATACTCAGAAGGAATTTATAAAATCATTGGTCATTTTGGATAGCCAAAATTATGGCTTGTTGACATTGTGACCCCTGGTTCACCATTATTGTAAAACAAATCTATGTACTTTACATTTCACATCCTACCATTCTGAATGGGCTTGCTTTTATGACAATAAATACATTCTATAGAAATTTTGGGAAAAAATTGAGACTCCCCATCTAATTAACTGTAGGCCACTGGCTGCTCCTTTATTATGTTCCATGTAAAGCAACCACCACGACAAAACTTTGGAACTGTGTGTCCTGAAAGTGTGAGATTATTTAAACCTCTTTCTCTTTGAAGGCCCCTCGCCTACAGAAGCATCAGGGAGTGCCATGGGTCTAAGGTTGCTTTAAACGTGCTTGGCCAACCTAGCCACCCTACAGCGTTCCCACGACAAAAGGCGTAGGGTCAAGTGGGAATGCCTCTATGAATGAATGACTACTAATGACTTCAAGGGGTATGAATATGTAGACACCGAAATTGGTCAGACAAAAGCATCGCCCAGCAACGCTGTGGAATTCTTGAGTCAAGCCTCCTTTGTGCTGCAGTCTGTCAGAGTCCCTTGACCTGAGAGTCAAACACAAGCTGACTTCTTCTCAAGGGCTTAGGGACTGCCTGCATTGTGCCGAGTGCCTATGAATATTCATTAGGCCGAAACGGCAGAAAGGATCTCTCCCTTAATTTTAGGCAAACTCAGCGAGACGCTGATGTGGATTCAGCCTGAATGGGGGCCGCGCTCAGTAAAGCAAACTTTCAGGAAAGGGCTGAGAAGACTAGATATGAACAGTTCATTCAAGAACTCGTCATTTTCACCATCCTCATTTCACTGTGAGGAGAAAATGTTCATCTAAAATGGATGATGTTCATGTAAAATGGATGATTAATGACTTTGGTCTGTTTGGTTTGTAAGCACAAGACACTCATGTTATGAAGGGCATTTGTCTTCAACAAATGAGGTGCCATGGCCATTGAGATGCACTCACAATGCGAAGGTCCCCCTTTCACTCAAGTGCCATGTGTATAGCAGGAGCCTAGTGTTTTCAACCTCACTCCCACCATTCTTCACAGGGCGGTGGGCTTCTTTTATTTTTGCCACCCCCCCTCTGTGGCACCTTGTGCCATGCATCAAACCTTACAAAGCCGTTCGCGCAAGGGGGCTGGGCTCGAGCTTAAGGGGTCACGAAACTGCAGTAGCACCGACATGGCGAGGTCATTTCACTCTCCCACCCCTCCTCCCTTCCACTTGTCTCCTCTTCCAGCAGCTCTCAGCGTAACAGAAAACCCAGTGGTAGCACTCCATTGTGTGCAGTGCTGAGTGCGACTGCTCCTCAAAGGCTTTGTTAACGGTCACAGCGTTCTGCTGAACTCCCAAGTGGTGTGATGGTGCGAGATATGTGTTAGAAACATATGGAGGGCTGTTAACACGTTTTCACTCCACAGTTAACTAATCTAGTATCAAGGTTGGTGCTGAAACTCTTTGGAAGTTCTGTTGGATTTTCACATTAGAGCCAATCAGAGTAAACACTGAAAAAAACACCCCAGCACTCCGGATTTGAAATGAAATCATGAACATGAGTTTAAAATGCAATCAACTATGAAGTGAGTTGTGTCAAAAGTAGTCTATTTTGTTTAGCTGTATCACTGTCCAGGTTACACAGGGAGGTTTGGCTGGCATGAGCATAATGATGGACTGGGACATCATACAGCGTAGTTGCACAAACATCATCTACATGGAAGGGTCATCAGAGGTAGATCACATCACAAAAGTCAATGTCTGAAGTATGCAAAATAACACGTATGTACAACACAGGTATTTTTGACTCTTTGGCTACAGTGGTACATTTGGAAAAAAGAATATCTTGTCAATGTGAGAGTGGACCTATTATATGTTGGATTTGTGTGACAGCAAGTGGCACAGGAAATGCGTGGGGGGGAAAGAAAGAATTAAAAATTATCCTAAATATCAGCAAATCTCATAAGCTAATGTCCCACGATCAGTGAAGAAACAGAAGAAAAAAGAGTTTGGATATTGCAATAAGACAATAATCCAAAACACGCATCAAAATCAAAACGGCCTCCACCGTCTCTAGACCTAAATTAGTCATTAGATCTTAAATATGCTGTGCATGCAAGGCACATCAATGAATATTTCTGGAGTAGATGCATTTTGCAAGGAAAAATAAAAAACATAAATACTAAACATAGAATAGAAAGACTGTTTGGTGGTGCCCAACCTTCCTCAAATGTCATGTTTTCTGTTTTATTTTGCCAAAATGTTAAATTCAGCAGATAAATAATACTGTAGAAATATGTAGTGTTGAAGTTTTTTCCTCAGAGTTGGTGCTAAAGTCTTTTCACATATCACGCTATGTAGAATTTGTCTGGGGAGTCCAAACATTCACATACAACTGTACATAGTTTAAAGCAGCGTGTCCCTAATGTTTTATACAAAGTCGCTTAATGCAGGGAACAAATTTTAATTATAATTAAGTGGCTTCTTGGCCAGCAGTGTCATTTCATCATTATGGACCCCTTGAACTCTAAGTGACCCATAAGACTTAATCAGCATTGCAATATCTGAGTTCATTTTTGAATTATAGTTTAAATTGGACTGCAGGCCAGTCGAGTTTCACAATTAAAAAAACTACTTTGTCAGTGCCTAGGCTAATGTTTGGTCGTGATCATTTAAGGAGTTGATGGGGCAGCTAGTAGCCTGTTAGGTTAGGGCCCTGCGATCAGGAAGTCATGGGTTCGATTCCCAAGACTGCTAAGAACCTCTGAGGTACCCTGAGCAAGGTACTGTCCCCACACATTGCTCCCTGGGTGCTGTGTTCCTGGCTGCCCACTGCTTCACTTGGTGAATGTGTTAAATACAGAGGAAGAATTTCGTGCTGTTCACACTGTGTGCTGTGGTGTGTTCACGTATGACAGAATGGTCACTTTCACTTCACTTTCATAAGAGAGCCAACAGCAGGCCTAACCAACAGAATCTACATTTGGCATTTGAATTTGGAGTGTGGTGTAGTTATCTCTCAACAAAAGAAATAAAGGAGTGTCACTGCCACTTAAAGTGGCTGAAAAAATATAGAGACTTCAGAAGGTCAGACTGAAGTCTCTATATATATAAAGTACAGAGACTTCAGAAAGCCAGGCTGAAGGCAAGCGCCCTTGAAATGAATTGAAACTCAGACTGTCTGGCAGAGTATCAGGGAGGCTATCTAGTCATGAATGAGTCATAGATGTCATGACAGTTAATGACTGTAAAGGATGTACAAACCAAGTTTCAGTTGCAAAATTGGCAGGCCATTGGGGCTTTGATTCATCTAAAACATCACCTATAGTAAATTTCTTTGTCATAATTTTACGATCTGTGCACCGTAGATCAGACACCCCTTCTAATAAGTCAGTCCAGCTACTTTAGGGTATACCCATAGCTGACACACGTGTTCAGTTGTGCGCATTACACTTGTTTAATCTCCATAGATAAGCTTTGCCAAAAGAATAGGACACTCTGGGGCAGCCATACATGAAGCTAAGGTCACCAGAACAAATGCTGAGCATTAGCTAGATGGCTAGCTTTTGGCTGAGGAGCAGTTTCTTAAGTAATTGAGCTCCATCCAGTTCTCCTGAGTTGGACTGGTTCAATACAAGCAGGATCAGCAGTTATTTACAGCCCCGAGACCACAAAGGGAACAGAGGCAGGCTGAGGTATTTTTAATATTATTTTTGTTTTTGCTGTTGCGTTTGTTTCTTAATATAATTTGTGTTGACCACTATATTTCCTGAAAATATGTAATGAACGACCCAAAAACTTGGCACCATTTTGAAACACTTTTTTATCATCTTTTTATTGTTTTACTTATTTAATGCATTGTATATATTTTGACAACCTATTTTCATGTTTCCTCTGTATTTAGTTAATTTTGGTTTTATTGTGTTTCCAATGGCAAATTATTTTTGTCCAAATGAATATGAATGAAATCTAAATTATTTGCATAGGGCTCCCAAATGCTCAGAAAAGGCCCTGTGTGGGGCTAATCATCCAACATCAGTACCTGACCTCACTAGTGCTCTTGAGGCTGAATGCAATCAAAACCTCCAACAAAGTTCCTCAGAAAAGCGGAGGCTGTTACTGAAGCAAAGGGGTGCACACTTGAAAGGAAGGGGACAAACAAAGCCTTGATTTCAGAAGAACTGTGTCTGCAAACTATAAAGACACAGTATATGTTGAGGTTGTCCGGTCATTCACAGACTGCACTGTAAAAGACACAAAAGATACACACCCACACATACGATACTTTTGCATCTAAAGAGACTTTGAGAACTTGAGAAACATGCATGATGATAATATAATTTAATAATATAATATAAATATAACAGTAATTAAGCTACATTGTTATCAGCGATGGAAAAAAGGCGTTTTCACCTATTGCAACATGTGATATGCTTTGAAGGATAGAGTTATGTGTGTCAGGCCACAAAAATACTGGGTGCAGTACATTAAGAACTTCAAAGACTATTATTCAAAACCACCAGTTTAGACTCTTTGAACAACAAACTGTACACACACACATTAAACTGGTGCTGAATTACACTCCAGGCTTAAAAGGCTTGTGGTTCAAACTGTAAAAGTACTGCCGGGTAAAAGTAACGTGTGCTGGTGAATAATTCCAGTAGAGCTGGCAGTACACATTCATATGCGCACGTTTGTGTGCTCAGCTTGACTGGAATTCCACTCTGAAGTTGGAACAAAAGAGTGAAGGAAGGAAGGCGAGTGTCAGGGTGGCAGTAGGAAGAGGGGATATTGGAGTGAGGGAAGAAGTGTGGGTGATCTCCAGCACAATAGGCCTCCTGGTGCCATGAATAGCTGTCTTTAACACAGTCTTTCTCTCACACTCCCCCCCACACACACACACACGACACACACGTCGAGACACACACACTCACACATGTCGAGAGCTATGGCATGACAGTGACAGCTGGGCCATTAGTTCTTATATGTTCTTCTCCTGACCACATTCACACACTCACACACACACACACACACACTCAAGAGTGCACTAAAGACTTGTCACACAAACAGAAGCCCTGGTTTACTGTTTACATCTCACTTTGACCTCAAACAGTGAAATACATGGGAGGCCTTTTTCTGAAACACACACCAAAACTTGGCCCTGAACATCAAGAACACAGAAATCCCCAGCCTTTGTTGACAGTTTTAAACTAAAATGTAAATTTTACTCCAATACAACTATATGTTCAATATTAGCCCAAAACATGGACATTATAATAGTTTACTGAATTATCTAAAACTAGAAATATCCACCAAAACATAGTTTGAAAAAGTGGATGTCATTTTTAGGTGGCAGTAGTGTGTGTATGTGGTTTTCCGTAGATAGATAAATAGATAGATAGATAGATAGATAGATAGATAGATAGATAGATCTATTGATCTATTCTTGTGAAAATCTTTACTTCATTAGAAGTTTTTGTGCACCAAAACACTGATGATTGTGCTAATTTCAGCTAATGGGAACATGAGATTTTCCATACTGTGTTAGCATAAAGCTATTTGCATTAGTGTTTAGGGTTCTGCTGGGTTCAGTACTGCAATGCATGAGTTTTGGACAAGTATTCCTTTATACTTTGTATATTCCAGTTTTACAGTGAATCATTCAGTATATGTTTCAGCTTTAAGCCAGAATATTACTGGTTTAGCCTGTTAGCCCAGTAGAAGTCTGCTGAACTGTCTGTTAAACAAAACCTGTTTTATAGGTAAGGTTACGTTGCGTGTGAATCTTACTGATTTCACTGGAAGTTTAAGATGGCACGCAAAATGCATTTGCAATACTGAGCATTTTTTTTTTCTTTCATTTTCATGCTGCCCCTTATTTTATTACAGCAACTCATACGTGCCATAACCTTTATCTAAGTGCAATATTATTTTGTGCCATATTTTTTCAGCTGTGCACAACCTTCAGATAACAAAGTACATTTCTGTCATGTAATGATGAATCCTGCAAACTATCAGCTGGACCTTACTTTTTTATTATTATATTGAAGTTCACCAGAGCATATAGCACAGATGAATATATTTCTTAACAATCACGTTTTCTGATTCTGATTCTGATTTAATGAAAACACTTCATGTGAGAGGAGTGTATAAGAAGATGCATCAACCAGTCAAACTCTCTGCTGCCCCATAGGAATATGACATCACACAATATGAGTGTGGACTGTTTAAGCTAAATCTGGTGCAGAACTGGATGGTGTTCATTCCTTTTCCTCCTCTGATATCCGATACAGTATTTTCTGCTGATATTCCATCAACACCAGTGTGCCACGAAACTGCATAAAGATCTGCTGCTGCTAAATGTGAGGAAAGACAAATGGACCTTCTAGAGATCCGACCTTGAAAACAAGATTTGCTGAAGTGCTGAAAAGTAAGCCTCATTATTAAAACAGTCGGACAAGAATAGGTCCCCATCTGAGTCATCCTGAAATTCAGCAGTTATAGTGATGATTACGACAATGATGATGATGACAGTGGTGATGATGATGCTGATGATTATGATGACGATGATGATGGCAGAGTGTGAAACTGTGTGAGGCTTGGACATGTGGACCCAGCTGTCACTGTCATTATGCACTCTCTCTCTCTCTCTCTCTCGCATACTTACATACTCACTCACACAAACTTCACCAGAAGGCTTTCACACAAGCAGGAAGCCTTGTTTATTGTTTTCATCTCACTTGTCCCTCAGTGGTGGTCCAGCTGGGAGGTGTGTTTAGTGTGGTCTGGTGAGGGCTGGGGCTTAATATTTGATATTCTAATGTGGCACTATAGTCCCTTCACAAATATTGTGGTCCTATACAAATGATGGCAAGAGCGTTTGCTCCAGTAGTTTCACACACAGTAGATCCTGATTGAGTAGACCTCTAAATGCTAAGACAAATAAAAGGTCATTTTTAGAAAATCACAGAGACAAGCAATTCTAGACATGTTAGAGTTGTTGTGCTATTTGTATGTGATTAGTTACACAGCAGACTGTACCACAATCATTATTAGGGCTGTCACCATTCCTTAATTACGCCTGATCACTAATTTAAAAAATGATGAATAAACGTGCCCGTCTTGATAAAACAGAAATGATAACAGCACTTTACATATTCCTGGTTTGTTGCAGTAAAGACAGACGCACCCATTTATATGCAATTTTGGTTTATTGTAATGTACAGTACATCTATCTATGTAAATATGTGTGTACATACATGTATACAT
>JBBPCX010000114.1:22827213-22873310 GCA_037974365.1 Hydrocynus forskahlii | reverse complement strand
TGTGTGTGTAGTAAATATAATATATTTGTATAGGTAGATAGATAGATAGATAGATAGATAGATAGATAGATAGATAGATAGATAGATAGATAGATATAGGAATGCATATCCAAACATAAGACCATATAAAATCTTTTGGGTTTTGTATGTTCTGTTTGTTCCATTTGAAATGGATTAATTCAAGTTGTTAGTCTGCTGATTCTTCATTCAGGGCTGTGTATGAGTTTTACAAGGACAGCAGTTCAAGAGCAGCTCCCTCCCTCGGTGGAACGCTCACTGCCTGCAGGCTTTGTTCTGAATCCCCGCAACCACCCCGACACGCCCGGCCTGTGTGTCCTTCCCCTCCCCCTCCGTAATTCTCAAAGCAAACATTGTGAAACACAAAACAGACCGTGTCCGGAGTCACGTGACCGCAGCGCGAGGAAGCGCCTGTCCTCAGAACGGCGCTCGCGCTGCCGACACGCTGCACCTCGCGCGGACAGGTGAGTTACACGAGCGGCTCGGTCCAGCTCTACTCTTCTGAGTCACTTGCGGGTCTGCACGCGCCGTACCTGCACTCTGACTGGAGCGCGAGGCTCACTCACCCGAGCGCGTGCTAATTGACTATAGAGCTGTTCTCAGACCTGCTGTAGGGCCTGGTGATGGTGATGATGACGTTCTGTTCCTCTTATGTGTTCTTAGGCAATGGCCAGCATGCACTTACTAGTGAAGACTGTCATCCCAGAACACCCTAATAATAATAATAATAATAATATTAATAATAATAATAATTGCGCCTCTAAAGATTTTGATTTCGCATGCTTTTCTGTTACAGATTCAAACAACTACAGTCAAAAAGTTTTATTGTCCAGGATTGTTTATAAAGTAATGATGATGACATGCTGTTTCTGTCACGCGTTCTTGTACACTGCCTAACATGCATGGACTGTTTTAGTCTCTCAGAATACCGCCACTACTACTATTAATACTTATACTAACACTACTACTGCTACTACTACTATTACTGTTACTAGACCAATACTACTACTATTACTACTAGCACTAATACTACTACCACTACTACTATTACTACTACTAACACTAGTACTGCTACTACTACTACAACTAATACTACTGCTAACACCACCACTACTACTATTACTACCAACACTACTACTGCTAATACTACTACTAACACTACTATGTCTTCTATACTACTACTAGTAGCAGTTGTAGTAGTAGTAGTACTAGTATTAGAAGAAATTGTTTTGTTAGTAGTAGTAGTGTTAGTAGTAGTAGCAGTTGTAGTACTACTAACACTACTACTGCTATTAACACTACTACTACTGCTATGCTGCTACAACTACTGGTACTACGACTACTACTACTACTACTACTAATAATAATAATAATAATAATAATAATAACAATAATAATATGAATAATATTAATAATAGTAATTAGACCTCCAATGTTCACAAGCTTGTCTGTTCAAACAGCTACGTTTAAACAGTTTTATTGACCAGCATTGTTTATATTTACTGTTCCTCTCGTGTGTTCTTATACATTGGCTAACATGCATGGACATTTTAGTCTCTTGTCATCTTAGAAAACCCTAATAATAATAATAATTATAATAATAGTTAGATATGGAACATTTGATTTCACTTGTCTGGTGTAGTTTCGGATGGCTGTATTTAAACAGGTTTATTGTCCTGATTTGTTTATAAAGTCATTGTGGTGTTACACACCCCGCTACAGCAAGTGCTGCCACCTGTATGGCTGGTAGCGGATTAAGTCAGTTAAAACGTAGCAAAATAATGTTGCTGAATGTTCCGAGGTCGTGTTTTGGAGAGAGAAAGTCAGACTGGTGGAAATGACTATGATTTAGAAAGCATCTGGTTGTAATTCCATGGTGTCAACAGTGTGAAAGAGCGTCAGCTGACGTGTTTGGCTGGAGATTATGGGCTAATGTTCACTCTCTGAGCCAGTCTGCTCACACAGAGTCCAGGTAAGGAGCTGACTGATGGACTTTACTGTTTTAGTTAGTCACAGTGTTTACCCCTCGGTATCTTTTCATTTGATGCTGATAGGTTTTTTTTTTGTATTTTTCTTGTATTTTGCACAAAACCAAGTGGTTTTGTGCCCCAACCTTAACGTGTTTTGGTGTTTCTAGTCACATATTTGAATAGATGATGTGGTCGTTCATGAAGAAAATGACTTTCTTAGATTTTTTTTCTTTTTTTGCACAAAACCAAGGCTCAGTGTTAAAGTTTTCTAAGATGCATTGATGTCTTTCTAGTCATATAATTGAATAGTTGATGTGGTAGTTTATGATGAAAATGGCTTTATTAGTTTTTATCTTTCATTCTTTTTTCTTTAATTCTTTTATTTTTGCATAAAAACAAGTGATTTTTGGCTCAGCATTTAAATTATCTCAGATTTCTTTGTCTTTCTAGTCATATAATTGAATAGTTTACGTATTAGAGGAAAAGCTTTTATTACGGGTCTGAAATAGTCTGCAGAGAGTAGCTTGATTACAGTAACAGACAAACACGTGCACATCCACCAGCATTTTCCAAGTCTCAGTAAAGGCTTTTCATAACATTGTAAATATGGCCTGAACTGGATCATTGCTGCTCCAAGACTGAAGCAACAGGCGGTAAGATCTGTTTTTTACTTCTGAGAGGTACCTGGTTGATGGCCTGTGTTGAATCTGAACAACAAAGTGAGGGTTTGTATTCTGACCATGGTACTTTGGGGATTTGCCACTTGGATCTTTGATTAGTTTCGACCTTTCTTTAAAGTAATGGTTTCTTTCTTGCCATTGTAACATACAGGCCGTACTTGTACAGTGTTCAGAAAATGTGACTCATGCGCTCTTAGTGCAGCTGCTGAACTTTCTGAACTGCATCTTATCGCTCAGTTACGGTTGGTAGTCCTGGTATCTTTCTTCTGTCAGTCATGCCCTGCTTGACTTATTTGGATATCAATTATATAATAATTTGAATACTCATTTTTTCAGCTACCGCAACGACCCATTAATCTCGCTGACTGTTGGGCAATTCATGAGCTGAGCGTGTGCATTTCGTCTCCATTTTCTCCCATTAGCTTGCTTTATTCTGGCATCTCAGAACATTTGTTGGGAAATTTGGTCTGTCTTTATCTCATCCCTTACAGGAACAGAGAAAGCCCCTAAATTCTCCACATTTTTGGGCTGTGTGTTGTTGTGTGGCAAGACATTTAGTGCCTGACTCAGGGTTGCACCTAGACTGTAAAAGTAAAAAAGGCCAAGGTTGCCGCCTTGATGGGAAATATTATTTTAAACTTCCCTTTAAACCTGTGTATAATTTCAAACAAAATGTTTTTCTTATTTGAAAAAAGTTGTTAATTTTAAGATGAATAATTTCTTGAACTGTAGGATTTAGAGTTTTGTTGAAGAGAAGTCTTCAGCTTCAGAAAAAAGTTTCATTCCAAGATAAGATACGATAAACCATTATTAGTCCCACAAGTAGGAAATTTGCATTGTTACGGCAGAAAGTGGACAGTACAAAGAGCAGCAAAACAATAGAATAAAAACTATACAACAATACTGTATAATATAAAAAAGACACTATACAAATAATATATATGTATATATAAACCTATATAGCATATGTATGTATGTAAATATTGAATGTATTTGCATATGTACATAGTGGATATTTATATGTATGAGCACTGTAAATATGTACAGGGATACATTGGAGTATCCTCAGTTGTTTGGTAGCTACAGTAATAATGCACCGAAAACAGTAAAGCTCAAGTAAACGAATCAGTCGTAATGACACCCATGCAGCCTTTCAGGTCTTCAGATATTGAAAGTTACTCTGCTGATGCTTATCGTGGCCTGAATAAGATAGTCAGCCTCCTCACCTAGTTTATAAAAGGTGTTCTCTACATTTCAGTTCATTCTGTTTTGATAGGTGTGTGCTTTCCTTTTTGATTCACTATAAAACTGACACTTTTTAAATAACATGACACTCTTGATGCTTTGACTCCACTATAAAGTAATTTTTTTGTGAAAGGCATGATTGTGATCAGAACACATTATATTATTATAGTATTATTGTAGTTTTCTTATTAGTAGTAGTAGTAGACACACAGTAGTCAATCCCATCTGGTATAAGGTCTGTGGGTTGCTTTGCTGTACTAAATAAAAAGGGTTGTGTTTGAAACAGTGTCCTCCTTCTTCAGAAATAGGAGGATGAAATACTATTGCTTGGGGGTGGGGGGCAGGGATAAAGTTTTTCCTCCACTGTTTTTATGCATAATGTCTATACAATGTGACATTCACATGATTAAATTTAGCCTTTGGGCAATTTGACTTGCTTAAACATGTACTTAGCTTTCTTCTCAGATCATCTAGAGCAGGGGTCATCAACTGCATATGTCCAAGGGCCAGAGTTTTTCTCAGCAGACACTGTGAGGGCCAGATATGCTCTCTTAAAATAAAATACAATTAATATTGTATCTTAAGTAATATATTATTATTTGAAATATTAATTTCCTTCCAAATTTCTGTTATTTTTTAGCCTTTGTCAGTGTTAACAGACTCATATTACCTGTACTGCAGTAAACACATGGATAATCGAAAACTCAAAAGGCAGGTTAGTCCATTGTCCTCAGAGAAGATAAACAACGATTCACACCGTTTCGGCTACCTTATATACACACACACATCAGTCTTAACTCGGTACAGCTGAAAGTCATCCGGAGGTGCGCGCGCCATGACCGGTGGATTGCTGGATTGCTTGGTTAATTTGATTTAGAAAAAAATAAACGTAGGAACTTTTCCCTCCTCACTAAGGCTATTCCTGATTCAGTAATATCAGAGAAATTTTAATATAAGGAGAACTCCCACTCTCAGAACACTTCCATGTGCAAGTGCAGAATTTAGCCTTCTGGCTCCATAAACGTCCGTTCATTTTCCATTGGCGGGCCGGATGGGAAGCTCTGGCGGGCCGGATGTGGTCTGCGGGCCGCCTGTTGATGATCACTGATCTAGAGTGACCAAAACACCAGATCAGTTCAAAGTTAAAAGAATCTTCTTGCTTGATTAATTACACTACATAAGTATTATTCAATGTAGATAAACAGCACATTTAACTCATTAATCTGTCATTCTTGTAGAATGTATAAATTTTTGGCGTTAGGGACTACTATAGAGACCGCTTCTTCATCAGAAAGGCCAACATCAGGGAAGGAATATAAAAAACTCTATAGAACTATTTGATGAACTGCTTCCAGTCTGTACTTATTGCGTTACTTTACCGTAACTGACGCTGTTTGTCCGTTTGCTTTATATTTGGTAGTTGACATAACCTTGTTTATGTGGGTTCACTCTCACAGAGGGATGTTTATCATTAACCTGGGGTTCGTATTCTTTGGCCTACATGATACTGATAATGAAATCCAGATAGCCTTTAAGGTCAAGGCTTTAAGTCCACCAACGTTGAGTATGTTGGACTGTCAAAGTGCTGATTATCTTATTAAAACTGACAGGAAACTGATGCTTCAACTAACTCAACTGTTTATTTTATTTTCTGAGACACTGAGAGACCTATGAATGCACTTCATTATTTAATAGTGTAATTTCCTAACTTGTTTAAATGTACAATTGAGTTTTAAGGCATCTGTGATTTAACCAGTTCTTCTTGTTGATGCCCATATTTGTTGTGTTTATGGTGCTTAAGGCTAGTCAGATTGGAAGGATTAGGCAGAGAAGAACAGCACTTGTTTGTTTAAGGTGTTAACCATATCCTGAACTGTCAGCTTAAACATAATGTGCTCACTTTTTCCCAGTGAGCTCACCGTGCTTATTGTGTTCATAGTGACTTCATCATTATCTGCTCTTATGTATGCACCAATGTGTGTTTATTAAGGCACCAATTTTATTTATTTTCTTTATTTCTCTCTCTCAACTCACTAGTATTTAAGACAAGACAGACGTTGCATGATATTATGCAAACAAGCTTCTGGTCTAAAGGCTCTGTATAGTCCTTGACTTCTTGAGTCATTCAGAGAGAATTAATTAAAAGGAACCTTCTCAGTGAAATGGCTTATCAATTAGTTTGTAGTATGAATGCTAAATATAGAATCTGCAGGTCATTATGAAGCCGTGTTTATCAGTCTGAACATTCTCCACAGTGGGAAGCTATTAGCTCTCAAATTGCTTTTATGTACGTCCGTGAAAGACAGGAAACCAACTCCAGCAGCATCTTAGAAAAGAGACCGTTACAAGTAACTATCAAGTAATAATTTAGCAATAAGTAATATAAGTAATAAGTTATCAAAATAATTACTCAATTAGTCGGATAACTGATAGCGACAGCCCTAATTTCAAGAAATGTCATCAGAATCAGAATCTGAATGCCACTAAATAGTACATTTAAAGGACAGACAATGTATTTCTATGTGCGCAGTCACAAAACTTTGTTTTGTTACATTTTGTCCGTTCTCTTTCTGTTTTATTTAAAGGGCTGGCGTTTGCTAACAACATGTGGAGGACAACCTGGTGCCTGCTACTACTGGCCACCACTTGCTGGCAGACAGGCCACGCCAAAGAGGATGAAAAAACCCAGAGCCCTGGACATGTGTCTGTGGTCATTGTGGGAGCCACAGGTGACCTGGCAAAAAAATACCTTTGGCAAGGATTTTTCCATCTTTATGCTACTCAGGTAGGCAAGGGCTACACCTTCTCATTCTACGGAGGAGGGCTTTCTCCAGCCGATAAGGGGACTCCGCTGCTCTTTGAAATCCTCAAGGCGGTGAAGTGCCCATCAGAGCTCACTGCGGAGCGCTGTGCACTGGTTAAGGAGCAGTTCCTGCGACTGTCGCAGTACCTTCAGCTCAAGACCACAGAGGATTATGAGAAACTCAGTCAACAGATCCAGCAGCCGTTGAAGCAGGAAGGCATGGTAGAGGCAGGGAGGCTGTTTTACATGTCTGTCCCAGCCTTCGCCTATGCTGACATAGCAGCAAAGATCAACAGCACCTGCAGGCCCCCTGCTGGAGCATGGCTCCGGGTTGTGCTGGAGAAGCCGTTTGGGCACGATTTTGGAAGTGCACAGCTTCTCGCCACACAGCTGACTGGTTTTCTTAAAGAGGAGGAGATGTACAGGATTGACCACTACCTGGGGAAGGAGGTACAGCTCAGATGTTTACTTTAATCTAGATATACCCGTAGATTATAAGATTTGAAGGAAAACTGAATTCTGTTTTAAGGTGATACATTTGATGTGATCATTTTTTGTATCGACATGCATTTTGAAGGTTGTCGCCCAGATTTTGAGCTTCAGAAAAAAGAACAATGACCTACTAAAGCCTATTTGGACCAAGCACCACATTGAGAGAATAGAGATTGTGCTGAAAGAAACGCTGGATTCCAAAGGTAAAGGTTGTGACACGTACAGGCTAGCACTGTCAACCATTTCATATGGGCTGATCACAAAACTTCAAAACTTTTGATGTGAGAGTGATAAAGATCTCAAAGCTTGGTACACACATAGACACAGTGGACAATGTGCTTCTCTCCTCTGGCATTTACAGGCCGGATTCAGTTCTACGACCAGTACGGGGTTATCAGAGATGTGCTCCAGAATCACCTTACAGAAGTCCTGACCCTTATATTGATGAAAATACCTGCTAATCTTTCCAACAGTGAAGAGATCCTGCGTAACAAGTTGAATGTGTTCAGTAGCCTTGAGCATCTTGAGAGGAGCAGTGTGGTTATAGGTCAGTACCAGAGCTACACAGAAGAGGCTCAGGTGGAACTTAACAAAACAAAGGATTATTTCAGTCGAACCCCCACTTTTGCTGGTAAGTTTATGACTTTTGCTTGCTGCATTCAGACTCTTACTTTACTCATACAATTGTATAAGCAATGCATTGCCTGAAAATTCCCAGGGTGACGGTCACATGCTTGTGTTCCCAGGTGTAGTCATTTTCGCTGGCAGTCCCCAGTATGATGGCATCCCCATATTTATGACTTCAGGTAAGATGCTTGATGAACGGGTTGGGTACATTCGCATTGTTTTCAAAAATGACATATTTTGCGTTCAGGACTACAACAATGTCAACTGCAAACCCAAACAGATTGTTTTCTATCTGGGCCATGGGGGGCTGGAATACCCAGCAATTCTGGTCAGCAAAAATTTGTTTAAGCCCTCCCTGGTGAACAGTGGTTGGAAAGAAGTCACTGAGCATAAAGACATATCTGTGCTGGGGTTACCACTCTCGGACTATTATGTCCAGACCCCAACCGTTCCCAGAGAGGCTTATTATGAACTCATTTCTAAAGTTTTCCATGGATGCAAGGACAGTTTTGTTAGTACTGAGAACCTTCTTGCATCCTGGGCTTTTTGGACCCCAATGTTGGACAGCCTGGTGCAGGCCTTCCCTCGTCCATACCCAGGTGGGGTTGCCAATGGCGATCTCCTGAACTTCCAGCTACGGGGTCGCGAGGTTGCTTTTGTTAATGAGGCGGTGGTGAATGTGATCCAGCAAGACAACGAGGAGAGCTTCCAGGTTATGCAAGGGAAGTACCGTGGTGCTGACATGGTATCAGCTTGGTCAAAGGAGCTAGTGGAGCGTTTGGCCTCCGACCTTCAGAGCGCAGCAGAAGAGGCAGTTCAGGATGAAGGTGAATTCCACTTGGTGTTGTCTGGTGGCTCTAGTCCCATTGCATTGTTTCTTCAGCTGGCTCTCCACCACTACACCTTCCCTTGGCGCCACACTCATGTGTGGTTAGCAGATGAGCGATGCGTGCCGTCCACTGAGACGGGATCCAACTTCCGCATACTTCATGACCAGCTGCTTCAACATGTGCGCATTCCATACTTCAACATCCACCCCATGCCAGTGCAACTTAATCAGCGCTTGTGTGTTGAGGAAGACGGAGGAGCTCTGTTGTATGAGAAGGAAATCAAGCGGCTAGTCAATGCATCAAGCTTCCACTATATTCTGCTTGGTGTAGGCCAGGATGGCCACACGGCCTCACTGTTTCATGATAGTAAACTGGATGTGAGTGGGGAAAGACTGGTAACCCTGACTGAAAGTCCAGTTAAACCTCACCAACGGATGAGCCTTACATTCACTGCCATCAACAAAGCTCACAGGGTGGGAGTTCTAGTGATGGGGAAAAGAAAGCATGAACTTGTCACTCAGCTCAGCCGAATTAAAGGTGAATCAGCCAGGTACCCAGTCACAAGGGTATGGCCAATAAATGGCAATCTAATGTGGTATATAGATTATGATGCACTTCTAGGGTAAGAGATCACTGAGCTCTTGAACTCCATGCACTCTAACTAGAGTTTAATTCAAATTATATGCTGTATGATGCCACAACGGTGTTAAGCATACATGATTGTTCATTGCTGGATTTGATTACTTGCCATTAAGAATAGTTTGCTTCATGGTGAATGTGTGTTTTTATGGGGAAGAGTTGGTTTTGCACTTCAGGTGTCGTGATAATTATATATATGCTTTTGTTTTGAATAATTTAGATTATACAAGACAGGTTGTGTGATGATTGCAGCAAATCATACTGAGCCCCACAGTCTGCAAACTCAGAAACACCAGAGTGTATTAAACAATGTGATGTGAAGCAAATTAGATCATTTCAGGGATGCGATATTGTGATTATTGTTAATTATACTGTGTTAATTATAAAAAGGCATATTTTATATGCTCTTTGTAATTAAGACCATAACAATTATGGTCTGGTTAAAACAGTTTCATATCAGTATGAGTGCTTGGGAAATAACAATAGCTGGAGCAGTCGGCTTCGTAATTATTAGCTCTCTTGGTAATAGAAGTTAAAACAGGTCATGAAACATGTCTCTGTGGTTAATGACCTCAATCTCCCCCTGTAAATAAGAGGGAAAAACATTTCATTAAAATAATAAAATAAAAATAAATAGATGAGTGTTCAGGAACTCTTGTTTTACTGGGGTATAGATATGAGGCCGTTAGAGCTGACGTTAAATCTGTCATAGACCAGCATGGAGAATCCTAGAAAATATGAAATCAGGTAATGGTAACAAAAAATTCTCCAAGTCCACAGTTGTGGATTTGCAGAAGATGGGAGTATTTCAGAGTCAGAGTCTCCAGAAAATTGAGACTACCTTTTTGGCAAGTAATTATTTGGAAGACAATACTAAAAGAAAACCTTTTAGCATTGTCTACAAACGTAAGATTCTGGTCTTCACTAAATACTATTAGATCTTTTACTCGAACCAGGATTGTGGTCAGATAAGAAAACAGCTTTTTAGCAACAAACACTGGAGGTGCATTTGGCATAAAAAGAAGGATGATTTTAGGTAAAATAACTTATCCACACTGTTAAATATGGAGGTATGTGATGTTTTGGGTGTGGTTTTCCTCCAAAAACTCTGGAACCCCTGTTAGGATGTGTGGTATCTCAGACGTCAGTGAATACCTGGAAATTTTAAATGAAAAGCTTTCTGCCTCTGGAACTACAGTTGGATCATGGTTGGATCTTCCAACACAGTGATCCAAAACACATCCAAATCCATACAAAAATGGTTCTGTGACCACAGAATCAAGCTCTTGACATGTCCAGCCCAGTAACCTGACCTAACCCTGTTTAAAAAACTGTTGGATGAGCTAAAGAGGAGAGTACAACAGTCAAGGTTTAAAGAGATTCTGTACTGAGGTGGTGTCTCAGATTGCTTTGGAGAAACCACCTTATAGGAGAAAGCAAGTGGAGGAATGCCAGTAAGGTGCTTTGGTAAAACATTCTGTATTTTATATAGGGTTTGGTATTTCTATTTTTCTAGATTAAATTCCAATTGAAGATTATAATTCAATGAGAAATATTTTTTTTTGTGTGTGTGATTGAGCCTTTTTTTTTTACTCATCTTTACAAAGGGTACCAATACTTTTGGAGCTGTTGTAAGGAGCCCTGAGAATCAACTTTTATAAATGTTTTATGTACATGCCAGTGGTACAGAACATTCCTCTGTTTAACCATTGGGCTTTATTACACTGGGGGTTTTTAACCTTTGGGTGCAATATAATTGTTGGAAACTGTGATTTTCTTTCCTGCACTTGCCTACATAATAATGTAGTAATGAAGTAAGGTAAAAATATGCATATATAAGTCATCTTCACAACCTAGTAAATATGTGATCAGCTCCTATTAATCAGACCAGTTCAGTGAGTAACTACGTTAATTTTGGGGGAAAACATTCTAGAGAATTCCAGACACCCAGCTGATCTTTAAGATGTCCCTGTAGTGTCGTTTAAAGTCTTTCAGTACCAAAATTGCAGACTGGGCTTTGAAGTAATTTACCCATTTAAAAAAAGGATGCACTGAGGCAGTTCAAGCAACTCACACTTTAGACAAAGTGCCTTATTCTTGGTCCAAATAACAGCCTTGCTTACTTTTAAAGGTTAATCTCATTCCAAGGTAAAGTTCATTCCATGTTCCAGACTTATCGAAACACATCCTCTTGGGAAAAAAATAAAACATTTGTGTTCTAGTCTGGAAAAGGGGACTCAAAGGAATTTAATATTTTTACCAAAAATTAAAGTTTTTGTTTAGAAAAATGATTAGTGGAAT
Organism: Hydrocynus forskahlii; assembly: GCA_037974365.1. Lineage (NCBI taxonomy): Eukaryota > Metazoa > Chordata > Actinopteri > Characiformes > Alestidae > Hydrocynus > Hydrocynus forskahlii. Next base: position 22,861,705 of record JBBPCX010000114.1, on the reverse strand, counting down.
TGAAGTCTCACATTTCCTGAGGTACCACTTAATTAAAGTGTTGTTCTTTGTGTGAAATGCTCCCAAATATGCGTAGCCCCTCTTTTTAGACCAGCTATTTTTTACACCATGGGAAAATGGGGCATTGTGGTAGAGTTTGTGACTGACTGACCATATCATAAGTGTCTGAAATACTGGATAGAATACTGTAAATGGGGTTGTGTGCCTTAATGATCTGTTTCTACTTCAGTTTTGATACTGTACAGACTTCTTAAATGTTTTGTTTCTGATATGAACTTGAGTTATGAAGAAGCCAGTGAAATCTCAATAAAGACATGTCCAGTGCATAAGGACATTGATGCAGATGCATCATGTATATGGCTTGTTGTATTTCATGGGTTCATGGTTTCTTTTCTTGATGTTTTCACTTCATTAGAAAAAACATAATACAAATCTTTGCATCCTTCTTTGATGCAGAGAGCATCTTAATGAGGAGGAACGACATATGAGAATGAAATAAAGTTTTTATATGAGTATGTGAAACTTAACTCATTGCAACAAACAATAATGTGATTAACTATCTTGGTGGTATGTATCGTGCCAGTAAAAACAAAATAGAATGTATAACAATAAACTTAACAAATAAACATCACACAATTTGTTTAAGAATAAATAGTTTATAACAATACAGTCAGAAAAACAGGTGGAGTTCAGTAACTTTGTAGTGACTCCAAGTGCATTAATAAAGGACTGATGAGATCAACCAGACACTGGCTGGTAACTGTAAGTACCTGGTCTTCTGGAGAAAAGGTTTGGAAATAGTTAAGCTAACACACTTGCATCCAATTACAATGTATGGTTTATTTGTATTGTGTACATCGATAATGTAGTTGATCAGCCAAGACATGTTTGGTGTCCAAGTTGTGCTTCTTTAGTTTAACACTGAGGCTGCAAGGCTAACACTGCTAAGAAATATTACATTACATTCATTTGGCTGATCCAAGGCAACTTACAATTTGAGGAAACACTCAAGTTTCAGGACAGTGTGAGAACTAAAGCAGAGAACTAGGTGTTAAAAATTGTACGTAAGAGAAGTGCAAGAAGGAGGTTTTTGAAGCTAGAGAGAAACAATAGAATAGTCACAGAACTAGTTTCAGTAAATACATGCCCAAAACCTTTTTCAACCTTCTCAAACATCATCCACATCTTTATTAAGGTGGATAAAAACCAGTGAAGGCTTTTCCTCCAGATGGTCTTTAACCAGAATATTTTTGTACAGTACTGTATGTCTGTACTGTAGTTAGGGATGTAAGTCGCTTTGGATAAAAAGCGTCTGCTAAATGCCGTAAATGTAATGTAAATGTTATTGGGGGTATTGCCAAAATGCAGGTTGTACCTAGTCAAGGCCATACATGTTAACCTTCATTGCATTATTAAGTCTTCAGCATGTAAACTTTGCAAAAAACTGTTTGTAAACTAAAAGTGCCTTCAAGAATCAGTAGCTTTAGATAGGGAATACAATAGTGTTAGAATATGTATGCAGTCGATTGCAGTTCCGTTTTTTAAGTAAACTCATACATCCTGTTACCTCAATACTCTTTTAAGATACATAATTGGACCTTAAAGTCCCAGTGGTCCTTTGAGGATACATTTACCTTGTACCTTGGGGGGACTACAGTTCCAGTACCTGTGCAGCACCCTTTTTTCCTGACAGTGTAGATTACAAAGACAAAGAAATAATACCAGTGGAGTACATGTGCACGCCTTAGGCTAACATGTCTGCTGTCCATATGGTGTTTCAATGTACAGACTGCTGGTCAGTCCAGCTACTCACAATGAATGGACGAACTGTGAATGGCATTTCACTCTCACTCCCGTTTGTAAGGCCGGAACTGTAAGGAGATATCCAGAGTAATAGGATCCAACCAAGCTCAACTGAAGACCAGTCTGAAGCTCAGGCTTTGGCAAGGGAAGGGTCTGAATAATAGATGGTCTTTAATGCAGCTGAGAACCAAACAGGGTCTCAGACGGCAGCTTAGAGAAACGTATCACTGAGCCAGTTCGGACACATTCTGTGGATCATCCAAAGGGATCCTGTTACCATGAAGAACACTGAGTAGAGATGTTAATTATATATTTAGACTGACAAAAATTCAGCGAAGAATTCAAATGTTATTTGTGTGCATATTGCCAGTGAGTACTAAGATCTTTATTTAGACATTTTCTATGAATGAATTTGATGGACTGAATAAAAACAGATCGAACTAAAGCTGTTTACCTGTAGAGAGGATGCAAGCCCATGAAAGTACCAGTGAAAAGAGATACAGCTCTGGTGTGGTATTTGCCTGAAAAAGACAAAATCGTCAATAAAACATTACACAAAACTGAGTCACCAGCTTCAGATCATAAGAAGAAAAGCAGCGTATAGTCGTGTGCAAAGGTTTGGTGACTCCTAGTCAGATTACATGTTTAAACTGATTTTGTAAGTGAAAGTATGCACACATCCTACAGAGAATACACATCTGCACTTATTACTGCAATTATAATTTATTTGTTTCATTTAACATGAACATTCAGACAAAATAAATATCAAATGTGACCTCTGCAAAAGGTAGGACACATTTGTATTTTATTTTTTCCATTATGGTAAACTCAGCAAATACATAGTAATTTGTGAGAAATTTGAAGTTTCTTAAATATTAAGCTACTTGATGAGGATGTGTGCTTCTTTTCACTTCACTAGGTGTATTCAAACTTTTGCATAAAACTATATACACTGACAAGCAACTTCATTAGGCATTGATCCACCACCAAATACTCTTCGCTCACAGCCACCTCTGGGAGTCTTTACTATTGATGAACGGGGTTAAAAAGAGCTAACAAATTATGCAAATGGAAACAGATGGACTACAGTCTGTAATTGTAAACTATGCAGTGCACCTATATGCTAAGTGGACCAGATAAAATAGACAATGAATGTAGACATCAGGTAGACATACTTAATAAAGTGTTTATGTAAAGAATCATTTTGGACCATTTTTATTGTCATAATTTTACACAATGGACAGAGCGTGTTTGTGTGAAAAAAACAAAAATAGAGATGCACAGTTTTGTTCTGACATTGACGTTAGACATGTTTTACACACTTACACACTGGGGAGCACTGTAGGTCAGGAAGATGGTGCTAAGTCCCTCTGTGAAAGAGAGCACTCCGAATGTGTGGTAAGCTGCCCTGATACTCTTGGGCACTGGGTCAGTGAGAGTAAGTGTCACTGCTAAGCCTTTAGCAAAAAGAAAGAGTGACATTGAGTGTTACTACAGAAACTGGATTTTGTGGATATATCTATTAATCTGCACCGTTGAAGTAAAAACACCACCTGTAGCCATGAAGGTGAACACGATGACGGCTATGAGATTGTTAAAAAGTGGCTTTTCGCAGTAGCGGGTGGACTTGGGCCTGTGAAAATATGACGGTGATTCAAGCACAAGGTAATCTGTAGACATTAACTAAAAATGATAGGGTCGGTACAGAAAACAAACATGAAAGGTGATGCTCTCACACTTGCCTTGTCAAAATGTAAATCTGTGGTGTCAGGCAAAGCACGACAAAGATGAAAAGAACAATCTGACTGCAAGGTGAGATACAGAAGTTATTTCTTTAGGCCCACGTGAGAAGAACCATGCAGTTCACTGCCCAAGCCTCACCCAATACCTCTTCTGAATACAGTATTGTGCAAAAGTCTTAGGCACCTGCGAAAATAACATTTAAAACCACTTAGATGAGGGTTTATTCTCATAAATATTTCTAAATATACTAAATAAAACTAAACAGAATAACTACAAATAACATTATACAGTAAATCGTCATTTTATGTTCAGTATATCAATAGGTTCCTTGTAGAAGCCCAGTATTACTTTTAGTAGAGCTGCTGATGGAATTTCAAAAATCCAAGCAACAGCTGGAGCCATCAAGGAGGAATCTGGAACCAAACCTGTGTTCTCCTTACCAGCTCACCAAATAGCATCTACTTTTTCACAAACAAAACAAAACCTGATACTTTTCACTGCTTTGTTGTTTGATTGCATTTATTCTAATGTTAACTTTGCAAGCAGACACTTTAATTATCACACAGTGAGAATAAAGGCTTTAAATTAGATGCATAGCTGCCTTAGACTCTTGCACAATAGTGTATATTGCATAAAAAAGAAATGCAAAACCTTCATGCCTGGTCAAATGAGGAACTTACAATTTCATCCTTTGATCTCGTGGAAGCCGTCTGCTAGACTGAAATGCGGCATGAACTAAGAAGTGGAGAAACATCTCGGTGAGGCCACTGGAGCAGGCAGTGGAGGTACAGGGCCTGGACTTTTCAAATGAGTAGGAGTGGATTATTTAAAGAAAAAGGTGAGTTAAGCTACTGTTTGATTGTCATTTTGGAAGCAGTGTAATTGTAGAAGGATAGATGAACTCACCAGAAGGTGCTGTTCTTCTGAACGGATCGTCAGGTCGAATAACTGGGCTGAGTGTGGGCCAGGTCCCAAAAGCGTGGCATATCACTCCCCCCCTGTGGCTGCACTGAGAACTGTGAAACAGATGAAAAGCAATATATACTACTAAAACTAAACTAAGATTAACTGAATCTAAAACGCACTAAAACACACTCCAGCCCATCCTGAACACTCGTGTAAAAACCTACATAGTAAAATCAATAGTGTAAAATGTGGATTGTTAAATTGAATGAACACTTTGAGTTTATTTTAATACTGTAAGTGTTGAATAGCCCCTAGAGTAGGGTGTTAAATCATATCAACAATATTAAGTGTAACTGTCAACACTGGTAGTGTACTTTTCTAGCAACACCCAGTGTAAAATTAACTCTACACATTCAACACTATTATTAGTGTAATTTTAATATCAAATTGAATGGGACCATATATGCTCAGAACTAGTGTTAAAACCAACTCTTTAAGAGTTAATCCAACACTGTGTACCAGCAGCTATTTCTTTTTAACAGTGTTTGAATGCTACTAGCCTTGATGTTTGAAAATATCCACTGTAACATTTCCACTCCATCCAATTTTGAAGTAAGCAGAATTTAGAAAAAAAAATAATGAGATGTAATTAAAATATGTATCTTTTAGTGCTGTCTTAAGATGCTCCTTGAGAAAAATGTACATTTTTTTCAAAGCAAAACACACACACACACACACACGCACACACTCCTTACAGACAGGACTGCTTTATTCACATGGAAAAAATGATTCAAATGATTTTGTTTCAAATACTTCAAATTGTTTTATCAACAATTATTATCATGTTTAGTTACATCAATTTTGGTCACTTGCACACATAATGATGCACACATCTGAGCTGATTCTTTTTAAACAGCACAAATTGCTAATCAGTTTTCACCCAAGTGCACTATTGTGGACCAGGCCTGTCAGCTAAATTTCTACAGCAATACAGTTTAAACATTATTAAGAAGAAGGTCACTCATTCATTACTCACTTAGAAAGGTAAAAGAAAATTATTGGTGGAGAGTGTGTAGATAAAATGATATCACCGCCTTTACACTCTAAAAAGAGCGGGGCTGAAATAAAATCATCCAGCATTTTGCCCAGGAGAGGGAGGTGTTGCAGTCTAGCGCAGGAATGAAACAGTAGTTAAGAAAACTTAGAGTACCTTATAAGACATAAATAATATGCTTTATGTTACATAACAAAAATAACAAAAAGTGTATTTTATAGTTTCACAAGTGTTCTAGTTTATTTCATTGTTGAACGTTCCATGTCAAAATGTAAATCTGGGGTGTTTGGCAAAACAGGACAAAGGTGAAAAGAACAATAGGCCTGTGTGAGGGGTTTCATTAAGCCCGCACAGTATAAAAGTTTTTGTTCCCTTTTTTATAATTACACAAATGCGGTTCCTGCATTTCATCACACCTCATTTCACACAGGAAACAAATCCACTAATCAGAGCTGTCTTCTCAGAAGCAGATCTTTCGTCTGATTGGTCATTTTATTCCCTCAAGTGAGTGATGTGTTAGTACTGAAATCCCACTGCAGACTCTAATTAGGGGCTGCTATGAATAGAGAAACTAAACTTCGAATCAGGTCTATGAAAATACATGAAACATACCTGAACCAGCCATAACCTGCCCGCAAACCCGCAAACTCCTTGTCCTCCACATACGGCCCAAACATGTGCTTTATGAGTCATATTGTTCTCGAACTCCCCCGAGAAACGTCCTCCTCAAGTGTGTAAAGAGTCACATTCAGACCCAAAGAACTGCCCTTCCGAGTGAGCCTTTAAAATAGCCATTGTGTCAGAGGGATCACCCCTGCCCCATATTACTACACACAAGGCACACCGCAAACTGAAATACGACACATCACATCTGTGTTTCTTCTACACGCTTGATTGCATTTAAATTCCAGCTGCCTGGGCCAGAAGTGTCTGGAAACTGCAGAAGGCATCTGACTCTCTTCAGGGTGAATCTCAGCCATGCCAGCCAACTACAGTGGGACGTGGGACATAGTGGAAAACGAAAACTTTGAAGCTTATATGGTTGCCCTTGGTGAGTAGAACCATTTGTACACACTAGCCTGCATGGTTTCTCCAATTTACCCTGGTTTGCTGAAGATTCAGTTGAACAGCAGCAGTGAAACTGTAAACGGAACACATTTGATGGAACAGGGGTTTGATCACATCTTTATACTCTTACTATTAATATTAATACTAATATTAATAAGGGCATACTACAAAAAAGTTAAGAGAACTTGTACCATGTTAAAGCTTAGTAAAATGAAGAGCTACTATCATTTTATAAAAACTTAATTTTGGGCTACAGGCCTGACGTTTGGGCCCAATCTCAGATTTTTTATAAAATTTTTCAAAATGTTATTACTTGAAAACATAAGAAATGCTTAAAACAAATGTAAATGACTGCCTTTATCACAGCAGCACAGATTCAGAGTGTCCTTTCCAGCTATTATTGGGAATAACGTGTATCCAAACCCTCCCAGCACCTTAATCAGTTCTGTCTCGTTTTCTGGAAGGTCATTTCAGTCCAGCTCATTCCTGCAGCTCAATGGGAGAAAGATTTGGAGACTGAGGAGGCCAAGACATAATTCTCAAAACGTTTTGATTGTCTTTGACTGGATACGTTGGCACAATTTTGAAGAATGCTTGGTATACTTCAAAGCAATGGCAAAATTTTGGCCAGTGATTTGTAAACAAGAAGGAATTGTGTGATGTTGAAGAACTGAGTGATACTTTTCTTTTTTTCATGATCAACACAAAGTGAATGTCAGTGCACTAAAGACAGGCCTGGTATGTCCCTTAAAAACTAATAGTTTGAGCCTTTGTGGCCAAATAATGTGTTACTGCAAACTATGAAATACTGAAAACCAAGCAGTTACATTTGTTTTTGGTATTTCTAATGTGTCTTGCAAATAAAATGTGGACAGATCTGAGGGCGGGCCTAAACATCTCAGCATATGGTCTCAAACGTGGTCTCTAAAACACAACAAATTGATTACATTTTTCATTTCTCTAAACCAAATGCAGGGATCGATTTTGCAACACGGAAGGTAGCGCGCATGCTGAAGCCACAGAAAGTGATTGAGCAAGATGGAGATTCTTTCACCATCAAAACTCTGACCTCCTTCAAAAACTACTCGACGTCATTCAAAATCGGGGAGGAGTTTGAGGAGGTGACCAAAGGCCTGGATAACAGAAAATGCCAGGTGAACATGCTCACAGTCTTATGGTGTCTATAAATGATTTCGTTTTGTTTAGAAAAAACCCACCTTCCGTAACACACCAATGCCATACTTTCACAGACTGTGGTCAACTGGGAGGGAGACAAACTTGTGTGTGTGCAGAAAGGAGAGAAGGAAAACAGAGGCTGGACTCACTGGATGGATGGAGGTGTCCTCTATCTTGTACGCCCACATTTCTGATTTAATCAAAAAATAATGACTAAAATCAAAGACATTTGTAACACTGCCTTATACTGTTGCATCACTCTCATTTTTGTTTCTTCTCCTCAAGGAGCTGAAATGCGGTGACCAAATCTGCAAGCAAACCTTTAAACGGACGGCTTGATGTAAAGTTAAATTGATGTCCTTGCTTTTTTGTTATTGCTCTGTTTAACCAATGACATTTCCAAGCACATACAAACATGAAGTCTGTTTTGTGGTGAAATAAAGAGCATTTTTAAAAATGCTGTTTTGGAGGTTTCTGCTTTAATAAATCAGATGCTTTGTTACCATGTAATGCTAGATTTCAGCATGTCTGTCATGACAGACAGAGAGATACAAATATATGATATAAAGCCTTGAGCTTACAATAATGCAGTCCTATGGCTACTAGGGACGCTTAAAAAATCATTATTATTGTATTATCAATGTACAAATCAACTGTATTATGAGAAAGGTGTGGATCTAAATGAACCACACTTTCATTGGATAAATAGAAGAAGAAGAATGAAGATGGAAAGGGGGAAACAGGGGCATCTCATATTTATTTGTTTGTTGATGCAAATTTACTCTGGACTTCTGGTTTTACCAGAAACTCACACATACAACCCAGTGTGTCGGCACAAAAAGCTCATATCAGGGCTATAATTTGTCAATAACAACAACAATCATTTTCTAGCATCATTCATATAAACTAAAATTGAAGCAGTGCCATGTTGTGACCAGTATCAAGGAGTTTGCGGAAAGTTGACAGTCAAGTCATGTAGGTTTTATTGTCATTTCAACCATATACAAACAGAATGCAGTGAAATGAAAAAATGTGCCTCCAGAACCATGGAACAACATAAAAACAGAAACAGAACAGGACAAAAGAGAGTGCAAGAAAAACACAAGAGCAACAAAACAACCGGACAAAACAACATTTATTACAATCAACACTAGTTACTGCACTAGTCTGAATGAATACAGTATTATGACAGATTATTTTCTAGCAGTGGAGAGTTCCGTGTGCAAAAATGTAGGAGAGGTAGTCACATATAATTGTGCACATAAAGCAGCAGCAGCAGCAGAAAAGAGTGTGCTGTATAATAAACAGAAGGACATTTACAGAGGCAATTAAAATCTTTGTTTCAGTTGTTTGTTTAAGGTAAGAACAATGTGTGTGCATTGTGTTGGGAATAGGAGAGGACATTTTATGGTGTTTTTTATTAATTAAAAAATAATTCCATGTTAATCTGAGAAAGAGCAATTGATGAAAACATACATAAATGTATCCAGGAGGATACATGCATAAAACCTATGAGAAAAGTGCACTTTGACATAGTTAAGAATTAAGAATACATTATATGAGCAAAAGTATTGGGACACCTGATCATTACACCAACAGGGTTTTTAACGAGATTGCATTCAAATAGATAGCCCTTAATATGGAGTTGGTCCACTTTTGCAGCTATAACAGCTTCTTGGAAGGATGTCCACAAGATTTTGGAGTTTCTGTGGGAAATTGTGCCCATTCATTCTGAAGAGCATTTATGAGGCACTGTCACTGATTTGTGCTCATTCATTCTGATGAGTGTCCACAAAGCTGGAAGCATGGCGTTGTTCAAATTGTCTTGGTATGCTTAAGCATTTGGATTGAGAATCACTGGCAGTTAGCAGGCCTAACCCAAACCCTCAAATACAGGTGTCCCAATACTTTTGTCCATATAGTGTACATCAGTTCACACTCCTCATCAGTAGGGACGCTGCTCATAAGGAAGCTGAGAGAAAGAGAGAAGACATTTCGCGCAATTTTCGAGTGGTTGATGTCTCATAGTCAGGACAAACAGACAAAAAGGGGATAGACTAGTGGTCCACCTTTCTGATTTTCAGCTTTAGGTACAGCAGAACTAGAAGGTTGCTGCTGAAGACGTTTGGAAAGTGGCAACAGGTTGCAATGGACGAGAAAGAAGCATATACACAGGTTTTAACTCTATTTACAGGTTTTACCATAGGTTTTAGTAGCTAGTTAGAGTACAGTACAGTTTATTTTTAGCCAGTTAGGCTAACAGTAAAGAATAAAAGACGAGAAAGAGGCATATTCACGGGTTTCAACAATATATTATATATGTATTGTATATTTCAACAATATACAGGTTTTAACTCTGTATTTTAACAGCCAGTTGGAGAACAAGAATTGTTTGTTCTCCAACTGTTATGCTAACTCAGTAAATAAAAATGGATGAGAACACTACAGGTTTTAACAGATGGTTAGAAACACGAAGGGTTTGTTTTTATCCAGTTTAGCGAAACCAATAAGTTATACTGGACGAGAAAGAGTTATATTCACGGGTTGTAGAGGACAAAAATTGTTTGTTTTTAGCTTGTTAAGCTAATAGTAAATTACAACGGATAGGAAATTGGCATATTCACAGGTTTTAACATAAGTTTTGTTTAGAGAACACTAAGGGTTTGTTTTTAACCTGTAAGACTGACTAAATACATATATAAATTTATTCAGGAAGATCACAGGTTTTACCACTGTTTAGTTTTTATCAGCTAGGTTTTAGACCTTTAGCTCAGTTTCAGTTTATCTTGGTGGTTTGCTCCGTATTTGATAATCCTGTCGTTTATAGAGACTTAAAGCAGCTGTTCACTTCGCGGTTGGTAAACTTTGTCAGCACGTATCACAGGACCATGACAGACCAATCAGCAGACAGGCAATCGCAGTCATCGCTGAAATCACCTTCAGTCAGGCAGGTAAGACATAAAGAGCAGTTTTCTACCAAGTTTTCTTGATAAGAAATGAATCACTGCATTTTTCAGCTTATCACATGTCATTTTTTTTTGTCATTCTAGACCTGTTTGCCAAAGATTTGGAAGCCTTCGCCAGGTAATTTTGTTCTGTATGTGCTTTAGAGCAGGGAAGTGTTCCTCATCTCCGAAGTTTCACACCTCACCAATACACTCCCCTGAACATATCAGACTTTAAGTCTGTAAATACTTTTATTATACTTCACATTCTCTGTCTTGTTGCTATTATCCAGACTGTGGGTATTGTCGATTGCAATAAATATTGTCTTGTCCTGTTTTGTTGCTCTTGTGTTTTTCATGCACTCGCTTTTTCCCTCTCTGCACTTGTGGTGTTCTGTTTTTTTCTGTTATTGTGGTGTTTCATGGTTTGCCTCATAAGAAGTGAATCACTGCATTTTCCAGCTTACATGATTTCCGGGAGGAATATTGTTTCGTTTCACTGTGTATATGGTTGAAATGACACACTGTGTACGTGACTTGAGAACTCCTGCTTATCTGGAGAAACGGTTTTCATGTGTCTTTTATTCCAGACATGCAAAAAGGCAGACCGTGACGATGGACGACGTGAAACTTCTCGCCAGGCGGAGCACTGCACTGGTATCATGTTTCACAAATCTCTTTTTAGTCGGTTTTAATTTTAAGAAATGCAACTCATAAAGATGCATAAAAAGATAACTTTATTCTGAGGGAAGTTCTTTTGTCCTTAGGATGCTCAGTGCAAAAAGAAAGAATAGACAAACAATAGTGCAAAAGAATGTTGTAAGACGTTGTCTGTACGATTTAGTGAGCTAAACATAGTATTGTGAAAAAAACACGTAGTGTGATTTCAATGTTTAAAGTGCCTCTGAGAGCAGTGATTTTTTCCTGGCTGCTTTCTAAAAGTCTATTGCCTATTTTATATGATGCACATATACTACAGGTCTTAATGGAAGCAGAGATCCTGCAGGATGCCACAGCTAACACCACAGTGATGGGATAAAACCAATCTATTACAAAGAGGTTATTTTAGTACACTGTATCAATAGAAGTGTCCACATGGGGCAGCTGGTCGCCTAGTGGTGAGGGATTTGCTCCTGCGATCAGAAGGTTGTGGGTTCAAGTCCCAGGACTGATAGTGGTACCACTGAGCAAGGTACTGCCCCCACATACTGCTCCCCCCTGTTGGTGGCAATGCACTTCTTCACTTGGTGAATGGGTTAAATGCAGAAAGAATTTCATTGTTCACACTGTGCTCATGCGTGACTGTAAGGGGCCACTTTACATTATATCGTCATTCTAAGCGGAACAAACTCCTTATGCACCACTAATATATATTCTTTATAAGTAAACTTTTTAAACCCCAGGGCTCACGTTGTGGGCTTAATGAACACATGGAACATATTGGGATGTACTTTCTACTAGTTATTCCAGATTTTCTTTAATATTCAAGCATTTAAATACAGCATATGGCTATTATTTTGCATTGAAAAATGCACTACAGACTAACATTTTTACAAAATGACATTTTGTTTGGGACAAAAGTATGCTGATTCATATAGAACACCTGTAGTCATCAGTACTAGCATCAGTTTAGAAGAAACCTTTAGAAGCAAATATCCAAAAATGTAGTGTTACCAATTATTAGTCAGCTGATGGAGACAATAGTTCTTAATTCGTAACATTTACTTCATCAGTAACGGGTTCCTTAACAAAAAGTGGACCACCCTGCATAATTTAAGGGCTATTGAGGACTGAGGTGACCTGAGGAGCCCTTCAGGCTTCTGTTTAAAAGAACTTGATTATCAACATTCAGGAAACATTCACAAACCTGTAACATCTGTGTCTTTATAGTCGAACTACATCCAGCAGAAGAGTGAAGAACTAGCACTAAACAACCAGGAGAGGAAGAAGAAGAACACAGCTAAAAGGAAAAGTAAAAGCACAGAGGAGACTGATACAATGGAGACTAACTAAACTGATAACACCTGACAAGTGAAAACTGTACTGTTGCAGGGAGTATAGTGTGTTGAATGTTAGAGCTTTTTCTTTACGAAATCAGTTTATTTTGAAAGGAAATGAACATTACTCACAGACATGAATCCAGGTTGTGTATTTTATTGTAATACAGAATGTGTGAAACATTTTCACTGTCTGTGAATGTAAAAAAAATGTGACTATAAAACACTTGTTATAAAATTATTGGATATTGGATAAATATATTTGGAATAAACACCTGTTTTGTTGTGTCTAGATACCACAATGTTTAGATTGCTTTGTTTAAAATAAAAAAGACACCAATCATAAAAGGACCAATTATTGCATTTCTGTATATAAATCTGATTAGGTGTTGGGCCATAGCATTTTGCACCATAATGTTTTGGTTACTGGTTTATGGATCCAGATTAAACCTGTTTAACCATGTATTTGAAAAAATCTGAAGTGATATACTACGAGTCACATCCAAGCTTGATCTGGCTCCAAAAAAATAAAAAATACCAAACATGAGGTGCTTGTTGTTCAACTACATTCTACAGTGTCCACTTGTTACCAGAGCTGCTAAGGGCAACCAGACACTCCTCCATCTTCCTCTGTCCCCAAACGGACTTTCCACCTGGGGTTCAGACGCAACCCGCAGCCAGCCATTTTCCAGGCCCCTAAATGTGTGAATTCAGTTAGTTTTTTGTCTGTTTTTTCCATATCATTTGAGGTCAAATCCAGTATTAAGAAAACAGATAACTATTCAAATTAAGTTTTATTGATGCACTCCCTTTGTTTGACAAGCCATATAAAATGCCTTTGAAAACATTTAGCAAATGTTATCTAGAGGAAATTCATTCCACAGACATTCACAGCACTCAACATACAGGTCTCACTTACACCATCACTCGTTCTCACCCCTCTCAGTGTCCAATGAAGATGTCATCCACATCATAGTTCACACTTACAGGTCAAGTTACAAGGAAGTAAAGCACACACACCATACAGCATTCAGATCAGATTATATAAGCAAGACAAAAAAAATATATTCATCACAACATTCCACTACCTACTTAAACACATTGTCAGTATACTTATAGGAGAAAAGCAAAATTGGAATCCTATAGGGGGGAAATAGGAGATTCATAAGGGTACAAATTAAACTAAATTTTACATTTTTGGGGGGTTGTATAAAAGGTGAAGCTGGGAATTGTCAACAAACTCGCTCACACACTCACAAAAGCCACCCACTGCAGTCACATTTGAGCTTTCATCGCACTCGCATCAGTCTTTTTCGTTCGCTCGCTTCCACGCTTTCCTTCCCTCTCTCTCCGTTCGCTCACTCGCAGCCTTCTCACTCTTTGCCACCACCAATCGCACTCAAGGGTTGTTAAAAAAGTTCATTTTCTGCGCAGTTCTTGTCAATCAGAAAAAAGGAAGTGGATTTTGAAAAAAAAAAGACACCCACCGTGTCAGCGAGCCGTGCGATGAGAGCTTTTAGACATGGGGAAGAAGGTGGGATTATGATCTCAGCCACACAGTGCTGCCACAGAGGGCCTTCTTCCCAGGCAAAACCCACAGATGGCAACTGCAGAAGAGATTTCGATGAAGGCTTTATGAATGTATCTTCACCAAACAGGTCTGCAAATAAAGCTGAACTGAAAAGATAGCAGGTTTCAACTAGATTCTTCCTAATGCATGCTGTAAAAAATTAAGATTAAAAAAGATGGAAATTTGAGGGTCTTTCACATGCATTTTCAGTGACCACAGATTAAACTGCATGCATTTTAAGAATCCAGTTGAAATATAATTTATCCCAACTTCCAATCAACCAAATACAATAGTGTAAATAAAAAAATAAAATAAAACTACACCGAGGATAATGCATCTTTGTGTAACACTCTGGTCACCATAGCTCACTTCAAACACTAAATTTAATCTCTTGCTCAAATGTACAAAACATTCTGCTCTCCCCAAACCCCCCCTTCTCTCCTGCTTCCCCTCCCAAATACACGACAAGAGTTAAGCCTCTCAGAAATACTTACCAAACACACACACACACTAGAAATACCAACACTTCATAAACAAAACAAAAACCCCAGAAATTACATACCCCACCCTGAAGACTTTGACTCCATACTAGAGCCAAAGCTGGAGTTAAACCCGGCACCAGTAGCAGAGTTAGAACCAGTACCCCACCCAAGGGCAGCCGAACTGCTGTTGTAGTTACTGTTGCCTGAGCTATACTGCGCCTGGTCTCGAGAGGAGCTTGTGCTCGTGCTCGAGCCAGATGTGGCGGACTGACCCTGCTGAGCTAACATGCCCATCATACCCCAGCTGCTCTGCAGAGCAGCCTGAGCAGCAGCCATCATGGCTGGATTGAGGTTGAAGTTGCCAAAGTTGCCCAGGCTACTGGAGCTGCTGCGGCTACTGCTGCTGAAGCCCTGCCCAGCAAACCCGTTCCCATAGCGGCCCACTCTGTCCATCATCTGCCTACTGTTGTTGTGTTTGGGCTCTGCGTTGGAGATGTGCACGCTCACACCTTTGACAATTAGGTCCTCTCCACACAGGGAAGAGGCAACCTGTTGGAGAAGAGGTGAGACAGAAGAAAGATTTTTTTCCCCCCATACATTTGCCTTTTACTTACACTAAAAGAAGTAATTTGGCTAAGTGGTAACTTTCAGCTATTAAGTATTTAAATGCTGTTTCGAGTACCCTTTAATGAATATGATGCATACCTGGTCATCGGCAAAAGTAACAAAAGCAAAGGCTCGAAAAGGCTTGGGGATGAAGACATCTGTGACTTCGCCATACTGCATGAAGAACTGCCGCAGGTCGTCAGCAGTCATATCCTCAGTGCAGCGCCCCACAAACACCTTCCTGCTCCGCATGGGCTCATCAAAACCTTGCTGTTAAAAGAAGTAAAACCATTTGTTGGTTATGCACACACAAACACTTGATTTGAGCTGCCTGACAACCTACCACCTCTGTCCATGAATTCTTGCCAAACACACATGCATTATGGTTTACTGACATTACAGTATATAGCAATCCATAAAAAGTAAATTTTTTACCTTCGAGTTGGGTAGTTTACAGTCACACCACCTCCCATCAATCATGTGACGCTGGGTAATCACTTTATTCTGAGTTTCCCAGTCAGTAAATCTCACAAATCCAAACCCTTTTGAATTTCCAGTCTTTGCATCCCGCTTTACCTGGTGGGGAAAAATAAAGAATCAGAATATGAATAATGAAAATCCTCAAATCAATAGTGCTGATAAATGCTGATTTGTTTTTGAAAAGGCAGACATTAGCTGTTTACCTGCACCATAATGACTTCACCAAAAGTACCAAAGTACTCCTTTAAATCTTGTTCTGTAGTTTTCCAAGGCAAACCCAACACAATCAGGTCTGATGTTTTCTGGTCCCCTCTCTTCATTTTTGCAGATGAGGCATCTATTTCGTCCATCTTCCTTTTGTTGTCTGGAAGAGCCGGCTCTTAAATTAAGAAAATCAAGAAAAAAAAGATTCCAAACTTTTCTCACAGACAGACAGTTCCTTTTACTGATGTTTTAATAGTGGCTTTTGAGAAACCAAGCACCCAAAGGCCAATAATTGTGCAGAAGTTGAATCCTATTGATTTTTCAAAACATCTGCATAATTCAATCACTGAATGAACAAAGCCACTCCCAGTGGCCTGGAGTGGGGAAAAGGCACTGTATAAACCTGATTCAGATTCACAACAGTTGTAACAGGAACAGAGATCACAGTGTCTACCTTAAGTAAACAAATGCTTTTATTTGCTATCCAAAATAAGAGTTTGGTTCTTATCACTGTTCCTAAACCATTTTGACTCAACATGTTGCCCTCAAACATACAGCAATGCATAATTTATTACTCGTATAGTCTGGTTCCCATCCTCACTGTTCTAGACTCGAAATTTTGCATTCATAATCATTCTCCGAGAGTCCGGCTTCCATCATCACTGTTTTAAACCATTTTGACTCGATATGTTGCTCTCAAACATCTGGCAATACATTATTTATTATTGAGTCTGGTTCCTATCATTATTTTAAACAATTTAGACTCTAGAACTAAGCATTTAGCACCAGACCATCCTGAATGGCTGTTTACACCGCAACTACTGAATAATGCAGAAGCATAGGAGGAATTCACAGAAAATGTTTTCACAAGCCTCGTGCACCATTATTCGTGTACGGATTGAACGGCCTTAAAGTACAAACCTTTAGGGTAATTTACGACGTAGACGAGGTTCCCCCAGCCATTCTCTGGAGCGTGTAGGATCCCCTCCACCAGGCGGACACCCCTCATGCACTGAGAGATGGGGCTCCGGTAGCGTAGGCCGCACGCCCCGGGGAACTGAGCCGCCACGGTGGACAGGAGAACCGTTCCATCGTCCTCTGAGGGGATCTCCATCGGCTCCTCGTTCTCCTCCTCGGCAACACGAATGTACATCTCGGCCATTTCGTCTCTGGCTGTTATAAATCGACTTATTTACGACTGGAGGCGGGACGCACGCGCCGCTAAATGTTAGCCTACTGCTAGCACGCGTGCTAACTGTGATCTGTAAAAATAAAGGCACAAATAAGCAGAAAGAAAAAATATTTGATAGATAAAGTACATCATAAACCTTCTTTGTTATACATTTGATTACATTTGAAGAAAATGTTACCAGAAAGACACAAAAAGAGACGGTTTTCCAGCCGGGTCCTGTTGTTCCTTTGTTAGCTCCGAGCTAACATGAATGAATGAGCAAGCTAACCTGCTAAAGTCTCGCCTCAGATTGGCTCTATCGAACAAAACGGCTATATAAACCGTACACGAAATTTCTGTAGTTTATTTAAAGGCACAGATGTTTAATAAAGACCAATAATCACCACCTCGGCCCTGCTACACTCACGTTCCTCTTGTTTTCGTCGCCAAAAGGTATTACCTAAGTCATCCAGAGGCTACGTCATCACTGGAACGTCGCATGTTCTCAGGGGGTAGGACGGTTGAAATACATCTACTGAGCTAAAATAAACGCGGGTAAATGATATTAACAACAAATAAATGTGTTGGAAATAAGAATTCATATTCTCAGTTGTAGTTTAAAAACAGATATCAAACTCTTTCCCGTGACCCTTGAAAATATACCCCCTCTTGGTTGCAGTAGTTGAACCCGCCTGTAATGTCTGAAATAGTCAGTAGGCTGTGCTGTTTCACAGAATTTATACATAAAGTGGACAAATGTATTGGAACGGGTTTGGGCTAGGTCCCTCTTTTCCAGTGAAGGCTAATCTTAATGCTTCAGCATACCAAGATATTTTGGACAATACCAAGCTTCCAACTTTGTGGACACAGTTTGGGGGAAAATTTTGTCTATTCTAGCTTGTCTGTGCCCCAGTGCACAAAGCAAGGTCCATAAAGACATGGTTGGATGTTTCAATCTACAAATTAAAAACAGCATTCAAATTAGTACAAATGAGAATTTCTGGAGCCAAATTTTTGTATTTTCAGAAAAAGTATAGTATGTCACTGAACAACAAAACATTTTACTGTCTGCATTGTGAAATCAATGCTCACAATCACTTAAAAACTTATCTGTGGAGAAATAAGGGACACCCCCAAGCTATTACACACCCCCTACTGGGGGGCATTGACTTCTTTTTACATGCCAATACAGGTGGTGTGAAGTGCTCTACTGCAAGACAAAGCAGTATTTCATGTTAAAATACGGGATAAACCCGTATTATATGGGAGGGCTGGCGCAGAGCAACACACCTGGTGCCAGCTCTTCCCCAGGTACATGACCATCCACGTGATGCCAAATATGATTAATCAGACCAGGCCATTGCTCCATGGTCCAGTTCTGATGCTCAAATGCCCATTAAAGTCACTTTCTGTGGTGGACAGGGGTCAGCAAGGGCACTCTGAACAGTTTATGGCTATGCGCTCCATACCCAGTTGGTAGCCTAGTGGTCAGGGTGTTCGCCCTGCGGTCAGGCAGTTCCCAAGACTGCTAAGCACCTCTGAGTACTCTTGAGCGAGGTACTGTATTCACACACTCCTCCCTAGGCGCTGTGTTCCTGGCTGCCTGCTGCTTCACTTGGTGAATGGGTTAAATGCAGAGGAAGAATTTCGTGCTGTTCTCACTGTGTGCTGAGGTGTGTTTATATGTATGACAAAATGGTCACTTTCACACAGCATGTTGATACATTGTGGGCTCACTTTTCTACCACCACCAGCATGCACTTTTTCAGCAGTTTGTACTACAGCAGTTCATCTCTGGGATCAGAGCAGATGGGCTAGCCTTCACTCCCCATGCACACCAGTGAGCTTTGGGTGCCTGTGATCCTGTCACCAGTTCTACGTATCTGTCTGTCTGTTAGTCCGTCTGTCAGTCTGTCCATGCACACAAATACTTCGGATATCTTTTCCCGACCAATTTTGTTTTTTGAAACATACCTTTGTTTATGCTTACAAATACTCACTTTTTGCTCATATGGGTAAGTACAGTCATTATGTGTATACATCTGAACTGAATGAATTCACTGGAAGAACATTAAAACATTTAACAAAACATTTAAAAAACATTTTAAAAAGCCTGAATACTTATTTTCTTCTCCCTTCTTTATTTAGATTCAAATTTCATAAAAAGATTTTGTTTTCCGAAACAGAAAAAAACAACCTTTACCTTTTTGGCAAACAAAACAGAAAAAAGGCAGATTTTAAATCTCATTAACTAAAATGAAAACAAAAATTGTGACTTACCTGCCAGGAAATGATGACATTTTACATTTATTAATTACTCTTAATATTATAATCTTAATATTGTAGATACTAGCCTTTTTTAAGAATGAGAGCTTGTAGCTATGCGATTGCTCATGGTCAGTAAAACTGAGACAAAAAAAGGCGAATACACATTTATGATCAATATATTTATATATTTTACAAAACAATAGAAATGCTACCAATAACAATATATGTTCACAGTCGCTGTTATGATACCACACTGAAAGAATGTATATAAGTTAGACTGAAAATGATATATCTCAATAACATAAAACAAAAAATAACATTTACCCAACATTTCCAGTCATGAACGTTGCATCATGACGGGCATTAAGTTGTACATGAGGAGCTTTTCTGAGTACAGCTTGCATGTGTATGAGGCAGATATTCTATGTGCTAAATTAATGTGCTGTTGACTTGCTGTTGACTTCTGTAGAGGGGCATTGCTGGATATCCTCCCAAAAAAAAACAAAGAGCCGGCATACTGGAGCTCAATGGCCAGAATGGGTGGAAATCAGCTAGGCATCAGGCAGTAACACTGACAGTATAGTGCAAAGTAGTCAGCTGCATTTCATCATGTGTCTGTGTGTGTTTGAAGAGTAAGTTGTGACAGTCAGCAGGATAACAAAAAGCAGCAAAAATAAATATCAAAAAGAATTTTTTTCAGTATACAAAAAGTCTTTAGGTTGTTTTTTTTTTATTTCATTTTACCAATGAGTCTGGCAAAAATAAAGGCCTCAAGGAAAGTCTACCAAATGAACTTGGATGTTCTCCTCTTGTTTCCCATAACCTTCACACCAGAGACTCCATGCTCTCAGCTTCATCCGTGTTCACTATTCTTCCATTTCTGTCCATATAGGGATAGTGAAGTCCAGTGTCCTTACTGCTGACCAGGTTGAGCATTGCTTTGTAAAGATACTGATAATGCTCCTGAAAAGAGAGAAATAGACTCGTATACATGACGTGTGTGATTACAGAAGCTGCATGCTTTAAAGGGACAGTCTCCTATATTTTCCACGGATGACACTACCAAAAACAGTTAAAATTCAGTTTACATTATTTTGATCTCTTATCTCTCTTTATGCTTATTCGTTAATTGCTCCTTTAAGACTGGTATATGTAAATTTGTTGGTTTTTGTGACATCACAAAAACACTGAATTCCAATCAGTCTGTTTTTACAGCTTAGTTTCATAAATTGATTAAATGGCCTAGAGAGTGAATGGCACATGTTGAAAGTGTATCAATTTTACTACATTAAATCATTTTTATTTAAGTGAGAAAAAAATCACTTCTTAAACAAAATTTGTCTGGAATGATCATGAGATTCTGTTGCACAACAACAGCATCCTTGTTGTACAGGACTGCTATAATTTGCTGTAATTTGTCTCCAGAAATGTGTCTTACAATGTCTGTGAACACGCCGGGCCGCATGAGGTTGATCATCTTGGCCACCTGGTACACATCTACAGCGTTCTCGTTCTCCAGCTGTTGCGACAGAGTGGTCAGAGCACAGAGAATCCCTGCAGAAACACCTCCAAACCTGGAGAATGAATATAGGTGAGTTATAACAACACTGTTCTCTTTCTGTCTTTCAAAACTAAGAACATTTTCTCTTCATCACTTTTTAAAAAAATGCATAAACTCCAAAAGACTTCATTAACAAACATAAGCCAAACACTCACTCATCATGAATGATAGTGGGGCCGTCTCTGGTCATGGCCTCCTCTCTGATGATGTTGATGAGCTCAAGCGTGTTGCTGATGGGAGCACTGAGGTCAGGCCAATTCGGACATTGGAAATGCCGAACCTCCATCACATAGGGATACTGAAAGGCACACACACACACACACACACACACACACACACACACACACACACACACACACACACATACAGAGAAAGCCTTAGACTAGTCAACCATAAACCATACAAAAAATTCTTGCCCTGGTGTTTTCTTTCTTGTTTTTGTTCTTGTGTCCTGGAGGAACGTTGTTTGGTTTCTCTGTGTGCTGTGTGTATGGCGGAAATTTACAATAAACCTACTTGACTTGACATGAAATTGCAAGTTCAGTCCCCAGTAATGCCGAAATATGGGCAGTTTTATTATTTTCATCTTATAGCTTTCAACCTGAAAACAGACAGTTTTTAAGTACTAAGCTGATACTAAGTGCGTTACATTCATAAATGTGTTAAAAAGTGTTACTCATTCAAATGTGCATGAATAAAAGTAAGAACTGGCACTGTCACTGCAGATCATTCTATGTGGTATAGCTGTGCTTTTGTTTTATATCTGCTACGTAATGCTTTGCTGGAAAAACAAATTTGGTTAGTATGGATCTGGCCTAGACGCAGGAAAATGTGACACATGGGTGAGTGTGTGTCTTGGTGAAAGTGTGAAGTACCTGTGTGGCCTCCAGGATAAAGTCATGGATGATGAGTTGCTCTTCATTTGTCAGACAAAGTTTATCCGTGTTGATGAGGGTGACGGTGAATGCCACACAGTTCATAGCCTCTTCTCTGCTGGGCCAGTACACAAACTCATCTTCAGTCTATGAGGACACACAAGAAGCCACATCATCAGTCACACCAGCAGGGGTGAATTATTGGTCTCATTTTATTCAAGGTATTCTAGCTGTTGAAAATGTGTATTTACAACTTGGACAAGCAGAACTTTAAGAAGAAATTATAAATAAAACGAATAAAACATTATAAGACCAGAATGCTTCATCCTGAGTGAACCGTTTATACATCTACATTTACGGCATTTAGCCTACGTTTTTATCCAAAGCGACTAACTACAGGGGACAGTCTCCCTGGAGCAATCTGAGGTTAGGGGTTTTGCTCAGGAACCCAGTGGTAAGTATCCTACCCACTAGACCACTGCCACCCCATTTTTATGACCCATATTGTTCCACTGCACTGCATAAAAGCCAGTACACTGCAAAAAGTGATGTCTTACAAAATCATCGTAAATCTAGCCAATATATCTAATATGTCCCATTTTGAGATTTTTGTAAGAATAATCATAAATGTATTAAACATTATTTGTATTTCTAGTATTTCTAGATGTTTCTTACTTACTCTTTCAACATCTCTACATATTTAACCTAACACTAAAACATGTTATTATCTCATGATAATATAAATATTAATAATATAAATGTACTCGACACTGGCAGTTCCTGGAGAACTCAGGTGTAGTTATATTTATAAAGTTAGAAAGTTTACGTTTGCTACTCACTAGCCCTAGATTGTCAGGCAGCATGACGATAACTTGAGCGTTGTGATCCCAGATCATCCTCCAGAAGTCAGTGGTTGTGTGGGGTAAGGGATGCTGGGTGACGATGAACTCATTGCTCCTGTAGTAGCCCTGTGATTAATAAAGTGTGCACACAGACAGCAATTAAAGATGAACTGAGAATAACGACAAAATTACAGCAGAGTTCACCACAAACAGTCTAAAAAAGTGTACTTTTAAACGTTCATGTGATTCTCCCATTTCAATACTGTCAAAAGGACACTTAGGAAACCTCATAAGAAAACTTCACAGATGAAGGAAACATTTAGAACATTTATTAGGCTCTTAAAACCTCATGTTCTTACACCTGAGGGCTGCCTAATATGACACAGTATGTCATCATATTGAGGATCTGATCATATTGTGGATATTGTACTTTGAGAACAATGATTCATGTTTCACTGCAAAAAAAACATAATTGAATTTAGAATTGTCGAATACTCATTGTATTAATTTGTTTAGATAGAGTTTTTTTAAGTAGCACAACTATTTCTTAGCAATTTCAACGTGAGAAAAATACATATATGCGTAGCCTTAACATTTCTTAACACCAGGTCTTGTGCAGTTTCTGCACACCCCTACTGCATCCATAGTCTCAAAATTAATTAACTACATGGAGTAAATGCAAACAGATTGAGTTGTTCTGATAGAGTTATAGATGTGTATAGTCAGAACCACTTTGGGTTAATATAACTTGAAAATGTGAAAAGGTTTGCTTTCTGGTGGTCCATTCATCATGAAATGTAAAGGACGGCTGATGTTTTTAAACGAGGGCAATGTAATAGAAAAAATCTAAAAAGTGTTTTGTTTTGACAGTGAAGCACTTTTCATACACTGGTCGTCCAATACAAATAAAAATGGAGGGTGATTTGGGAGTGGACACATCACTGCAGTGAAGTGTGTAATGGTACCATAATGTAAGATGCATTGATGTAGTCTGTGCCCTTCATTCCAGGGAGAGGAGTGAGTGTGACCCGAGCTCGCTCCGCTGTGGAGAGAAACGTTCTTATATTACACCTGAACAGCTCCAAAGTTCACACAAGGCACCCTAAGCGACGCTCGGCTGGAACTGTTAAAGGCCACATGAAAGAGCATTTATATGTATTTGTCAGAGTATAAATGGCATCTTCTCGATAGTAGCAATCTAAAGATTAAATTACAGAAACACACAGCCTGTCAAGATTAATAAAGCGTGATGCAATTTGATTCTCAAAGTATGACATTTTTTGTAATGCAATGATGGATGGTTGCTGGTTATTGGTACATACATGGCACTACTGAGGAGGTACGGTTCTTCTCTTTGTTGCAGTCTTTCTGCGCGCTGAAGCATTCAGTGTAATGGCCATTGCACTGCATCACCAGCTGAGGAGAAACAAACCACAGCCAGTCACAAGGGGGAGCAAGTCAGCTGAAAAGCTCCACAGTGCAGCTCTGAGAAATGAAAGCTGTTTTCTGAGGAGTTATAAACCAGAGGAGATTCATCTTTCATGTTGTCAGTGCTCTAACAAACAAGTTCAGCTCATCAGCTAAATATTTCATGACTGAAATTCAGTTTCATCATCTGAAATGTGATGAGTTGAATCAGATGTGTTAGAGGCAAGGCTGCAGGCTAGTCCAAAGAAAATAGCACAGAGACGAAATAACAGCCTTAACAACTTCTCAAATACGTTTCTCTTTGTTGCACAGTAACAAACAATGTGAGGTCAAAGGGTAATTAGCTACCTGAAAACAACATGAGAAACTAAACATCTAGTAATTTAATATATTGTGAAAAAAATCCAATGAACAGTCACTAAAGCGGTGATTGTGCCTCATGAAGGAATTTAAGCATTAAGTAAATGGATAATTTTTTTCAAGGTAAGTTAAAGCAAAATGATTCAGCTTTCATTCCCTTCAGTGTTTATACTAAATGCATTACTAATTGAATTGATTTTTAAGGCCTATACTGGGATTTCGTAATGGAGAGGTCTGGTGGGAGAGGTTTGGAGTAGATTCTGTTTTGCTTCCCAGCTTGGAGATGGATTGGGTTTTGGGTGAAATAAATGGCTATTGGTAGTTTTTTTTTTAATAGAATAGCGTGTGGCTTTGTAATTGTTTTTGTGCATCATGTTTTGGACTAATGGCCTGCAGCGGTGAGGCTTCATTAGTGGGATAGAAGCCTTAAGGACATAGAAAAGTCTTCAGGCATTCTGCAGAAATGGCAAGATTTTCTAATCCCCAGCCTGTCTTAGATATCATATAATCAGTGTGTTACAGGAGCGTCCAGCTCCAGCCCTGAGGCAGCACAGTTTGGTGATTTCCTAGCTCAAACACAACTGGTTCAACACTGCAGATTCAACCAGATCCAACAGGGCCTTGTTCAGACAGGCTGCTCAAATCCAACCCATTAGCATATCTGATTTGCGGGGGAAAGATTTTCTAGCAATCTTGAATCCTGAGTAGCAGTCCAATCTAAATCAAGCCATGCTTGTAGGCAGTTTTATATTTGATTCAAATGCGACTTCTGAACAGATTGGATTTCATGTAGTTTTTGTTCCTCATCCGTTGTGGTGCTTCTTGACTCCAGAATATACAACTGGAAATTTGGTGCGACTCATCATATTTAATATCTTAACCATGGAGACTTGAAGCTTTAGTTAATTTTTTTTTTTTAGTGACCTTCGGTGAAGATTTGAATTTAAAGCCTGTCTCTGAATAATTAAGCTTTTAGCTAATATCATCTACTCATCGGATTATCCAGCTCTAGTGTCTAGTTGCTAAAAAGCTTTTGTGAAAATCCAGTGCAATCGCTGTGCTAGTTATAGTCATTAAGAAACAGTACACAACAAAATCTAAGCTCATTAGTATTAATTTCTTCTGTTACAGTGCCAGGAAGTGCAATAAAAGCCATACTGCCCCCAGCTCTGAGTGTAGTGTTACACAATATGCCAGAATGGCCACATGCATCATGTGAACAGTGCAGGGAATTGTAAAGCACTTTTGTTTTGCTTTTGACATTAGATTGTTTTCCATAGTCACACTGCCAGTGACTAATTGACTTTGTTGACTAATCATGTCTCTGGACCTTCAGCATAAGGACTGGACACTCCATTGTTTATGATATCAACAATATAATGGAACACAGCAGAATAACTGTCACCTTAAACTGTTTCTCCATACGAGTGGTTCCAGTAATGCTGGGGGAGAGGATGTTGTTTACATAGCTGTGTAGCTGCCAGGCAGGCACCTCAGTGTCTTTACCAAGCACTGCTTCCATCAGAGCATCATGAATAAACACATACTGCTCCTGCAGGACACACACACAAAAGCTGGTTGAGACCAAGCTGCCAGGTATATTGACTGACTTTTATTGACTTTTTTAATTGGACGCAACCCAGGGGATAGCACATTCAATCAGTTCCACTTTCAACATGTGCAGTTGCTTTACTGTTTTATTCTCCATTACATCTTCAGATATCGCCACCAAAAACACCATCTACAGACGTATGTACATGTACAGACACACACTGTTCCATCACTGACCTCTGTCTGGACCAGGTAATTGCGCTGAGTGCGGATGTGTTTGAGGAAGCCCAGGACGTTCACTGTGCCTTTCTCCTTTATCTGCTGCAGCATGCTGTCAATCACAATATATGTGCCCGTCCTCCCAACGCCAGCACTACACATACAGGGTGTATGAGACAAGAAATGCAGACTGAATTAACTGAATCACAGAATTAAAGTCACTTTGAGCTAGGTTTGTTTTCCCTGGGAAGGTACAGCTGTATGCAAAAGTTTGAACACCACCAGTAAAACTACACATGTTGTTGAGATTCTAAGTAATAAGCACATATTTTCTATAAAGGGAAAACATTTTTCAGTGCATATTATGTATTTATGATTTTATGATACTGAAAAACCCCCCATAAAATATAGTGTTCTGTGACTTTTACACAGGCCACATTGCATGTTATATTTCTATTAATATGGTAAATTCAGCAAATAAGCAGCAATTATCCATCGTTCTCTATATATTCATTATATATTTATTAGTCAATACTTTATTATTTATTGCTCTTGTAGTGCTAATATCTTGCTATCTGATGATGACCAGAAAATGAAGGGTTACCCTTTTAAGTCTTGGCTTCTCACAAGGTTTTTTCCTTTGGTCTGAGAGATTTTTTTGGCTTGCTTATTTGGGGCTTGGACCCCAATTTCTGTAAAATTTCTGCTTTGGGCCAGTGAAGTATGTGAAGTATTTTTTTCCTCAGGTACAGTTATTGACTCCCGCCATGAACCCTACCTGCAGTGCACTAAGATAGGGCCAGAATTAGGAGTGTGAGCTGCAGACGATCTGGAGATGAAGGTGAGCACTGGTAGTGTGTACTCAGGCACACCCATATCTGGCCACTGAGTGTAATGATACTGGACCACACTTCTGACGTTCTGCCTTCCCTTCTGCCCCTTGTAAAAAGACAAAAACTCTACATTACATTCATCCAAGCAAACACAGTGACTCACAATGCAATAAACGATCACATATCATGTCCTGCCACTGCAGCCACTGACCTTCTTGACTCTGGTGTTGCGAATGAGAAAGTGCCGCAGTGTGTACCAAGCGTGCACCTTTGTGTTCTTCAGCGTCACTACTATACTCCCATATTCCTCACTGTTCTCTGAGGGCCAGTACTGATCACATTTCCTCTGTGGAAAAAAGAACACAACCAAATTTATTTTGGTGGAAAAATAATCAGTGGCAATTTCAGCGACAAGTTTCAAGTTTCATGTTACAGATCCTAATGTAACATCAGTAATGAAATTTTTGGACTCAAGTTTGTACTGTAAAAAAAGTAGTAGTAAAGTAGTAGGAAAATAGTAAAAGTATTTGACAGTAAATAGTCAAATAATAAGGTTCACAGTAGTTTTTAATATTTGCAAGTATTTACAAAATGTCTGTAGTGCAAGAGAGTGTGGTGTGTACACAAACTTGTATATAAAATTCCTGTGTACAGATGTACAGCTTAATAACCCTTTAATTAGCTCATGGAAATATATGGAGGAATTTCTCTTGAGAGTGCAAACATTACATTTGTTTTTGTACAGAGATGAGGAGACAATTTATTATAGTTTGAAAACTGATGAGCAGTTAATGTGTGGTGTGTACCATCTTGTTAGACTGAGGAGATTTACAAAAAAAGTGCTGCCTCTTTCAGGGTTACAGAAAGGTCTTTCTAAATGGAACACGCTCTGTAAGTCAGAGAAACTTGATCTTGTGCACTTCAAATAAAAAGAATATTAATAATAAATAGGTATTGAATTATAAAGATATATCAAGATATGGTTGTGCAACAAAAATCACACTTTTTAAAAAGCATTTTGCCCAAAAGGTACATGGAAAAGTAGCTACAGATAATTCAAGACCTCTTTATTTCATTTTGCTCACCATTTTAGAATATGCCAGCTCTACCCAGTAGTTAGATCTTAATCATAAACTCGCAATCATAAACTCTGCTCTTGGACACGGATGGATGTGACTTTGCTGGGCATCAAACTCACAATGTCCCTTACAGAGTTGTTGCACTTGAAAAATCCTTTTAACTTTAGACCTCTAAGAATTATGTTGTGAGGTGCACACCTTCTCTTTTAGGCATGTGTGATTAGAACAGATGTGTTTGTGACTTACTCTGCCTTTTTCCACCAGATTGGTGATCATGACGATTACACTGGTGTTTTGCTCCCAGATCATTCTCCAGAAATCTTCAAAGGTGGACTTCAGGGGTCCCTGAGCAGCGATGTATGCCCTGGGTTTGTTATAACCCTGAGAAAAAGGAGAACAAGAGTTCTAACATGCGTACAGGCAGGCCGACACAATCATACACACCATTCACAGACCTACTTACATCGACATAGTTGGCGTTGATGTAATCTGTGTGTTTGGAATCTTTCCCTGGCAACGGCAGCAGTTTCACTCTGCTGTGATCATCTGAAGATGATAAGAGGCAAATAAAATGCCACTTATTCAAGCAACATTTGATTTCATAGCAAAAATTGTCACACTGAAACTTGCCATGCACCATGGCCCAAAATTTCAATCCAAAATTTCCTGCATTATGCATGTCTTTCACACTCACAAGCCACTATGTTGATGTATCTGTTCTTGTGTTTGTTCTCTGGGTGGTTTGTGTGCTCTGCTGTAATCTTCGCATCGGCCGTGCAGCGCTGAACCTCCTGTACACAGAAGGAAAAAAAAATCTATAGTTGCTACAGCAACTGTAACAGGGTTTCTTCTGTAACAGGGCAGCTTTTGTTGGAGTGTTGAAAACCCTCCTGAACCCTCCAAACAAAACTGATTTTTATTGATCAAATTAAGGTGAAAATCAGGAGTCCTTTGGAAAATAATTCTCAAATTATTCCACTAATTAGCAACACTCCTAGTTGTAATTTACATAAATTACCCCATTTGTCCAAATCATTTAATTATTATCACATCAATGCAATTTTGACCGTATTTTATTCACCATCACGGTAATTAGCACCCTGGCGTGCAGTGACAGTGTTGACATTCATCTACCCAAGTGTCTGATAGTTTATCTTTTATCTTAACGGGAATGTTACAGCAGAAGCCTATTACATAAATGAATCCCTCTTGTACAAGAATGTCTCGGAAATACTTCGGGTATTGAAGATCAAAGGAGACTGGAGTGCACAAGGGAACCAGCTCCTGTGTTTGAAAGTAGCCACAGAAGGTTGTGTTTGCATACATGTTTGCTATAGGCAGGAATCTACAACCACGTTGTACTGTTGCTGCCCATATTCCAGCAGCTATAATGAGCCTCTTGTCTTTAATTAGCCTGTTCCCATAGCCATCTGTGCTAGCCGTAACTGTAATAAACACACACTCAAAAAAGCGCATACTCACATCAAACTCTTGAGTGAAGCCATGATGGTTGTTGGAGTACAGCTCCATTATATGTTTGATGAACTGTCTGACTGGGACTGCCTCCAGGTCATCTGAAATGAGTAAAATGCTGGTGTTATTCCACATTAAGAGACTCTCCTGTGTCCATGAAATGGTATACATGTAATGTGGATGCAATGTGGCTATAGCATATGTTGAAGTGTGAGACACGACCATCTTTGAAGAACTATTACCAACTTTGTATGACTGATGATCTCCTTCAGTCGGAGATGATTTACACTTGAACAAACTGCAAAGACTTGGATGCATTAAGGAGGACTACTCACAATAGCAAGAGCTGGCAGCAGTTAAAAATCTATACTTTAAAATGCTTCACATGTCTGTGTTGAAGCTATAGCCAGTATCAGAAGGTGAAGGTCAAATACTGTTAGATTGGCTGGTTAAAAAGGCTACTAAAAAGTACGTTCAATATAACATAATATAATTAATATAATATAATATAACATAATTACACCACAAAATGCAAAGTCCCTGATATGAGTGAGTATCCAGTGCTCTATTTTATGTTAGTGTGTAATCAAGCACCTTTGAAGCTCCCATGTGACACACATCATAGATAAAGATTATGAATTGTCATATTTGTTCTCATTTAGAATCACATATTATACAATCAAAGAGCAAAAACAATTAATGTCAGCTACTAATTGTAGCCCTCTTTTGTGCCCTCTTTTGAAAGTGCAGTTTTCATGTATTTCTCTCTGTCTCTCTCTCTTTTTTCACTTTCTCAGTGCTATCAACATCCTTTCAGACATCAGTGCTCACCATCAGCCCAGCGTTCAACAGCCTGGCAGTTGCTGAGTTCTGCCAGCTATTATATGAAGCATATATTCATGAAAAAGCTAGATTATGCAGATTTACAATATGATTTACAAATATTAACACATTTTTTTAAAAGAATTCTGCCAAAAAAATGTGCTAATATTTGTAAATCATACTGTAAATCTGCATAATCTAGCTTTTTCATTAATGCTACTACTTTTCCAGAGGGGAGAATTTCTAATAATTCAGTGGCAGCATAGTGGTAAGGGTGGGGCTTTCACAAGCTCCTGCCTGATCATTCATAGATACCAGAAAACCTCAGGCAAAGTAATCAAAGGCAATGTAATCAAAATTGCTTTGGATAACTTTTAGTAAGACATGCCTGACTCATTTTAAGACCTTTATGATGTAGTTTTAGTTTCGAATCAATGGGTTATCTGTTTTTGTCTATGTACAGACATGACTGCATTGTCCGTGACAACTAACAGCACAAATGTGACAGATAGAGGTTTGAACAAAAATGCTGGAATATTTTTATAAATAGACTTATAAACCTTGCACGACTCATTAACTAGTGGCTGTGAATTCACAGCAATACAGTATTCCTGCAGTGTGTTTCGCATTAATAAAGTGTGCCTGAATGCTGTGGAGAACATTTGTAAAGAGATTCATGGAGAAATCATTTGCATGTGCAAATACTTTGGAAAACAACAACACCTCTAAATAAAGGGTTCTTTGAGGCAAAATTGTACAATACTGTGGGTTGTTCAAACAACCTTTTCAGGTACTACAAAAGAGATAAACAGGTTGATTGGGGCAGTTTAGAGAAGGTAATTAATATATTGTATAAAATGCACAAAAGAAAGGTTGAATATTAATATACAGTAGCTTGCAGGTTCTTTTTTTGTATGGCTGGCATTTTCCCCATTGAATAGCTGGACCCCTGAGTGATGGTGATGTTTAGATGGTAGCATCTGTGTATGGTGAACCTCATCAGTTACCCCTGAATGAGGGGGGGTCTGGTACAATGGCCTTTGTTATATATAATCACCCATATAAAGACACGGCTCATTGGCGGCTGGGGAGCTGCACAGCTGAGGCCTTTATTTGATCAGGCTAAACAAAGACTGAGACGCTTGAAGGTATTTGACTTTTTGCACTAACTGTGGATATTTATTAAACCTCTAGTGTCCACACCATCCACCAGAAAGATCTTGATCAAATCAAACACACACCCAAGTACATGCATGGCCCCTCACTGGTTTAACAGCAGTGTTTGAGGGTTTCCTATAACAGAGACATTAAACTATCACCCAAAAATGGTTCACTCGTAAACATTAATGGCTGGTTGTACTCCCAGGGCGCACAGCTATATAGACCTGTCAAACAAGATAGGAGAAAGAAACAGGGAGGGGGGCACAAAGCTGGACGGATGGTAGGTCCCTACTAGCAGCAGCTGGGCAATTTAACAAAACTATCAAATGCATGAATGAAGCTATTTAAAAAAGGCCCCTGCATTTACAGGAATGAGGAAAAAAGACACATAGCATGTGTGCCCTCAACAAAACCCAAACACTCAAAAAACACATTATAAACAATGCATGGATGCACATAACTTTCACCCATATTTATGTATGTGTGTATACGTGCGTGTCAGTTGCCTGCAAATAAGTGTGCATTGGTGTATTTGACTCACCAGGAATGGAGAGGGCAGGTACGTTGTCATTGCAAATTACTCTAGGGGAGTTCCTGTCCTCTATGTAGATATGAGCGGCCTGAAAAAACCTCCTAAGAATACAAAGAACCAGGTTAGTGGAACACCTTGCAAGTAAAACCAATCTCAGTGACAGAATCCGAGCCAGTGCAACTGAGATGCACAGCAATTCAGCATCAGTATTTCTTTGGGTGCAGGGATTTAGTATTGAGAGCTCAGTGCAGGTAAACATGATGTTCAGAGAGACCCTTCTGCTAACATAACCGCTGCTTCCTGAGATGCAGAAGCTCTGCCAGGTTTTCTTACACAGTCTTACAGAGTCTGATAGGGCTGTCCATACTCCTTTTTTACTAACAGAACAGTTTTGCTGTGGTGAGACTCAGTTTTATCAGTAACTGAGTGATTAAGTCATTATTTGGATGATTAATCGAGTCATCGTATACACAATTTATAACAACAAACATATCATTTTACTTAATACACACAACATTTGTAATTACATACACCAAATCCTGCTGATGTAGGTTTCCCCTCATTCAGTGATGCACACACAAACGTTCTGAGTGCTAATAGTGCCCCCTTCAGGAGACTGAATATGGTTTTATGATGCCTGCCAAATTCTGTTCATCAGTTAAATTGCAAAGTAATCACTAAGCCCATTGATAGGCAGCATATATTTAAATTGATTAATTTTTAAATCGAGTAATTGATTACAATCGTGTTATCATTACAGCCTTATGCCTGAATCAAATGCGAAGCCAGACTCCAATGCAGACCAAGGCCATTTGGTAAGGAATGCAATTCATTTTGACCAACTATGTAATTAGTTATGTAAACAGGTAAGAGCATACATGGCACAAATGCCTCAAATACCTGTTTTACCTATTGCTTCATTATTTCCCTCCGTTAGTTCATCCAAATAAATAGATAAATTCTGTCAAAAGTGCAAATTCCAAACTCTCAATAAATATTACAGTAGAAGAGAAAATACAGCTGTATGTGAATGTTTGAACACATCTAGTCAAATAATAGTTTTGTTGGAAATAACTGAACATTCTCTAGAGAGAAAATATGGCAATTTCCTGCACAATTTCTAGTGGTTTGTTAAATTTAACATAATGAGAAAAAAATAAAGAATGAATTATGTCATTGCAGACCATATTTTATGTATGTTACATTTAGCAAATGAACAGTAATTGTGCATTACATGATAATAAATGTGCAAGAAATGTGTTTATTTAGAAAATGAAAATCACCACCATGTGAAAAAAACATCTGTCCAGGGGTGCACAAACATTTGCCTGAGACTATATTTTATTATGATTTTAATTTGATGCAAGGACAAGAGTTAGTATCGTGCACAGAGTCTTAAAATAACTCCTGTCCATTTTTGCTTGTTTTTGTCATTGTCTGACAACAAAGTTTAAAAGCGCTGCTTATGATAAAAGAAAAAAACTTTTATGATAAGTTACATTTATTCCGGCCACTAATAGCATGCTTTCTGGTCATTATGTGATTATTTATGTTAGTGTCTCACCAGCAAAGCAATCTTATAACTCTAGACTAAGAGTTATAAGTATGCAGCAATTAGTAATCCTTCATTAACAAATGAGTTAGTAAATACCTTTAAAGTACAACAAAACGAGAATTAACAAGTTCATCACTTTTGCATAACATATTCTAAAGAGGCTGAACAAACACTTAGCATGGCATCCCCATCGGGCATGGAAATGACGCACAGAAATGTGAACTGGCATCTCTTCTATCCTCTCTCCGTCCCACACACTCTTGATAACATGTTAATATCACAGCGTAAGAGCGCCCTACCTGTACTTAATGCAGAGAAAAGAGCAGATGCTATTCATCCTAGAGAGGCAAGATGAAAAGAGAATAAGAGGAGGTGAGATGGGATGAAAAGAAGTAAGGGAGGAGAAAAGGGGGGTTAGAGATATGGGAGGACCCTTGGGATCACGCCCCTGCATCTCATCTGTCCTAATAACCCTCCCTCTGGAAGTGTGCAATCTTTTGTCTGTGTGAGCTTGCTGCCAGTGGAGTCTCAACCCTAAAAGATGCTGCAGATCTCTGGGTATAGCCTGAGGCTTTTAGGACGATGCATCAACATGGTAAAAATAGTTCAGGCAAATTGGAAGTGGATTTAAACCTTTTTTTTTTCCTTCCAAAATGCCGAAACATACTGTTTAATCAAGAGTAAGAATCTCTCTCTCTCTCTCTCTCTCTCTCTCTCTCTCTCTCTCT